>JBBGZY010001144.1:600000-917500 GCA_037952925.1 Lithobates clamitans
TTTCTGGCATCTGAGGTTATTGTGACCCATGTGATGGGAACGATCGAGTGGCAATTGTGTAGATTTTTCCCATGGAGCCCCCAAAGGAGGGACACTCTCATAGCTGGAGTAAGGTGGAGGTGCTGGCTCTTGCTGTCAGACCTACATTGTTGGAGGAACCCTTTTTTGGAAGGGTCGTGTGTGCCACTGTGCCTACTTCACCATGGGAATTGTAGCTGCCATGTTGCCAATCACCTTCAGACACTGGAGACCGGAGAGATGAGACGAAGTGAGGGCTGAGCGGATTCTGTCTTGGACTACTACAATCTTCTCTTCAGGCAGCGAGATGGTGCCCTCCACCGTGTTGAAGTGAGCCCCAAGAAACACGAGGGACTGTGAGGGTTCCAGGTGACTCTTCTCTAGATTCAGGAGTCACCCGATCTTTTGAAGGGTGGAGATGACCAGGCTCCTGTGTTCTAAAAGTTGACCCTTGTCTTGAGCTAGGAGAAGGAGGTTACCTAGATAGTGATGAAGACGAACCCCTTTGACTTGGAGCAAAGCCACAACAGCTAACAAGACCTTAGAGAAGACACAAGGTGATGTTGTTATACCGAAGGGGAGACAGGAAAATTGTGAGTGCTGCTGGCCTACTGCAAAGTGAAGGAATTGTTGGAAGTCCGCTACCACCGGAAGGTGGAAGTAGGAGTCTTTCAGATTGAACACCAACCAGTCTCCAGGATGGACCGACTGCTGGATCGTATGTAAAAACGTCATCTTGAATTTTTCTTTTTTGATGAAGTGGTTAAAATGGTTCAAATCTATGACAGGTCTCCATGCGCTGTTGTTTTTCTGTACCATGAACAGAGGAGAATAATAGGGTTTTTTAAAAACAGCTTACCTGTAAAATCCTTTTCTTGGGAATACTTCACGGGACACAGAGACTTGATAGTTACTTAGTGGGTTAGTCAACGTCAGGTGATTGGACACTGGCAAGCCTAATTACAAGGCGAGTTCCTCCCCTATATAACCCCTCCCATATGGAGAGTACCTCAGTTTTTTAGCAAAGCAATAAGTGTCCCAATGTATAACCCCAAAGAGGGGCGGGAGCTCTGTGTCCCGTGATGTATTCCCAAGAAAAGGATTTTACAGGTAAGCTGTATTTTAAAAATCCTATTTTCTTGTTCATACATCACAGGACACAGAGACTTGATAATTACTTGGTGGGATGTCCTATAGCAATGCCCAAATTGAGGGGAGGGAGACACAGAGCAGAAAAAAAAAAAAAAGACTGCCAACGGACTAAAAGAACTATACTGCTGCCTGCAGCACAATGTGCCCAAAGGCGGCATCCTCATGCCCTCTTACATCCACCTGATAGAATCTAGTGAAAGTATGGACTGAAGACCAAGTTGCAGCCTTGCAGATCTGGGCCATGGAGGCCTGGTGATGCACTGCCCATGAAGCACTAACTGCTCTAGTAGAGTGCGCTTTAACCTGAAAAGGAGGGACTTTTCTTCTTTACTCCATAAGCTGAATAATAACCTGTCAAATCCATCTAGAGATAGTGGATTTAGATGCTGCCTGGCCCTCTTTGGGGCCCTCTGGCAGGATAAAGAGACAATCAGTCTTTTGTATCTGAGCGGTTGCCTGCAGATAGATACTGACTGCTCTCACAACATCTAAAGATTGTAACAACTCTTCTTCCGCGGATTGCGGATCTGGAAAAAAGGACGGTAGGACCACATCTTGATTCAGATGGAATCCTGAACCCACTTTAGGCAGAAAAGTCAGGTGAGGGCGCAACACCACCCTGTGTTTGTGAATAATCAAATATGGCTCTTTACAAGAAAGAGCTGCTAATTCTGATACCCTTCTAGCCAAGGATATGGCTACCAGAAACACCAACTTCTTTGTTAAAAAATTTAAAGAAGCTTGGTGCAATGGTTCAAAAGGTTGTTCCTGTAAAACAGACAAGACCAAATTCAGATCACATGGGCACACAGGAGGCTTAACCGGCGGATTCAAGCGTAGTGCTCCCTGAACAAAGGCCCGTACGAGGTAATGACAGGCAAGCGGTTTTTGAAAAAATACTGACAAGGCCGAGATCTGGCCCTTGATAGTACTCAAGGCCAGCTTCATTTCTACGCCTAATTGGAGAAAGGCAAGAATTCTCTGAATGGCATACTTTCTAGGATGCCACCTTCTGGATTCACACCAGGAAACATATGCCTTCCAGATTCTGTTGTAGATGAGCTTGGAAGCTGGCTTCCTAGCATTAACCAGGGTGAACAGGACTGGCCCTGAGAGGCCACGACCATTTAAAATGTGGGTCTCAAGCGCCAAACCGTCAAATTTAGACTATGCAAGGCATGATGGAATATTGGACCCTGAGAGAGTAGATCTGGGCGGAGCGGAAGAACCCAAGGTCTTCCCTCTGAAATCTTTATGATCCCCGAATACCAAGGTCGCCTGGGCCAAGCCGGAGCCACCATAATTCCCGACTTTCCTTCCCTTTTGACCCTCTGAAGGAATCGTGGGAGAAGCGGAACTGGAGGGAATGCATAGATCAGAGTATTGATCCCACGGAATCATTAAGGCATCTGACCCTTGTGCTAGCGTATCCTTTGTTCTTGACACAAAGTTGTCCAGTTTCTTGTTGAACCTGGAGGCCAACAGGTCCACATCTGGGGTACCCCATTTTCGACATATGGCCTGAAATATGTTGGGGTGTAGAGACCATTCTTCTGGGCACAGCTGCTGGCAACTCAGGAAATCCGCCTGCCAATTTTCTACCCCTGGGATGAAGACTGCAGACAGGCAAGAAACATGTCTCTCTGCCCATGAAAAAATGTAATTCACCTCTTTTTGGGCATCCAGACTCTTGGTGCCCCCTTGGTGACTGACATATGCCACAGCCATAGCATTGTCGGACTGTGTCCGGACAGGACAACCCTGCAACCTGCAAGTCCAGACCTTGAGGGCTAGCCAAATTGCCTGAATCTCCAGAATGTTGATGGGCAAGAGCCTTTCGGCTCTGAACCATCATCCTTGGGTGGCAGCTTCTTCCAGAACCACTCACCAGCCTATTAGGCTGGCACCTATGGTTACCACTTTCCAAGTAACTGGAACAAAAGATTTTCCTTTTAGCAGATTCTTGGTCAGCAGCCACCAACTGAGGCTCTGGCGTACCCAAGGAGACAGGCACATTGGGAGATCCAAGGCTTGTACCCTTTTGCTCGAGGCAGAGAGGATGCTGCTCTGCAAAGGCCTTCAGTGAAACTAAGCATAAGGGACAGCCTCGAAAGAGGCCACCATCTTCCCTAATAGTCTCATACATAGCCGAATGGAGGGATTCTTCCTTGCCATGACTACCCGGACCAAATCTTTTATGGATTTGGCCTTTGACCCAGGTAAAAATACTCTGCTTTGGACTGTGTCTATGACCATGCCCAGATACTCCAGCCTTTTTAGGGGCTTTAAGGAAGATTTTTATAGATTGAGGACCCAGTCTAAGTGTGCTACGGACTGTTCTACAAGAAGCAAATTGTCCAGATAAGCTGTCACTGTTCTGCCCCGAGCCCTTAGTTTTGCCAAGGGCGGGGCTAGAATTTTTGTGAACATTCGAGGTGCTGTAGCAAGACCGAAAGGTAGGGCCACAAATTGGAAGTGGCGCTGATCCACCGCAAACCTCAGGAATCTTTGGTGAGCGGGAAATATTGGCACATGTAAATATGCATCTTTGATGTCTATTGATTCCAAGAATTCTCCCCCCTGAAGGGTGGAAACTACTGAGCGGATAGATTCCATGCGGAAAGAACAAATGTCTAAAAACTGATTCAGGTCTTTTAGATCTAGAATAGGTCTGACATCCCCGTTTGGTTTTGGAACTGTAAAGAGGTTTGAGTAGAACCCTGAGCCTTGCTCCTCTGGGGTCACCTCTATAATCACCCCTTGGGATAGTAGACGTTCTAAGGCCAGAAACAAGGGTCTTCTTTTTTCTGAATCCTTGGAGACTCTTGACCTTAGGAAACGAGAAGGCGGGAACTCCAGCTTCTAGCCCAGAGACACCATGGAGGTTACTCATCTGTCTTGAATCTCTTCCCGCCAGGCGCCTGCAAACTGCAGCAGCCCTCCCCCCCACTCGGCGCCCCTTCATAGGGAGGTTTTGGGGTTCTGCTTAACAGATCTTGAACCCCAAGTCTTCTTTTACCCTTGGGCTTGGCCTTGGACCTTTCCCCTAGCATTGGATTGGGGAGGCCATCGCCACTGCCTGGAGGACTAGACTCCAGGGGCTGGGGACAGAGAACGTCTACATGTGGGACGTTTAGTCTTTTTTTTGACCAGTAACAATGTGGTTTTACCCCCGGTAATCTTCTGGATGTATTTGTCCAGGTCATCCCCAAACAGGCGTTCCCCATAAAACGGGAACGCAGTCAAATATCTTTTGCATGTGTACGAGTAGGAGGGAAAGGCGGAATGCTTGCTGAACAGAATCCATAATGGCATCAACTGCAAAACATAAGGCCTTAGGAAGGTCTGCATAAACCTCACCCTCCTCAGTGGGGAGGAGATTAAGTACCTGCTTCATTTGTTCCTTGAGGAACTGGCACATGCCGATTTCTGCAACCGCGGGCTGGACCACAGCACCAGCTATAGAAAAGGAGGCTTTAAATAAAGTTTCCAGCTTCTTATCAGTTGGATCCTTGAACCCCTGAGCATTGTCCAGAGGACAGGTCAGGCTTTTATTCACACAAGAAATAGCCGCATCTATTGCTGGCACCTCCCGTTTTTTGGTGAATTTTTTCCTCCACCGGATAAAGCATAGAAAACCTCTTAGGTGGAGAAAATAGTTTATCTGGGTGACCCCAGTCATGATACAACTTCTCCAATGAATTCGGAAGGTATATGCAGCCTGTGGGGATTTCCGGGATCCCAGGGAGGATTTGGCAGACTCAGCAGAGGGCAATCTATATGTGGTATGCACCAACTCCGTAAAGTATTGCATCTGTACTTTGAGGGCCTGGGAGGCAGAAGAGAGCATCTCCTCTTCCCCTGAATCGTCCGACTGCTCACGATCCCCATCCCCAGATAGGGATATTTCATCATCAGAATGCTCATCCGATAGGAAACCTAAAGCAGAGGGAGGGGATCTACCCAATTTCAGCAACTCTTTAAGGAAGCTGTGATAAAAGAAGTAATCTTTCCTTCCAAACCATCCAATGCAGCCTTCATATTGTCTTCAGTGACATATACAGGGATTGTAACATTGGGAGAGGCTGCAAAGCCTGACAGGGGCACAGACTCATCCTGTGAGGTTGCCTCCAGTCTTTCAGGGGGGGATGGAATCCTGCAGGCATGCCCAGAAACCCTAGAAGTAGGCGGTGATCTTTTAGTGCCCCTTTTACCTCCCTCTGAAGCCCTCTTAGGAGGAGACCTAAGCCGCAAAGCAGAGATACTAGTACAAATGCAATCACTGCTGTGCCCTGGTCTTACAATATAAACATTAGCTCAGTCTGCACAACCTGATGCCGAGTAGGTGTCTTAGGTATGCCTAGATCCAAATCCACTGAGATGTTTACTGACCACAGGAGCTCTGGCGTACTGGGCTTTAAACATAGCCGCTTCGCGCATGCGCACTGGTACGCTGTGCATGCCGCACATTCACTGCACCGCAACCACGCCCCTTCTCCTTCCCCGCTGAAAATCACTTTAAAAGCACGCACGCATAGGATTGACATGGCGGCGGACGGGGGTGAGGGGGAAGAAAGGGGATCCCCTGAGAACTGTGCCGGACCCCCATACAACATGGGATCCCACCTTCTATATTATGTGGCAGAGCCTGCAGCGGAGGAGGTGAGTGGCTTCTTAGACCAGCTTCACTGAGCGTGTATCCTGGATGGCATGTAAGTATACACCAGGTATGTTCTTACTACCTCTAGTGGCGGAAACCAGGTAAGACATGCAACTACTCAAAAGAAGATAATCCATAATGTGTATACTTTAGGATTGTCTTCACTTACCTTATCCCCTCCGCAGGACTGCTGATAACAGACAGAGCCAACCTTCACCCATCACGGCGGGTAGCGTTGTGCCAACCTTCAGGGTTCTGGGTTCCTACTCACAGGATCCTCGTCCCTGAGCTGGCCGCTCAGCTGTCGACTAATTGCAAGCTCCCATCTCTCTCCACAGTTACTCAGTTGTTCATATCCTGCTCGTCAGTCCTGCCTACTTAAGCCATCCAGTCCAGAGGAGCTCTGCCTTCTCCTTGGTCAACATCACAAGAAACATCTCCTGCGTTTTTGTTTAAAGACTGGCTTTGCTGACATCCCTTCAGGCTCCAGATCCTGCTTGCCGTTCCACTACTTTGATCCGTGACTTCTGGCTTGGCTGACGACCCATTCCGGTTACTGAACTCTGGCTATGTTTTGACTACATTTGTTCTTTTTACTTTTATTATTAAACAAGTGTAATTTAACTGTACTTCAGTCTCGGTCTAATTTCATGGTTTCTGACAAGCTGTTAGGCAGGAAACCTACCAATCCCCAACAGAACCAGTGCTTACCTGGGGAAGCCAAACCAGAGGCCTGGGGAAGTCGTCGCAATGCCCATGATCATTCCCGAGGCTCTGCAGGTTTCCCCCAGGATTTAAAAGTGGAGCCGCGTGACATCACTGTCAGCGCCAGCTACGAGATGCTCACGCGGATGCGCAAAGCAGGCCCCGTTTTCGTTCCCGGTCCACGCATGCGCAGAGCATATGCCAGGAGCAGGAAGAAAGAGAGAGAGAAGAACCATCCACCATGCTCAGGGGCGGGATACACCAGCAGAGAAAAAGACAGAGGAAAAAAGGAGCCAGAAGGTACAAAACAATACATAAATACAAACACTGGGAATCTTGGGGCTATGATTCAATTACATCAAGTTACTACCCCATCGGGTATTGTGCCTCTGTCTACATTAATACACAACTCCACAATTACACTCATGGATCAGTGGAGACACCGACAACTAGCAGCCTTTGTGCAATCTCTCCCAAAACCTCTAAGATCCTTATCGTATCTGACTCCTGTGGAAGCCACTTTCTCTGAAGAGCAACCAGTGGAGAAGCCTATCTCCCACTTCTATCAGACTTTGCAAATGCTAGCCTCTACAGGAGTCCTTACTTTTGTACGCAACTGGGAACAAGATTTTCAAAAAGAAGATCCACCATCCTCATAATGGCTCATACCTCTTCTGGGGCTTCCAGAATGGCAGAAGTAAATTATAAATTGTTGACGAGATGGCACTATACCCCCGTGGTGTTGCACAAGACCTTTCCACAAGCATCACCTTTGTGCTGGAGAGGTTGTGGTGAAAGAGCAACACATGCTCACATCTGGTGGTTTTGTCCACTTATACGCCCGTACTGGCTGGCTATGCTACACTGGGTTAGGGAGATCCAGAGATGGGAGATCCCCAATGATCCGTGGTTTGTTTTACTTTACTGTACAGGCAAACCAGTGGGACCCTATAAGAAATCTATAACACCACACCTCCTTAATGCTGCAAAGGCACTCATCCCTCAATATTGGAAAAAAACAACCATACAGACATTACGCCAATGGCTAGTGAAAGTAGACAATATTTACTACATGGAAGATATGACTCTCTCCCTTAGAAACAAATCTGGCCTATCAAAGAAAATATGGTCCTGCTGGTTTGCCTTCAAATACACTGCTGCATACGCGGAAATTATGTCTCAACCGGTGTAACGTGATGTTAGATAAGGGTATTGCATATGTGAGATTGGACCGAGGCAGATATACTCCCCCCCTCCCCCCCCCACCTTTGTCCTTATTCTTCATTCTCCATCTTTTCTTTTCTTTTATCTACATTCTATCTTTTCAAGAATGTATGCCTCAGTAAAGGGCATTTACAGAGAAGATAATGACGTTTGCACTATAGGTTTGATGAGTTTATCGTTAATTTTGTTAAGCCGTTCCAAGCTGAGCACAGTGAACCTTGATATGTGTTATAGATGGCATTGTAATATGTTTATACGGAATGCTCTGTTATTACAAGATTCTCTTCCCAATCTGTTCTAATCTACTCTGTAATGTATATCGTATATTATGTATTGCATCATACATTATACACATTTTTCCTCAATAAAAACTAATTAAACAAAAATAAATACAAACTCTGCTGCCATGTATGATCAATCAATCTTACCACTCCACCTACGATCGCCTGGGCCGAGGGAAAAACATACATACACTGGACTTTATGGCAGATAATGGCGCCTACCAACAGCTAGGCAATAAGGCTGTGCGCGCTAGCCTGCTGATGGCCAGGCTTCCAGCTCTTCAGAGCTACTCTGCATATATACTCCATACCCTGCTTAACAGTCAGGATCTATCGGAGGGATGTGACACCTGGATGCTTGGCCAATCCTGATCGCAGGGGAGTCATCTGGTAGGAGAACCAATGAATTGGTCCTACGGAGGAGGACAAAAAAGGAACATGGCTGGTAGCCCAGAGCAAAGATTTATGGGAGAGGTGTCCTATAGGGTAGTTATGGAGGCGGGGCTAACCCACACGTTGCTGCCATGGAGTCTGTCAGGAACAAGATCTCTGCAAAATTATTTAAGTTGTATCAAAACCAAAAATATATATTTTTTTTCTACTGACCGTGAAATCCTCTTCGGCAATATTCACCGAGGGACATAGTACACAATATTCATTGCATATGGGTAATTTTTTTCACACAAAATTCACACATCGTTTTCCTAAGAATCACATATTTTTCTGTTTGGGTTTAATTGGAAAAACGTGCAAGTCATGTATGGAAAAAAATAGACCCCTATATCTGGCCATACATTATATAATTTTCTTATTCAATTGTCATTAGATTTACCTTTAACTATGTTTTTTTTTTTTGTTTTTTTTTTTATAAGATTTTACTATGTAGTGCAAGGGCCTGCCTGAATGCATATAAAGTGTTTAGGTTTGGTATATTATATGGTTTTGGTAAATCTAAAGCAAAATTGTACAAGACACCTAAATGATGTATAGCCAGCCTAAGGCTAAGTTTACACTTGCATCTAAATTGCAGTGCCTCTGAAAAGCAATCCAAAACGTTTTTGTCAGGAGGTGGCCACATGATGAATCCTCGCTGTTTCTTAACCTTGTAAATACCGCAACCATATGTGTGCTTTAATTGGGTGTTTTCTGTGGCGTTACCACAGCTGAATGCTGAATTGTCATGGGCGCAAAACAAAACATTGCGACTGCAGCATGTAAACACAACTCTCTGCTGCCTTTGCAGCTTAAGGGGGGGGGGGGGGGCTCAATTGCATGTTTTTAACACCCCTCAGATCAAAAGTCTAAAGGATTCCTTATTTATAAAAAAAAAAAAAAAAAAAAAGAGTCTGCTCACTCTAGTGGCCATAACCCCCACCTGCTTTACACACTCAGTTGAAGCAAAGCAGCCCAAACCAGAAAACGATAGCAGCAGGCAAATAAGATAAGAATGCAAAGATGGAAGCAAGCTCTGTCCCTCAATCAACTTAGAAAAAAGGAGCTTACAATGAGTACAAAAAGCAGATCCCTCCAGCGACGAGCTATCACCGCTGACAGACCTTCCATCTTTACCCAGTCTTCCTTTCAGGTTCGTGCAATTCAGCTGTTAGAACGACGGGGCCTCAATGATGTCACTCCCGTGCATGTGCAAGGAGTCATGATTGCGGTACAGTGCTCTGAATGGACCATGGTCCATTCACAGTGTAGTGAGCATGTGCCATTGACGTCACTGACTGCTACAAATGTGAATATGTCCTAAACGGTGCACGTTAAGGAGACATTCACTGTACCTACAGGTAAGCCTTATCATAGGCCTACCTGCAGGTACCAAGAAAAAAAAAAAAGAGATTTTACTAAGGGACACAGAATGAGTAATTGATGCACACAGGGTTATGCTGCTGCCTTCAGGAGATTGGACACTGGCAAACAAAGCTGTAATGACAACCTAGTATAACCCCTCTCTTAATCATCATGCTGCAGTTTTGTAGCAAAGCAGTTGTAGGAACGATCATAAGAACAGAGGGGAGGTACAAGTGTCCCTTTAAAGTACTCCAAGGAAAGGATTTTATGGAAGTCAAAAATCTTGCTTTCTTTCTAGCTTTGCTTGTACATTAAAGGGACATAGGAAAGTCCAAAAGCAATGACAGAAACTTTGCGGTGCCGCATCAATTTGAAAAGGTAGTTCCTGCACTACTTTTGCCAATCTGGGGTGACTTGCATAGACATCTGTGCATGAAGCCACACAGACGTCTTCGCAACTGAAGTAGCACGGACATGCAGCTGACATGCGTCATGTGAACGAGGGCTGAAGGAATAAGCATAAGTGCATACTTTCAGTCCCTGAGCTGATCCAGCTAACATGGCTGAAATTTTCCATATAAACTCAGACATAGTAACAGAGAATTCCTCCTTGGATAATAGAGAAGGAGTCACTACTGTAATGCCCCGTAGACACGGTCGGACTTTGTTCGGACATTCCGACAACAAAATCCTAGGATTTCTTCTGACGGATTTTGGCTCAAACTTGTCTTGCATACACACGGTCACACAAAGTTGTCGGAAAATCCGATCATTCTAAACGCGGTAACGTAAAACACGTACGTTGGGACTATAAGCGGGGCAGTGGCCAATAGCTTTCATCTCTTTATTTATTCTGAGCAT
The DNA here is from genome assembly GCA_037952925.1 of Lithobates clamitans. Taxonomy (NCBI): domain Eukaryota; kingdom Metazoa; phylum Chordata; class Amphibia; order Anura; family Ranidae; genus Lithobates; species Lithobates clamitans. Next base: position 610,699 of record JBBGZY010001144.1, read on the forward strand.
GCGTGGCACTTTGTCCGTCGGATTTGTGTACACACGATCGTAATTTCCGACAACGGATTTTGTTGTCGGAAAATTTTATATCCTGCTCTCAAACTTTGTGTGTTGGAAAATCTGATGGAAAATGTGTGATGGAGCCTACACAAGGTCCTATCACACATTTTCCGTCGGAAAATAGGACCGTGTGTACGGGGCATAAGAGTTAAGGAGGACTCTGAGAAGTGTTGCAACTCAGGGAGGGGAGAGGTGTCTGGGCTAGGTAAGGCCTGAAGGACCGATGCCCTTGCTCCTACTGTATGGTCCATCATACTAAGTATACAAGTGAGCGATTTTCCACAAAGGATCCCCACATAACTCTGCGAAAGCAGAAATGGCTAATACCAGCTATGACTTTGTCACTGTAAGGCAGAAAGAAGCCCAGGAGAATTTTCTGGAAGATCATGGGGTGGGTGCAGCTGAGAAGATGCCAGAAAGGCTGAGAATGTTTGTGCGCAAAAAAAAAAAACAGCACACATGCTTAGTAAGACAACCCTAAGGGAGGCTGTGCAGACTCAGTAGGGGCATACAGGATAGCAATCTCAAAAATAGAGCTGTGCTTCTTCACTCCACCAGTCAGCAGCCCAAAGTGTCACAGCCAGCACTCCAGAATTAACCCATTAGGGGGTTCTCCAAAAGTACTAAGGAACACCCCAGGCTTCCACAAATAAAAAGCAAAGCCTGGAATTACATGATAGTAGTCCTGAGACACCCTGCGGTCCCATTCTAAGCATATGTTGGAGGAAGATAGGGCATTTGCCCTGTTTTTTTGCCTATCTAGGTAGCCTTTACACTTCCAGTGGACACACTCCTCAGGGAGTCTTCAGGGGTTAGATTCCACCACTTCGCAGCACTAGACCTGTAAAGCACTCTGCAGCTAACCCACATGTTATATCAAATGGGTCTAGAAGAGCACTTCAGCAAAGCCCAATGCTCTCAGGGTGCATTACAGGCCATCCCCACTTTTTGCTCATGCAGGGCCCGGGTACAGCTTCCAAGGCTATTCTGAGGATCAGCTGATCTGAAGATCTGAAAAATGAGTTGAGGAGGAGCCTAGTGGAAGCTATGCTGATATGTATTGTTGCAACAGGCAGCCAGCTAGGAGAGATGATGGCTGCTGTGAAGAGGGCAATTGCGGTGTTGGGGACCCAGGGGTGCAGGGAACATGTCCTGGTTGCCCAGAGCTAGCAAGCCCCTGTAAGGAACATTAGTGCAGTCAAGTGCCAGAAAAAGTTCCAGTAATGGGCTCTGAGACTCCAGCCTGCATCCACGGGATTCCGGCATTTTGCTGAAATCAGGGGCCAGTCCCATTGATTCCAGGAGGGTTGGAAGGTATGCAGTGGTGGTGGCAGTACCATGTTGTAGGGATGTTTCTCTCCAGCAGGCCCCCCCAAGGCTTGTGAGGTTAGAATGAATAGCAAATTAAAGGGAAATCCTGCAGGAAAGCCTGATGTAGTTTGCAAAAAATCTGAGTCTGGGGAGAAGATTTGTTTTCCAACAGGATTGTGACCCTGATCATAAAGTCAAAACTACAGAAAAATGGGTTAAAAAAAACAACATTGTTAAAGCAGACCTTGGATGAAATGCAGAGTTTGCTTTGCTAATAGCACTACTCCACCTGAATAAGAAAACTTAATGAAGCCTACATGTGCTGCCTACAGCAGTTATATGGGCAATACAATTGCATGTGTGTGTATGTAGGCTATGATGTTCACAGGTTGATGGTTTCGGGTTATGCTGCCACCCTGGTCTTTGTTTTAACTACATGTAATTTCCTGTAATTCCTCCACTTTGTATGATGTAATTTCCTCTTCTTCATCCCAAACATCATATCAACTGCATTGTTTTGTTTGCTTTAACCTTCTGCATATTCAGGCCAGGCATAGAGATCTCAAGAAGGGATAAGTCACTATTATAACAACTGTAGTCAGAATACTACCAAATAAAGCTTTGAAAAAAAAAAAATCACCCCAGAACCGGCAGACTTATCCATATTGGCACAAGGATGCAACAGCTGCCATTACCACATTAAATGCTGAGTTATAGTGGGTTAATACTTATGCAGTCCGTTATTTTGTGTTTTTTTATTTTATTTTAATTCATGTAAATCACTTTGCATTAAATCCTACAATAAAGAGGGTACTGCTGGTAAATGAAGTCTGTTGTGAGTCAGTGTTTCACTTGACAATAAAACATAAAAACATCCAAGGAGGTGAATACTGTACTTTTTATAGGCACTGTAGGCTTGGGCCACCTTATCTCATGGGCCAAGGTGCAGTTCAACTCTGCACTTCTTAATAGCAGCAAAATAGTTGAAGGGCCCCTCTACACAAAACTAACATTACAGCTGTTGGTTTATTATTTCTCTTGGTGACTCTAGTAGTGAAATTAGTTCCCAGCTTCACCATCATCACATAAAAGGTGTGAGTATGCATGTTTGGGGGCAGCATGTTGTCAGCTGCACCGCTCGCAAGATAAATCATAATGAGGGCAAAAAAAAAATCATAACTTAAAAGAAACAACTTTTTTTTGTATATAAATTTTTAGTACTTTTCATTAGAATAAAACAGTTTTTATGCAATGATTATTAGTGCTGGTCTCATCTGGGATGATGCTGAACGTCCTAAGCCCCCCCCCCCATTTAGCCCACATTTATCTGGATGTGGCTGCCCATCAACATGTTGTGAGCAGCTGAAGTGTTCAAGATAAAACTAATTAAAGGATGTATTAAGATGAAGAGTAATTCCCTTTATCTTATCTTGTCTGGTTAATTGGACAGACTTCACAAGCTGTTTACTTGTTGCTGGCAAGATAGAGTGCTGGAGGAAAGGCGGGCTGGCAGAAAAAGCTTTGCATTGAGGGCATCCGAACTATAGTTCGCAATATATTTCAAAAGGTACCTGTGAGCTGGGGATAGGTAGCAGGTATAATGCTCCCTGGGATGAGCAATTGTTTTAGGCACAGATACCAGATAAATGATGTCTTGGCAAACAGTGGTGCTTTTATTTGTGCTATTTATATCTGCTGTACAGTGCTTCTGCGGAAATGAAATGAAACTTCCAACAAAACAAAACCTAGCCATGCCTCAGCTCTTTCTTTTTTTTACAAATAACGTGTTTGTTTATTTGAGAAGAGTATACATTTACAGAATACAGGCATTATCAGCATATTCAGAGTGGTATTATACATGACAGAATAAACAACACATTCAAATTGGCATTTACTTTCCATCATGAGAGTTATGTGTGAAGTATTTGCTACCTTTTGCCTATACAACCCAGCTACTGGGTGATTTGTAAATATATATTATCCAATTAGGTGTGTGTTCAACATACCAGGGAATTTTCTGTTGTTTCATTGCATGTGGCTGCATTTCCTAACCAAGAGTCCTAAATCTTCCCATATTTGGCGGACAGTCCTTGTGGGCATAAATTTCTTTTTTATAGGGTAAAACAGTATTAATGGCGGATATCCATTCCTGGAGTGTTGGTGCAGTTGGCCTTAACCATTTTCTCGCTATAAGTAATCTAGCTACAAATAATGATTCTTGTAGAAATAAAATGTGGAATTTGTCTAATTCTGGGTCTGGGAACACTCCCAGTAAACATTGTTTAGGGCATAACTTCAAGGGGGACCCCATTTCGTCGCGTATAAATTGCACTATGTGGGACCAGTAGTCTTGTATTAGTGGGAAAGACCAAATGAGATGAAAAAAGGAGCTAGTAGGACTGTCACATCTGGGGCAGAATGGATTATAGTCAGGTTTGTATTTGGCCAGGCGGGTGGGGGTCAGATAGGTTTTATGGATAATATATAGTAGTGTGAGGCAGTCTGAAAGCCTAGTAGAGACTTTCTTGCAGGTGTCCAGTGCGTCCTCCCATTCCTCATCCTCCATCTCCCCCACGTCGCCAACCCATCTATCTTTCAATCTGTAGGCAAGTAACGTGGCTGTGGGGCCAAGCAGAGAGTTGTAAAATACTGAAATAAGTTTTAATGAATCTTGCCCCTTTATTATACTTAAAATATCCAATTGTTCTAGATTAGGAGGAATATCACGAAATTGGGTCTGGAGGGCGTGACGGAGCTGGAGGTAACGGAAGTGCATGGAGTTTGGGAGGTTAAATTCGTCTTTAAGTTGTTGAAACGATTTAAGGGTAGTTCCACAATAGACGTCTGACAAACTCCGCACACCCTGAGTAAGCCATAGGTTGTGGTCCGGTATGGTTAACAGTTCTTTTAGGCCTGGGTTATCCCAAAGTGGTGTGTGTGAGTGTGTGGACCGCAACTTCAGTCTGCGTCTTACCACCTCCCAAATTTTACTATGGGTATTGTAAGATTGGGGTATCAGACTCAAACGGTAGGTGCATTGTCAGTGAGTACTCCAGTACAAAACTGTATTTTTAAGGGCCTGGTAGCCCACTTTTATTTAAAAGCACAGAAAAGTTCACAAAGACATCAGTAGCCCACGCAGGGGGTTCCACCATTACTGTATCTTGCACACTCAATACTTTAGCCTCCTGGCTTACATTCTTGCCATACGGCTGATTCAGGCCTTTAGCCTAGGCCTTAAGTCTGCTCCTCAGACCCAAAAGTTTCCTAGAGTGAAGCTCTCTCCTAGCTTACTCCTGCTGCTTACTACTTGCTGCTCTGTCACCAAGTACATCTGCCTCCTGCAGACATGCATACCCTGGCTGCCTCCTGCAGCCTCTGAATCCTCTCAGAGGAATGGGAGTTCACCTGACTCCCATGCACAGACTTCCTGTCTGTTGGGTGGAACCCTGAGCCATGGCTAGGTCACAATTAAATAGCCCAGCACACAGCTGTGCAATCAGCGTGCCTCTCCCTCCAAAATCTGGCGTAAACCAGCAATCTTCCAGGTAGCACAGGGTCCTACTGCCACATATCCCCCCCCCCTTGTTTCGAACCGGAGGGAGGAACACATAAACCCGTCACTAAGAATGGGACACCTCTGTGCCAGCCATTAGCTGCGTAGGCCCATTTCTTTTTCCGGGTATGTTTCCACCAGCACTTCACCTTGGCACCTCTGTGCCAACTATCAGCAGCAGGAGTCCTAATCTGCCCAACCTTTTCTCTAAAGGGGCAATCCACCCACATCTTCTTCCGGGTGTGCTTCCACCAGCACTTCTTCCTGAACCGTGGGCTCCCACTAATCTCTCTATCCCTTCCACCTTCTGGCCACAGGATCCTCCTTTTCCCTCCCACAGACCTACTCTCCTGGGACTGTTGGGGACCCACTTCCATGAAATCTGTCAGGGACTGACCCCTCTCACTACCTGATTCAACACTAACCACCAACATCTGTTTATCAGGTTCACTAACCCCTGTGTGGTTACCCTTGGCAACCAAATCATCTGAGATCAACACCACATACTTCTGTTTAACCTCAATAGCAATGTTCCACAATGGGTTATTCAACTCAATATTATCATCAAGACCTCTTGTCACCTTGTTTGCTAGGACAGCGTCTAGGGAGGGACCATCTACAGGCAAGCAGTTACTCCCTATGGGACATTCCCGCAGTTTCACATCGCTCCCTGTTGTCCAACACTCCAATAGCGACTGTCCTACCAACGCACATTTTTCGCCACATTTTTCCACACCAATCTCTTTAACCATTTCTGTGTCCATTGGTACCTCAACCAATACCTCTGAGCTGTCCGATAGTGCTCTACAGTGCTTCTCATACCCTTTTTCATTACAGTTACCAACACTGTCATTTCCTGTCAAAGTATCTCCGGGTACCTCAAACTGCACCTCCCTGCGAGTGATGGATTGAATTCCCACTACTGCCGCGTCTTTTCCGGGCCCTTCCTTTACATGAGGTCTAGCGGGTGAGACAGCACACGCGCCATGTACCAACCACTGCTCAGCTGCACCTCGGACCGCACCAGCAGGAATGCACCTCATCACACTAGCATATGGAGAGACTTCTACTATGTCTATCATTTCTGATTCCTCTAGCAGTTCCCCTGAATGCCTTCCGCACATAACTGTCGCTGGAAGCACTCTCGCAGAGAACTGCGAGACCACTTTCCGCAAAAGTACCCAATATTGCAGTAACCAATTTTTATCAACATTGCTTAACATCGCCTGTACCACGTGTCTCCACTGATTGGTACTATGCAGTACCAGGTCGCCCATCTGCGGTGGGTACATGCAGGTGTACAGCGGAAAGATTTTCACCAAATCCAACAACATCTCAGTTATTTCTAGACATGCCACATCTATACACAGAACTCTAGGGACTTTTACCTTACTAACGACGTGGAGGGGCTCATTTGCTAAGGCTTGAGAGGCCGAGACACTCAAAGAGACCTCCACCGCAGAGGCGACTGACAAAACTTGCGGCACCCCATGAGCACTGCAAATCGCATGTGTCACACTCATCCTCTCATTTTCAGCAACACTGAGCCCTTCCAAGTCCTTATCCATTATCCCACCATCCTGACGCGCAACATTACTCATCTCTTTTGCTGTGGACAAAACCTCTGCTATGCATGCGCCCTTTTCAGATACTTCCAACTGGAGAGGGCTAACTTCTGCAAAAGCCATTGCACCTGTGTCTACTGGCCCTGCAGCCTCTCCATTTGTCACAGCAGCAATAGTGTCCACCTTACTATTACATTCAAAAATTTCTTTCCACCACGCTAACACCTTCATGGCTAGACTATCCGAGTCTATCCTGTCTGTGCTCCAATCACCAGCACTCCATAGTACTGCTCCCTCTGCCCATGGAGACACAGATGGACAGAGTGGTTTAGCAGCAGGCATCCTGCACCAGTCACTGTCAACCACATCAGATTGTGATAATACATGCTCCATCATTTTAGCTATATTCCCATTGTTTTCAACCTGAGCAGTATCAGAGCTGTCCTGGAGCCCTGCCGGCTCCAACACAGGGAGTCCTCGTGAGATTTCCAGGGACAACTCTGCGGCACTGCCTGTGGTTACCATGGGAGACACCAAACCATCAACATTGTCAGTAATACGCTTTTCAACATCATCATTATCCACCTTTCTGCCTTGTATAGGCTGCGTTAGCAAATTAGCAGTTTGAGATTGTAGGATATTTAGTACATTGCTTTTTACCTCATGTGAAACACACTTGTCAGTCGGTGCGGCGACACAGTTGTCCTGGGAAATTCTGAGCTCAGACACCATGAGCTCCTGGGCGGTCTCCAGGGACACCTCTGCTACACCTGCCATGGTTGCTAGGGGCAACGGCACACATTTCTTAGTGATCACCCCTGACATTTCTGGATGCAATATCACATTTTTAATCGCATTAGCAAGCAACATATCTTCATTTTTACCACTTGTCTTCCTGCTAAACAATACACTGCCTGAAGACAAGTCCTTACCAGTCCTCAAACTTGCTGCAGGTTCAGCTTCAAACTGGGCTTTGTTACTACACAGGGTATTCACTTGCAAGTCTCTGAAAGCAATTTTTCTCACTGGACTTATTCCCACTTCACAGGGAATAGTCCCATAACCAGTCTCTCCCACATTTGTAACTGCAACAGTCTTACCATTACATTTGGAAGGTGTTGAAAGCTTCAATTGAGGGCGTTGTCCCTTCTTTGCTGTGCTCTCACAAGCTAATGCCCCCACATGGACACGGGGCAACATTGCATCCTTCTTGGATTTTCCAACATCCCCTGCAGGCCAAACAGGTTTTCTGTTGCCAGGGGTAACAGCAGACTTACACACATGGTCATACCCCTTGCACAATGCTGGATACTGTGCCCTCTTCTCTGGGCTGACCACTTCACACAAGCAGCCATTACTTGAAACCCCCTGCAGGCTGAACAAAATTTCCTTCACGGTTGCCAGGGGTGACAACAGACACTTTTGCACAAACCTCTTCATTTAGAATTCGAGCCACATCTCTGCTGTAGCTCCTCCTTTCTGCAAACAGACTTTCTCAGGTTGCCATGGGAGACCACTTTCTCCCTGTTGATCTTTTCCAGCGCTCTCTAGATTGGATTGCTCCTAGGAAATTGTCGTAGTCATCTCGGTTATGATACATCCCGCGGTACACCTCTTGGTACTCCTCCATCAAAAAAGGTTGCACCAACTCAACCCAGCGACTTTTAGGCCATCCTCTGTAGGAAGCAATCATCACAAAATCATCCAAAAAGTCTATAACATGTTCAGAAGGCAGCATAGGCCGTATGAAGTCAGCTGTATGGATTTCTGCTTTGTTGCCATGGACAACCGCACCCATCTGCTCACTCTTTGCACTAAAGGACGACTTGCTTTCCTTTTTCCTTTGCTCCAGTGCGGCCAAATGCATCTTGCACCAGTCTGGAGCTTGTTCTGTCGGTAACAACCCCTCCAGCCACAAGGTTCTGTCTCTCATCTCAGCAAACATTGCTTCGTTTTTGCGCTTTGACCGCCCCATCTCTGCAGTCAGGCACACAAGTTGCTTTTAACACAGGAAAATTTGGCGTACTGTCTCTTTAAGACTTGCAAACAGCACACTTTCACATGCAGACTCCACTGGTTCACATTAGCTGCTCCTCACAGCATTGCTGTAGAACACAGTTTCTTGCTACTCACTGTTTTTGGTATGCGAGGATCTGGAACTCTTCCAAATCTGCCCGAAGCAATATCTCCACCACGTGTAAGATTGGGGTATCAGACTCAAACGGTAGATGCATTGTCAGTGAGTACTCCAGTACAAAACTGTATTTTTAAAGACCTGGTCGCCCACTTTTATTTAAAAGCAAGGAAAAGTTCACAAAGACATCAGTAGCCCACGCAGGGGGTTCCACCATTACTGTATCTTGCACACTCAATACTTTAGCCTCCTGGCTTACATTCTTGCCATACGGCTGATTCAGGCCTTTAGCCTAGGCCTTAAGTCTGCTCCTCAGACCCAAAAGAGTTTCCTAGAGTGAAGCTCTCTCCTAGCTTACTCCTGCTGCTTACTACTTGCTGCTCTGTCACCAAGTACATCTGCCTCCTGCAGACATGCATACCCTGGCTGCCTCCTGCAGCCTCTGAATCCTCTCAGAGGAATGGGAGTTCACCTGACTCCCATGCACAGACTTCCTGTCTGTTGGGTGGAACCCAGAGCCATGGCTAGGTCACAATTAAATAGCCCAGCACACAGCTGTGCAATCAGCGTGCCTCTCCCTCCAAAATCTGGCGTAAACCAGCAATCTTCCAGGTAGCACAGGGTCCTACTGCCACAGTATATAATAATCCTCTGCGGTTTCCCAGCACCCATGGGTCTGCTGGGTCCCTAAATAGAATTTGAAAAGGGTGGGTATTTAAACAAGTATACGGGGAGCATATCAGGGCCAGGTATCGGTCTTTGTCGTGTTTATCAAGATAATTGAAGTGCGAAAGTTGTGCTGCCAAATAATAAAGATTGAAGTCAGTGCTGTGCCCCCTAAATCCGTGGGGTTCTTCAGTACTTGCCATGACAGTTTGTGTCGGAATTTACCCCACACAAAGGAGTTGAGAATAGCTTCAACTGATTTAAATATTCTAAGGGGTAAATAAACCGGAGCGTGCCACAAAGCATATAGGAACTTGGGGAGCAGAACCATTTTTATTAAATTTACACAGCCCATTACACCCAGGGGAAGTTCAGCCCTCGTCTGTGTCTTAACTTTCAGATTTGCTATCAGGGGTTCTATGCTCAATTTAACAAATTCTTCAGGGGAGCAATGTAATAATCATGCCTAGGTATTTCATGGAACTAACCCGAATAAGGGGAGAAGAGGCTTGCGTTTTTGTGGGGGCGCTTATATCAATAGGGAGGATCTGGGGTTTGTCCCAATTTATCTTTAAACCCGAGTAATTTCCAAATGTTTGCATTGTTTCTAGTGCTGTCTTTAGTGAGAGGCCGGCATCTTCTAGATATAACATATCGTCGGCATATAGACTTATTGTCTCCACCAAACTCCCACATCTCAGACCCTTGATTCCCGGGTGTGATCTAAGTGAAGCTGCAAGGGGCTCCACCGCCAGGGCATATAGTAAGGGGGAAAGTGGGCATCCCTGGCGTGTGCCCCTTGAGACGGGGAAGGCATCAGAGACTCTTCCATTAATCAGTATCCTGGCACTGGGGCTTTGATATAATAGTTGGATCCACCTGACAAAATTAGGTCAGAATCCAAAACGTGCTAGGCATTCCCAGAGGTAGGCCCATTCTACGGAATTGAACGCCTTTGCAGCATCTAAAGATCCCATCTGGTCATGCCCAGCTTGTAGGTTCATATATAATCTGCGAAGGTTGAATGCCATATTTTTTGCCGGCATAAACCCGGTCTGATCTGCATGGATGAGGGTAAGAATCACATTGTTTAGCCGCAGTGCCAGGACCTTGGCCAGAATCTTAATGTCTAGTTGAAGAAGGGATATTGGACGATATGATTCTGGAAATTCCTTGCCGGGTTTAGGTATGAGTACTATAAAGGCCTTGAACATAGATTTGGGTAGGGAGCCAAATTTAAATATGTGAGAGAATAGTTTGTGTAACTTAGGGATCAAGGATTCACTGTATGTTGCATAAAATTCTAAGGGGAGGCCGTCCGATCCGGTGCTTTCGCCGGATTTAGATGTGATATGGCCTCTGCAATGTCTTCCATAGTAAGAGGGGCCTCCAACATCTCTGCCTGTGATTGGGAAAGTGTGGACAGTTCTATATTAGCTAGTAGTCCCTCGACCCCCTCCTTGGGGTTATGAACCGTAGAAGAATATAGGGATGTAAAGAAGGAGCGGAACTCCCCTGCCACCTCATCTGAATCAGTGATCAATACATCACCTGTACCCCTGAGGGAAACCACGGTTGGCTGTCTGTGATCCATATGTGCCAAGTATGCAAGGAGTCGCCCTGCCCGCTCTCTACACTCATACATCTTCTGTTTGCTATAGAATATTTTCCTCTCAGTCTTTTCAAAATGGAGGCTATTTACCACTCGGGCTTGCAATTTTAGTTGATCAGCTTTGGATGGTGAGGGGTTGTTAGAAAAGTCTTTCTCTATATCTACTAGGGTTTGCTCAGCCCGCCTAACCACTTGTGAGGAGGTTTTCCTGTACGTAGTTGTCTTTTGGCTTCTGTAAATTTCACCCGCTTCCTCTGAACCTCCGTGGAGAAATCCGGGAAAACCTTAATTTCTCCATTCTTGAAGGGGATGTTGCCTTTCATTCTCGTGAGGCAGAGGACCGCATCCCGGTCCCGAAAATTCAACATCTTTGCAATGAACGTGCGAGGAGGTGCGCCCTGGGGAGGAGGTCTGGCCGCCAGTCTATGGGCTCTCTCCACAACGAGTGATGTGGAAAACTCAGCCCGCTCGAATGTAGAAATAAGTAAGTTCTCCAAAAAAGAGGAGGGTCAGAACCCTCGACTTCCTCAGGCAATCCCACAAAACGCAGGTTGCACCTCCTCAATCTGTTTTCCATCTTGTCTTGTTTGACGAGCACCGCATTTAGCTGGTGTTGCGCCGTTCGGTTGTGACTTGTAATGGCGACATCTCGTCTTCAACCCGACCGATGCGAGCCTCCATCTATGTTACCTAGTCTCTCAACTTCTGCAGGTCTTGGCGGATTAAAATATTTTGCAGGTGAGAGTGCTTTTGCAATCCGAAATTGCTTCCAGCACGCGGGCAGTGTCCTCCGCGGCCGAGTACCCCGAGGGAGGCGAGTCAGCGCCATTTTCGTCCAAGGCCCCCTTTTCTTGATGGCGATATTTAGCCAATTTTGATGTCGTTTCCGCCGTTTTCTTCGGTGGAGACATGTTCTCCGTAGATGCAGTCTATTAGCAAGCTATGGTGTGTTAATAGCAATATTTGCCCCAGGATAGACAATAACGGAGTTTTGGCAAGCGGCGCTCCTGATCAGCACTCCTCACACCATGCCGGTCCAGGCCACGCTCTGCCTCAGCTCTTTCTACACATTAACAGTCCTATTCAACAGGCTTCCCAAGGCTGATGCTTGCCAGCCTCCATATAGTTTTAAACTAACCTTTAGCTTGACAAGACATATCTGTTCCCAAGGCTGCTGAGCACTGACTGTGTCCCAGGTAAGCCTAAATTGCCAAAATAGATTGGTACAAAACCCGAATTGGACAGAGGATCAGAGGTCTCAAGTGTGTATGAGCTTGGGAGATGTGTAAAACAGGTCTATTCGAGGCTTACTGTGAGACACTCAGTTGCAATAAACCACAATTCATCTGACCAGTTATGAATTTTGCAACTGAGATGCCTAAACTAGAACATTTGGAGGCAGCCAATGCTGACCTCTTGTTTTAACCTCTTGCTGCCCATGAAATGGCAAAAAGGGTGCGCTTTAACAGCCACACGCTGCACATATGCACCCATGAGTGGCAGAGCTTTGTGTGCCGACATCTTGCTCACTGCATGCTCCCCAACACAGTGGCTGAGCTGTCAAAGACAGCTCTTGGTCTGTACTAATGATTGAGAGTCAGCAGGACTGGCTCCCAATCATGTGACTACTGTGACAGCTAATCACAGTGGTCACAAGATCCACCGATCCTTCCCAGCCCCGATGCTGGAGCTGGATGGAAAGGGTTAAATATGACAGTTGAGTGGATGTCCTGCTAATCTAATGGTTTCAATACTTTCTGACATGGGATGAACAGGACTTTTTTTTCCACTATTCTGGTTTTGAATACTTGTTCTAGGTCAGTGGCTTAGAATGTACTGAAGACATAGACAGCCAAGCAACTAGTATTTTTAGGAGGCCAGAAAAGACAGTCTACAAATTTTTTAAACTCTGCAAAAAATTTCTTAAAGAGACTCTGTTTCTATTTTTGAATCCAAAACCAATACCTGCAAAGAAAAGAGTTGATGCTTACCCCCCTCCTGCCACCTAGCGCCACCAATATCCGCTGTCTTAAGGAGTTATGCTGTCTGAAACGTCTACATCATTTAATAGAGTTCCGGGTGTATCGGATGCCTGGTTCCACACTGTGCTCTGTGCTTCCTTCCTTAAAGTGGTTGTAAAGCCACTATCGTTCAATCATGCCATCCCCTCTGTTAAATAAGGACAAGTGCTGCACAGTATGTGTTTTATAAAAAAGATGCCGATTTCTACCTTCTTTCAGAGCATCTCCCTGTGCTTACATGACTCCTCGGCTCTCTCCTCTTCTGGGCTGACCACTCCAGCAGGCTGGGGCGAGAACTCCCGCTGACGTCAGCCGGGAAACGGGGAGTTGGGGAGGAGAGAGCCGAGGAGTCACATGAGCGTCGGGAGACGCTCTGGAAGAAGGTAGAAATCAGCATCTTTTTATAAAACACATACTGTGCGGCACATGTCCTTATTTAACAAAGGGGATGGCATGATAGTACGATAGTTTTATAGCAGCAGGAGTGTCACTCACAAGCTGACAGGTAGGGAGGGGGAGAGGAGGACAGAGGACAACTGGAGAGCTGCGGATGACGAAGGCATATAAACTAACCATGGTGTCAGGGCAAAGCACGCAATGATAAACTGTGGTCAGTTTACAAAGGTGAGGGCAGAAACAGGTAGGATCAGCTAGGTATTTCAGGTGATACAGGGGGCCAAATTACACAGCACAAGCACTGTGCTGCATAACATGCTTTAAGGGAACAGGATCTATTTATTTTTATTTTTAGGGTAACAAACACTTTAACCCTACATCATCAGAGTTCCACTTTAAAGAGATCAAAGAAAGACTAATACTGCTGCAACCTTTTCTCTAGGGTCTGTGAGTAGTTCTGGCTCGTAAAAATAGGACTTGTTGGCAATATTATTAGGAAGGAGATTATTAGGTGGCAGCAATATGAACAGCAGTGAAACAAAATCATTATTATAACTAATTTAGAGAAACCTGACATGTTCTGATGTGCCAGAGAACAATGAGCCATTTATATCACTCCAGAGGAGAATTAACTCAAATGCACTGCACCCAACGCAGGCAGACTCACTATTATTATGTATAGCCTTGACATAGAATGCAGTGCCATACAAGTACACAAGACATTTATGTCAGTATCTGTCCTTTGACAAAATATACTGTAAATATACTGTAATGCCCCCATTACACTCATACTGTTATAGGTTTATAAAGTTCTGACATATTCCACAGTGCTGTGTGGAGAACACTAAACAATTCACATAATTTTTTGCATCATAGGAGTTTACACTTTAACTGCTTCAGATCCGCTCTATAGCTGAATGACGGCTACAGTGCGAATCTGCTTTAGCGAGAGTATGTCTATTGACGTCCTCCCCTTTGCAGGCTCGCCACGCCCCCTTGAAGTCAATGAGACTCGGGTGTTCACAGATCCGAGTAAGAGGCCCCTTACCACGTGATCAGCTGTCAGCCAATGACAGCTGATCACCTGATGTAAACAGAAGAACAGAAGATCTGTAATCGTTTTTTGTTTTTTTTTCACACTGGCAGCGTGAGGGGAAAAAAAGCCCATCACAGGCTTCTGTTTGAAGGGACATCGGTCCCAAAGAGGAACAGACTGTTATTTGCCCACCAGTACCTAAAAACAGTGCCCACAGTGCCTTAAATCAGTGCCCACAGTACAAAAGTGCCAGCAATCAGTGCCACCTATCAGTGCCCACAAGTGCCAGCAATCAGTGCCACCTATCAGTGCCCACAAGTGCCACCTATCAAAGCCCACCAGTGGTGCCTCATCAGTGCCACCTAGCAGTGCTGCCTATCAGTGTCACCTACCAGTGCCTGTCAGTGCCCATCACTGCCACCCATCAGTGTCCATCACTGCCACCCATCAGTGCCACCTATTAGTGCCCTTCAGTGCCATGTATCAATGACCATCAGTGCCACCTCTCAGTGCTCACCAGTGCCACCTTATGAGTGCCCACCAGTGCCACCTCATCAGTGCCCATCGGTGTCGTCTTATCAGTGCCCATCAATGCAGCCTATCGGTGCCCATAAGTGCAGCCTATCAGTGCCCATCAGTGCAGCCTATCAGTGCCCATCAGTGTAGCCTCAGCAGCATACATCAATGAAGGAGAAAAATTACCTGTTTGCAAAATTTATTAACAAAATAAACGGTTTTGTATTTTTTTTTTTAAATCCTGTCTTTTTTAATTTTTTTAACAAAAAATAAAAAAAACAGAGATCAAATACCACCAAAAGAAAGCTCTATTTGTGGGGAAAAAAATTATAAAAATGTTATTTGGGTACAGTGTTGTATGACGGCACAATTGTCATTCAAAGAGTGACAGCGCTGAAAGCTGAAAATTGGTCTGGGCAGGAGGGGGGTTTAGGTGCCCAGTAAGCAAGTGGTTAATATCCCCCCACATCCCTACACTATTATTACATATTTTTATAGCACTGACATATTCCACAGTGCTGTACAGAGAATAATGAACCATTCACAAGCGTCTATACCAGCGGAGATTACATTCTAATGTCCCTAGTACAGTCACATAGTCTATTAATATGATTATACATTTAAATAGCTCAGACATAGTCCACAGTGCTGTATAGAGAACATTAAGCCATTCCCATCAGTCTGTGAACCAGAGGAGCTTACACTCTAATGTACCAGCACAGTCACACACTATTATTATACATTTTTATAACTGACATATTCCACAGTGCTGTGCAGAGAAACCAAAACCAATCATGTAAGTCTCGGCACCAGAGCGGCTTATACTCTACTATTCACACAGCAGTGACACACTATTATTATTATTATAGAAAAGAAAACCTAGTGCACAAGGCATGGTATGACCCCACGGGACTTTAATTGACAGACCAAATTTAATAGAAGAAGTCAATGTTTATTAGACAAAATTAGAAAAAGGTAAATACAAAGACATGTAAATATCAAAATATATAATGTTGAACAAGATTAAAATACATAGGGAGCATGAGACTTAGCTGCCCTGGGTACATATGGTGGGCTAGCATAGACAAATGCCATATATGACGCCTGACATGTTTCGGACGGGATTGTCCTTCTTCAAAGGCTTTGTGTCACATACAAAGATATGTAGTTTTTCTATAATATAGACAAATCACATATTAGTACAAAAAGTCAATAAAGTACGCATAATTATACCTGGCTGTTAAAGTCGCATGCGGCCCCAAAAAAATATTGTCCGAAACATGTCAGGCGTCATATATGGCATTTGTCTATGCTAGCCTACCATATGTACCCAGGGCAGCTAAGTCTCATGCTCCTTATGTATTTTAATCTTGTTCAACATTATATATTTTGATATTTACATGTCTTTGTATTTACCTTTTTCCAATTTTGTCTAATAAACATTGACTTTTTCTATTACATTTGGTCTGTCAATTAAAGTCCCGAGGGGTCATACTGTGCCTTGTGCATTAGGTTTTCTTTTCTATATTCAATGGATTGGACCGACCAAATGTTTGCGCACTGACTGCCAACCCCCCTTTATATTCACTATTATCATATATTTATATATCTTTGACATATTCCACAATGCTGTATGGAGAACACTGAACCAGATACATCAATGTCTGCATTACAGGAGATTACACTCATTCTCTTTTCCCACGAATACCATAATGTTTTGAGCAGTGATTAGTAGCGAGAGATCTGTGACATTGTCTTATCAATAGTTCCAGCGCAGCAGGATATAAATATCTTCCACAGATCATACCACAGTGCCAGCATGATAAAATTGCACTTAACTGAGCTAGGGCTTATCAGGCTTTGTTTGGCATCTAAGCAATTCAAAAACAAGTTTATCAGAGTTTGTGCCCTTGTGGTAGAATAAATTAGCTTCCTGGAACATAGAACAATGAGGCACTTTTTCCTTAATCCGGAAGAAAGTACAGTAGGCTATCCTAGTCGAAAGAATGCCCTTAGTGGCATAGTGGTGACTAGTGACCATTACAACCTTGTGGTACTGGAGTCTTGGGACTGATACCCACTAGATCTCTATCTGCAAGAACTTTGCATATCCCCTCATGTTTCCTGGGAAGTCTTGATAAAAGGTACTTTTTAAAACCTGCTACTACAGGAAATTTGACACTAAACAGCATGTAGATTTAGTGATTTATTTCAGGTCTTTGCAAAAAGAAGAGAAGATTTGGGACTTTAAATGAGGCACATATATATTGTGCCTACATCCCTATTAATATGAAAAGAAGGGGAGGTTTGGAACTTTAAATGAGGTGCATAACAAACAGTTGGTCTATTGCACGAAAACATGGTATGTATTGGTGTACAGAAAGATATTATTAGGAACAAACATTTTATTGAATAGCCTCATCAGCAGGTTATGAAAAAAATACATCATGGTTACAGTAGTACATATAATAAACTAATATACATCGATAGTACAATTGAGCCATAGCACTCTAAGATATGGAATACAGCACTCTAAGATATGGAATATATTATGGCACTATTGACCCATAAATGTAGAAATTGATATAAAAAAACAAAAATTAAAAAAACATCTAAATGCCTAGTAAAATCAGAAAGATTGCACCCTATATTGCGCAACGTGTTTCTTGGAATACGCTCCACTTCCACAGGAGCAGGTGCAATAAATCAACTAGGGATGATAACTCATGGTGATGAGGACTAAGGGCCGTCTGGGAATGTCTACACCAGGAACTCATCACCGTGAATTAACATCCCCAACTGATTTATTGCACCTTCTCCTGAGGAAGTGGAGCATATCACACGAAACGCATCAAGCAATATAGTATGCAATCTCTTTTTACCATGCATTTAGATGTTTGTTTTATTTTTTATATCAATTTTAACCTTTATGGAGCAATAGTGCAATACTATTGCGATTTTCCATGCAATAAGCTTTGTATTCCATATCCTAGAGAGCTATGGCTCAATTGTACTATCAATGTATATTAGTTTATTATATGTACTGTAACCATGAAGTTTAACTTTCAAATCCTGCTGATGAGGCTATTTAAAAAAATATTTGCTCTTAATAATATCATCTTTCTGTACATCAATACATACCATATTTTCATGCAATAGACCAACTATTGGTTACGCACATCATTTAAAATCCCACACCTCCCCTTCTCTTCATATTTCAGACCTTTAGTACAGTGGGGCAAAAAAGTATTTAGTCAGCCACCAATTGTGCAAGTTCTCCCACTTAAAAAGATGAGAGGGGCCTGTAATTGTCATCATAGGTATACCTCAACTATGAGAGACAAAATGTGGAAAAAAATCCAGACAATCACATTGTCTGATTTTTGAAAGAATTTATTTGCAAATTATGGTGGAAAATAAGTATTTGGTCAATATCAAAAGTTCATCTTAATACTTTGTTATATATCCTTTGTTGGCAATGACAGAGGTCAAACGTTTTCTGTAAGTCTTCACAAGGTTGTCACACACTGTTATTGGTATGTTGGCCCATTCCTCCATGCAGATCTCCTCTAGAGCAGTGATGTTTTGGGGCTGTCACTGGGCAACACGGACTTTCAACTCCCTCCAAAGGTTTTCTATGGGGTTGAGCTCTGGAGACTGGCTAGGCCACTCCAGGACCTTGAAATGCTTCTTACGAAGCCACTCCTTTGTTGCCCGGGCGGTGTGTTTGGGATCATTGTCATGCTGAAAGATCCAGCCATGTTTCATCTTCAAATCCCTTGCTGATGGGAGAAGGTTTGCACTCAAAATCTCACGATACATGGCCCCATCAGTCGTCCTGTTGCCTTTGCAGAGAAACAGCCCCAAAGCATGATGTTGCCACCCCCATGCTAGGTATGGTATTCTTTGGTTGCAACTCAGCATTCTCTCTCCTCCAAACACAACGAGTTGTGTTTCTACCAAACAGTTCTACTTTGGTTTCATCTGACCATATGACATTTTCCCAATCCTCTTCTGGATCATCCAAATGCTCTCTAGCAAACCTCAGATGGGCCTGGACATGTACTGGCTTAAGCAGGGGGACACGTCTGGCACTGCAGGATCTGAGTCCCTTTGTTACGTTGGTCCCAGCTCTCTGCAGGTCATTCACTAGGTCCCCCCCCCTCCCTGTATGGTTCTGGGATTTTTGATCACCGTTCTTTTGATCATTTTGACCCCACGGGGTGAGCTCTTGCATGGAGCCCCAGATCGAGGGAGATTATCAGTGGTCTTGTATGTCTTACATTTTCTAATTATTGCTCCCACAGTTGATTTCTTCACACCAAGCTGCTTGCCTATTGCAGATTCAGTCTTCCCAGCCTGGTGCAGGTCTACAATTTTGTTTCTGGTGTCCTTCGACAGCTCTTTGGTCTTCACCATAGTGGAGTTTGGAGTGTGACTGTTTGAGGTTGTGGACAGGTGTCTTTTATACTGATAACAAGTTCAAACAGGTGCCTTGTAATACAGGTAATGAGTGGAGGACAGAGGAGCCTCTTAAAGAAGAAGATACAGGTCTGTGAGAGACAGAAATCTTGCTTGTTTGTAGGTGACCAAATACTTATTTTCCACCAAAATTTGCAAATATATTCTTTCAAAAATCAGACAATGTGATTGTCTGGACTTGTTTCCACATTTTGTCTCTCATAGTTGAGGTATACCTATGATGACAATTACAGGCCTCTCTCATCTTTTTAAGTGGGAGAACTTGCACAATTGGTGGCTGACTAAATAGTTTTTTGCCCCACTGTATATTTGTGTCTACAAAAGGCAAATCCATTTTACATTACATACTCCTAAAGAACACCTTTAAATAAACTATACTTTCATTTTTCATCTTTTCCATTTAATTGGTGAACCTGATGGAGACTGCAGAGGTTAACACTGCCAATAACACCATCTAAAAGGTAATTAAAAAGAGCAGAACAGTAATCTTTCCCACGACAAAATCAATAGGCTTCCTAACACATGTGGGATGGTGCAAGGCTATCCAAATATTGATCTGTGTAGCTTGGATAACTGATTTAAATTGACATTCTGGACCCATGACAATGCAAGTCTGAGACAATTATACTATAGTTATTTACTTAGGTCTCTACAGGATCAAAATATACCTTGATTAGGCAGAACTGACATTGAAAACACTGCACTTCATCCGTTTTTTTTTTTTTCACGGCACAACGTAAAGAGAACCTTTCATATAAAAAAAAAGATCTGTGTGTAGGCGGCCCTAGGTCCGGGATACCCAGTCAGGGAGCGACCACACTCACAGTCTTGTATATTGAATATAGATTACAATAATAAATAATAATAATAATAATACGGGCTCTTGTAGGCACTTATATAAAGAGCTGCAACAGTTGGCGTTTACATGTTTTACCAGGCTTGGGCCTATAGTACCAGTGAATGGCTTCCGCTGGGGGGGGGGGGGGGGGGGGGGGGCCAGTCTGCGGTGCATATTGCTAGTCTCTATCCTGGGATGTTTCCTCTATGCAGGCATTGTGACTGTTCTGGCCCTACCGCCAGGATCCTCCCCCTGCGATTATCACTTTCTCTAGCCAGTGGGATCTCTATCCCTGACCTACTACTCACTCCAGTCATGCCCGAACGATGCAAGAAACCCTATATATAAGGTTCCCAGCCAAGATGGCCACCTGAGGTCTCCAGAGGTTGCAGTGGCCAATCAGACAGCTGGCTTCCTTGAGAGAATCCACAATAGGACAATGCCCTCGTAGACTCCACTCGACCTGTGACAGCGGCACAGCGCCACTTACAGGTTGGAGGAAAACCTGCACCTGCCTACATGTGTAGTAAATAAAACTGACAGAGGCAATTTTACACTTTATGCCCTTGATTATCTAATACAGTAAAACCTTGGATTGAGAGCATAATTTGTTCCGGAAATATGCTTGTAATCCAAAGCACTTGTATATCAAAGCAAATTTCCCCATAAGAAATAAAGGAAACTCAGGTGATTCGTTCCACAACCATTTATTCATGAGTCCTTCAGTCTATAGTCCGTATAAAAAGATTATAGCAAAGTGATAGGTTGTGTAACCATAAAATGGCCATCTAAAAATGTAAGCCTCCACAAGGGGATTAGAAGCAAAATCAAGTAGGAGCTACAGAGTATAAAAGAGAAGAGAGATGCCTCTAAGTGTAGTAATATGGTTACATTTAATGAAGGTACAACTCACATGGTTGATGATTAAAAGAGACACATCTAAGTATTCAGGTGTCTGGGGTAAAGCTGTCCACATAGACCATCCTCCGCACTACCGACTCTCACCGATGTCAGTCTGCAATCATTACCGGGAAGACTACCCTGCAGTAGCCCAGTCTGAAAGCGAGGCTTGAAGCGCAGTGTGGAAGGGATGACGTTGATGGCGGTGCGGGGGATGGTCTATGTGGACATCTTTAACCCGGATGCCTGCATACTTAGATGTGCCTGTTTTAATCATCAAGCATGTGAGTTGCTAAATGTTGTACCTTCATTAAATGTAACCATATTGCTACACTTAGAGGCGCCTCTCTTCTATTTTATACCCAGTTGTGACAAGACGCTACTTGTATATCAAGACATCGCTTGTATATCAAGTCAAAATGTATTTATAAATTTTGCTCATCTTGCAAAACACTCTCAAACTAAGGTTTTACTGTATAAGAGAGCCTGTAATATACATACTTTTTTTCATGCATGCTCTTGTACTAGAATGCATTGTTTACAATTATCAATCTGGAATTGCTGTACACATATTTTGTTAATATACATTTTTTTTTTTTACAGAAAAGATAGCTGGTTGTAATGGAATTAACCTTCAGAGCAATGTCATATCTTTTGGGAACCTCAGACCAGCCATGTTCTTATTATCCAATAGACTGTGCTTTGGTCTCATCCTTTAAATATTTGACTACAAATTAATCTACAACTATAAATACTCTGACTGGCTACAGTTTTCTCCAACCCTGTGAATGATGCAGTGGATTAGAGATTAGTGGGAAGTTGACCTCATCCTGCAAATGTTCTAATGCTCGGTCAACAAGCTGGTCTAAAGCTATGCATGGTCTATTGATCTGATTGGTCAGAGAGCAGAGTGGTCAGCATGCTCCTTAGTGATTTAATAACTTTAGAAGACACAACAGATTTGAGTAGGAACATGAAAAACCACTTCAACCAATCACAAATTCTTGAATTTTGCTGTTAAAAAAGGGAAACTACAGTATATTATAACCCTTGTAGACTGCATTATAAAGTCATCCAGTGATAGTGGTACACCCAGACAGTTCCATTTAACAGTCTCCCTACAATAAAATGTTTTAAATAAAAAAAAACGGAAATCCTCCCTTAATAAAATAACATTATAGCTGAGCAGTTAATAACAGTTTATTAATTCTAAGCTATCTGAATTCTCATCTAAATCCACATCCGCAAACATAAGTTCCACCAGACTAAACTTGGGATGGAGAAAAACATATAAATTACATACACTGCTGTCATTGACCTCTTTCTTAATGATGGATGTTCCACCTGACTCTATATTGTTTGGAATACACAAAAATCCTGGAAAAATCTAGCAGGATACATAAAGCAGAACCTTTCGCTGTCAGATTTATATTGACTGCACAAATCATGTTCTACCATTGTAAACACAGAATGTTCTTCTGCAGCGTGTGCTCCAGCTGTGGTGAAACTACAAGTCACAGCAAGATTTGCAATTCCAGCTTACCAGGACACAGCATGCAGCCTTGAAAGTCAAACTTTGTCTTGTTATGAAAGGGGGTTTCTAGGTCATTAGCTGTACATTGTTCCAATTAAATCTGGAAACTTGCTAATTAAATCTTTGTTCATTTTGTTCTTTACTTTTTGTAATGGAGCCTCTGTGTGCATTTTGATATTTATTTTCTGCATGCTGTTGGCCAGTAAATTCAAGCAAAGTGGTTCTTCTTGCTCTCATTCCAACAGGGATTAGTACATTGTTTTGGGTTTCAGCTGGGCATCTGATATCAGTATTTTAGTATACACAGTATAGTATACACAGATCAGAAAGGTTTCCCACCAGCAGGGTACCCTTTAATTCCGGAGACAAAGGTGACCACATTTAGAGATGGGATTGCTTTGAAAAAAACAGAAAGATTGAAGAAAAAAATATTTTCTTCTGTCTTTTTCAAAGCCATTTTTCCCCCCCAAAAAAAGAACATGTCTGGAATATTTTATTTTACAATAATAAATAATATATCCATGGCATGGTATTCAAATTATATAACATGAAAACCGCAATGAAAGATTTCTGAAACTTTATGTAAAGTCTTAACCACTTAAGCGCCAGACCATTTGGCTGGCCAAAGACCAGTGCGTTTTTTGCGATTCGGCACTGCGTCGCTTTAACTGACAATTGTGTGACGTGGCTCCCAAACAAAATTGACGTCCTTTTTTTCCCACAAATAGCTTTCTTTTGGCGGTATTTGATCACCTCTGCGGTTTTTATTTTTTGAGCTATAAGCAAAAAAATAGCGACAATTTTGAAAAAAAACGCATAATTTTTAACTTTTTGCTATAATAAATATCGCCAAAAAAATATAAAAAAACTATTTTTTTCCTCAGTTTAGGTCGATACGTATCCTTCTACATATTTTTGGTAAAAAAAAAATCGCAATAAGCATTTATTGCTTGGTTTGCGAAAAAGTTATAGCGTCTACAAAATAAGGGATAGTTTTATGGCATTTTTATTGATCATTTTTTTATTACTAGTAATGGCGGTGATCAGCGATTTTTATCATGATTGCGACATTATGGCGGACACGTCGGTCAATTTTGGAGTGATTTTGGGACCATTCACATTTATACAGCGATCAGTGCAATTAAAAATGCATTGATTACTGTGTAAATGTGACTGGCAGTGAAGGGGTTAACCACTAGGGGTTAAGTGTGTCCTAGGGAGTGGTTCTAACTGTGGGGGGAGGGGCTGTGTGTGACACTACACTGATTACCGCTCCGGATTACAGGGAGCTGTGATCAGTGACAGTGTCACTAGGCAGAACGGGGAGATGCTTGTTTACATTAGCATCTCCCCGTTCTTCCTCACCGTGAGAGCTCCCGGCGGGCATGCGCCCGCAAGCCACCTCTTAAAGGGCAACGTACAGGTACGTTAATCTTCCTGTACGTGCCCTTCTGCCGCAGTATTTCTGTCGGGAAGCGGTTAAATAATTGCAAGTTCTCTCAACTGAAGATGAGCAAATCCTGGAACACAATTCAAGTAACACCGTACTTCTCAGCGCAATTCCCAAACAAGAGAATTATGCATTTCTGCCACTAGGGGGCACTGCAAGGGAGAGACTCCAGTTTAGTTTGCTTGCAGGCTCCATCTTGTAGCTCCTAAATTTGATAAGGTAAGAGGGTACATTTGTCTAACAAATTAGTTTATCTTTATAACCATTAAACCATTTATAACCAATACCTTTATAACCATTAAATTATTCCTAATAATGTTCTCCACCATCACAGCATAATGTTTCCCTATAGTCTGGTCAGTACATTCTTTTTTCTTTTCCTTCTCTGAGTAAAATGATGAGACCAACATCTGGAGTTTGGAAACATTTTACAAGGTACAATTTCTGCTGGGAGCAAATCTGCAATTTGCAAACATTGTGAGAAGAAATATTTTCCAAATGCTACAAGGATAACAAAACACATCCTGGCAGTGGCAGCTGGTAGGTTTTTGTTTGGGGGGGGCAGAAAACAACCCCCTCCTACTGTCTGCTGGTCCACTGGCACTTACCCCATCGGCGGCGGGGATCGGCGGGCACATCGGGCAGGGGGACAGGCTGCGGCGGGCATCTGGCAGCGTCTCCTATGTCCTCTTCCCTTCTGAGATCACAGCGGCTTCTGCCTCTCCTCCCCTCCTCCTAGGAGTCCAATAGGAATGCCTGACCTTTCAGCCAATCAGGAAACTGGTAACAGACCCGCGCTTCCTGATTGGCGGAGAGACTATTCAGTGTTAGAACAGCGAATATTCATTTGCTTTTCTAACACATCTGGGTGGGCTCCGAGCGCAATGCTCTGCGCTCCAAGTCCACCATATTTTGAAGCCTATTAGAGCCTATGGCTCTAATCATGTGCTTCAAAAAAACCACTCCCGCTGCTGTAATTCATGCTCCTGGCGTCCTGAAAGGGGCCGGACACATGAATAGGGGTGGTCGCGGCGGCCATGAATAGATTCATGCTATGCATGAATCTATCCATTAACTATATAGGGGGTGGCGTGATAGAGGGGGTGGTGCCGATGCGCCCTTTAGGTGCCCTAAAGACTTTAAAACATTCTTTATGGGATGAAATTATGAGGACCAGAATAAAAGTGCAAGTAGCTTTTCCCTCCAGAGTTCTCATTACAGAAACACTCTTTCTGATGCTTATGGATCTTCACAGAGCGATTCTTCAACAGCAGCATCTTCAAGTAAGGAAGTTTTGCAAACCACAGCCTCCCAAAAAACATGCAGAACCTTCATTTATAGATAAAATGACACCTGAAAATCAGGAGAACATTGATCAAGCTCATGCAAGAGCAATACAGTGCCTTGAAAAAGTATTCATACCCCTTGAAATTTTCCAAGTTTTGTCAAGTTACAACCAAAAATGTAAATGTATTGTATTGGGATTTTATGTGATAGACCAACACAAAGTGGCACATAATTGTGAAGTGGAAGGAAAATGATAAATGGTTTTCAAAATATTTTACAAATAAATATGTGAAAAGTGTGACATGCATTTGTATTCAGCCCCCAAGTCAATATTTTGTAGAACAACCTTTAGCTGCAATTACAGCTAAAAGTCTTTTTGGGTATGTCTCTACCAGCTTTGCACATCTAGAGAGTAACATTTTTGCCCATTCTTCTTTGCAAAATAGCTCAAGCTCTATCAGATTGGATGGAGAGCGTCTGAACAACAATTTCCAAGTCTTGCCACTTATTCTCAGTTGGATTTAGGTCTGGACTTTGACTGGGCCATTCTAACACATTAATACGTTTTGATCTAAACCATTCCATTAAAGCTCTGGTTGTATGTTTATGTTCAAAGCTTGGGATATTTTTTTATAACCTAACCCTGCTTTAAACTTCTCCACAACTTTATCCCTGACCTGTCTGGTGTGTTCCTTGGCCTTCATGATGCTGTTTGTTCACTAAGGTTCTATAACAAACCTCTGAGAGATTCACAGTATTTATACTGAGATTAAATTACACAAAGGTGGGCTCTTTCTACTAATTAGGTGACCTCTGAAGGCAATCGGTTCCACTAGATTTTAGTTAGGGGTATCAGAGTAAAAGGGGTTGAATACAAATGCACGCCACACTTTTTAAATATTTATTTGTAAAAAAAATTGAAAACCATTTATCATTTTCCTTTTACTTCACAATTATGTGTCATTTTGTGTTGATCTATCACATAAAATCCTAATAAAATACATTTATGTTTTTGGTTGTAACATGACAAAATGTGGAAAATTTTAAGGGGTATGAATACTTGTTCAAGGCACTGTATACAGTGGGGCAAAAAAGTATTTAGTCAGCCACCAATTGTGCAAGTTCTCCCACTTAATAAGATGAGAGAGGCCTGTAATTGTCATCATAGGTATACCTCAACTATGAGAGACAAAATGTGGAAACAAATCCAGACAATCACACTGTCTGATTTTTGAAATCATTTATTTGCAAATTATGGTGGAAAATAAGTATTTGGTCAATATCAAAAGTTCATCTCAATACTTTGTTATATATCCTTTGTTGGCAATGACAGAGGTCAAACGTTTTCTATAAGTCTTCACAAGGTTGTCACACACTGATGCTGGTATGTTGGCCCATTCCTCTATGCAGATCTCCTCTAGAGCAGTGATGTTTTGGGGCTGTCACTGGGCAACACGGACTTTCAACTCCCTCCAAAAGTTTTCTATGGAGATCTGGAGACTGGATAGGCCACTCCGGGACCTTGAAATGCTTCTTACGAAGCCACTCCTTTGTTGCCCGGGCGGTGTGTTTGGGATCATTGTCATGCTGAAAGACCCAGCCATGTTTCATCTTCAATGCCCTTGCTGATGGGAGGAGGTTTGCACTTAAAATCTCACAATACATGGCCCCATTCATTCTTTCATGTACATGGATCATTTGTCCTGTTGCCTTTGCAGAGAAACAGCCCCAAAGCATGATGTTGCAACCCCCATGCTAGGTATGGTATTCTCAGCATTCTCTCTCCTCCAAACACGACGAGTTGTGTTTCTACCAAACAGTTCTACTTTGGTTTCATCTGACCATATGACATTTTCCCAATCCTTTTCTGGATAATCCAAATGCTCTCTAGCAAACCTCAGATGGGCCTGGACATGTACTGGCTTAAGCAGGGGGACACGTCTGGTACTGCAGGATCTGAGTCCCTGGCGGCGTAGTGCGTTACGAATGGTAGCCTTTGTTACGTTGGTCCCAGCTCTCTGCAGATCATTCACTAGGCCCCCCCGGTGTGGTTCTGGGATTTTTGGTCACCGTTCCTGTGATCATTTTGACCCCACGGGGTGAGCTCTTGCATTAAGCCCCAGATCGAGGGAGATTATCAGTGGTCTTGTATGTCTTCCATTTTCTAATTATTGCTCCCACAGTTGATTTCTTCACACCAAGCTGCTTCCCTTTTGCAGATTCAGTCTTCCCAGCCTGGTGCAGGTCTACAATTTTGTTTCTGGTGTTCTTCGACAGTTCTTTGGTCTTCACCATAGTGAAGTTTGGAGTGTGACTGTTTAAGGTTGTGGACAGGTGTCTTTTATACTGATAACAAGTTCAAACAGGTGCCATTAATACAGGTAATGAGTGGAGGACAGAGGAGCCTCTTAAAGAAAGTACAGGTCTGTGAGAGCCAGAAATCTTGCGTGTTTGTAGGTGACCAAATACTTATTTTCCACCATAATTTGCAAAAAAATTCTTTCAAAAATCAGACAATGTGATTGTCTGGATTTGTTTCCACATTTTGTCTCTCATAGTTGAGGTATACCTATGATGACAATTAAAGGCCTCTCTCATCTTTTTAAGTGGGAGAACTTGCACAATTGGTGGCTGACTAAATACTTTTTTGCCCCACTGTATGCTTCTGGATCAGCATTGTCAATAACTGAAAATGCATATTGGCAGGAAGCTTTTAAATTATTATGAGGGAAAGTGGGGTTGTTACCTGTTCTCACATATAGTTGAAATGTTCTTAACATATACAGTCCTTATTATTCCATTAAAAAAAAATACAATTGTAAAAAGCAAGTTTAGATTATTTACTGAATAAGCTGTACTTTTATTTCAAGCTTAATACTTTAATATACACTGCATTTCAGGTTTCCAGTGTAACAAAATTACTTTCAATTAGTAAAACTACACCACACTGAATTTGTATTTTCAATTTTTTTTTTAAATTTCCATTTTTTCAGGACTAAAACAGGAGAGAAAACATGTTTTCTTCATGGCTTCAAAATTCTGGAGATTTTACATCTCTAACCACACTTCCATTCCCTGCCTCTTAGATAGTATTGCACAGCTGGTCTTTTAACCATCACAGGCCATGCACAAAACTAACATTTAGTCTAGGTTCACATCTATGCAGCTGCGCTTGATGCATTTTTCAGGCCTGTTTTGCGTGTGTTTTGCATTTTTAAACCCTCGTTTTTTTATGCGTTTTTGCATGCAGTTTTCATGCATTATGTATTTAACTTTTTTCTCTTTAAACAAACTGTATATAGCTGGTTGCTAAGGAGGGGGCCAGGAAGCCGGCTGCCTTGTTCCTAACAACCGATGAGTCATCAGCTGTCAGCGGGGAAAAAAATTGTGAAAAAAAAGTGTGAGCCCCCTCCAAAAACCCATACCAGACCCTTATCTGAGCATGCAGCCTGGCGGGTCAGGCAAGGGAGGGGACAAGTGAGCGCCCCCTCCTGAACCATACCAGGCCACATGCACTCAACATGGGGGGGGGGGGGTGGGTGCTTCTGCCATCTCCCCCCAAGGCACCTTGCCCCAAACCCCTATGTTGATGGGGACAAGGGCCTCTTCCCGACAACCCTGTGCTACGATTGTCGGGGTCTGTGGGTGGGGGCTTACTGGAATCTGGAAGCCACCTTTAACCATTCACCCCAAAAAGCAGTGAAATATTAAAAAAACAAGAGGCAGTTTTTGACAAGTCCTTTTAAAAAAGAAGTCCAGAGCTGTCTTCTGCCGGTGCTGTCTTCTCCCCGAGCTGTCTTCTTCCTCGCCGCCAGTTACCCGCTAAAAACAAAACAAGGCCGCTTCTTCTAAGGCAGTTTTCCTCCGTTGTGTTGTCGCCTGCTGTCTGGCATCTCTTATATAGCCATGGTGCGTGCCCATTAGACGACCTCACCCGGAGAGCCCAGCCGGCCCCTTGTGACAGCCTGCTGACAGCTGATGACTCATCGGTTGTTAAGAATGTCAATAAACAAAAGGAAGCAGCGCTGTGAATTAGGTGAATATAAATATGAGTGATTAAATAAATACATTAAGTAAATAATTAAATTAGGTAATAAATAAAGTTCATGGTCAAATCATATAAGTCAATAACAGTTCTAATCCATGATCAACCATCCAAGAGGTGAGGTAGATAAGGAACCAAAGGCAGGGGTCCCTGTCTGAGGCAGGATTGGAAGTAAGACTGGGTAAATCCTTCACCGCACCACTGTGATATGAATAAAATGCGCGCTTACCAACCGGCAAGCTTAGGAAAGCTTGCGACCTTAACCCGGTCGGGGCCTTTCATGGGATGGAGACACCGCTAAGTCGCTCCTTAGACCGTAAGTAGCCCACTATCCTCCACGCATAGACAGGGCCTGGATGTTAGGGATATTATACTCCTAACCAGGAGTTGTTCTCACAGACAATGCCCCAAAAGAAAAGGAAGAGCAACATAGCGTAATCCTGGTTGGATTTTTATTAAAAGAAATTTAAAAATACACTTACAATGTGTTGAATGCACAAACGCATATAGAGCCGGCCGGGTAAACACGAACACCCGTCCTGCAGACGGTAAATACGGCACGTCAGCACGCCCGACGTACGTTTCGTCACACTCTGACGTCGTCTGGGGCACGGGTGACGCACTGACGTGTCGCACATATATAACAAACTAACGTAACCAGACCTCGTAATGAGAACGAAGTCGGAAATCACCTTGCGCTCCACTGAGCAAGGGCGGATGGTATGAAAGCGCCATCTTAACTGAGGGATACTGTGTTAGTTAGTATACCATTTCAGCAGACGTTGTAAATCCCATTACAAAAGGAAAAAAAGGGAAGGAAAAACAGGAAAAACAGTATTCTCACACATGGCTAGTTAATTTTACTCTGGTCCATTTTACAATCAACCATTTTTTAAACCTGGTATTCCTTTTCTCACACTTTAATATGTGTGAGAATACTGTTTATGTATTTTTAAATTTCTTTTAATAAAAATCCAACCAGGAATACGCTATGTTGCTCTTCCTTTTCTTTTGGGGCATTGTCTGTGAGAACAACTCCTGGTTAGGAGTATAATATCCCTAACATCCAGGCCCTGTCTATGCGTGGAGGATAGTGGGCTACTTACGGTCTAAGGAGCGACTTAGTGGTGTCTCCATCCCATGAAAGACCCCGACCGGGTTAAGGTCGCAAGCTTTCCTAAGCTTGCCGGTTGGTAAGCGCGCATTTTATTCATATCACAGTGGTGCGGTGAAGGATTTACCCAGTCTTACTTCCAATCCTGCCTCAGACGGGGACCCCTGCCTTTGGTTCCTTATCTACCTCACCTCTTGGATGGTTGATCATGGATTAGAACTGTTATTGACTTATATGATTTGACCATGAACTTTATTACCTAATTTAATTATTTACTTAATGTATTTATTTAATCACTCATATTTATATTCACCTAATTCACAGCGCTGCTTCCTTTTGTTTATTGATTGTCTTTAGTGTGTGTATCTCACCTTTTAGCGGCTGCTTTTGCTCTTTATTCAATCGTTTGTCACTTTATTACTTGATTGTGTTAATTTTTTGCATTTATACAGCGCGGTGGTCTTTTCCCCTTTTACTTGTTAAGGATGTGGCGGCCGGCTTCCCTCCTTAGCAGCCAGCTATATACAGTGTTTTAAACAGAAAAATAAAAAACGCAAAAATCACATCAAAAACACAACACTTGCATTTCTGGTGTGATTCCATTGAAGTTTGTTATACGAAAACTGTGGAATAAAAGTCCCTGACCCTTTCCAAAAATGCACCTGCCGCAAAACGCATAGATGCGAACGTGTACCATAGGAAACCATGTTAAATTGACTGTAGTGCATTTCTGCAAACTAAAAAACGCACTAAAACACGCATAGGTGTGCACTTAGGGTCACTGAACGAACACATTATGAGTGTGGCCATTTTGTTCTATATGGATTAGAGCTCTGTGTGTAAAAACTGTCCAGTTAGTGAAATCTGAATTTAAAAAAGTAATTATAAGGTTGCGCCATCTTCGCAAACGTCATAAAAAATAGCCAGAGAAATGTCAAAAATAGAGTAAAAATCAATCTATAGAATTATTTTGCAGGATTATCGTGATTGAAGTTGAAACACAGGGTAAATTAGTAAATTGAGAAAATCAGGTGAAGATTGATATTACCAACAGAAAAATATTGATCTAGACCTTACAGTCTCCAAAGCGCAGAGACTGACCAGGTTAAAGCCCGACAGGGATTTCTGTGATGAGAGGCCACAAGTGTCAAGGGTGATGGAGAGCACCAAACAAGTCAGATGGTAGGGAGAAGAAGCTTAACATCTCAGAAATAATAAGACAAATCAGAGCTATAGAAGGGGAGGTGAAAATCTCAGAAAGCTTAATTCACCCCAGCGCAGTGTCGTGTAATCAGAGTTGCTGCATGTTGAAATATCATAGCACAGCGGCAATGGAAAATTACTAGGCTCACGGATGCTGCCTTCCAGCTCAAAGACATAAAACACTGGGAAGGATCAGATAAACCCCTTCTTAGCAGATCCAGATACAAGTAGATATAATGCAAAACATATGAAGATCAATATGCAACAGCGTCCGTCATGTTAATTATCCAGTGAGGTTGGTTAAAAATCCATAAAAAGCATGAATGATAAAATATGAGTGGTACCAACCAAAGCTACAAGGCAACAGAAAAATGTTTCTCTTTTAAATTGTCAGTTCACTCAGAAATGTTATTACAGACTTTGGTGGTTACACAGAGTTGAACTTCGTTTTGAGTTTCCTATGGAAAATATAATATCTCTGAAAATTGTTTCTCATGCAAAATATCTCACTGAAAAAAATTGCAAAATCACTTAATTGCACTCTATATTAAACTCCCATCATTCCCTGCACACTGACTGACATTTTAGCTCAGATAAACAAGTGAAATGAAAAAGAAAAGGAGGGACAGAGCCCGGGTTGGCAAAACAAACCTATATTCTCTAACTGTATCTGAAACAGTACCATCTTTCACGTTCAGGGAATGGATGGGGCACAGGCTACTCTCAGATGTAATACATAGCCCAGACATGTGTCAGAAAGGACTAAAGAAATAACATTAGCGCCAGCACATAGAAGTTTCAAACATCAAGGAGATGCAGAAGTATAGCGCAGACAGGCACTGATAGAGACAAGGATTAGCTGCGCAACAAAATGCAGATTTAAAGGCAGTCATTAGCTCTTATAACTGCTTTAAAATTACATTTTGTTTTTTAAGTGGTAATGTGTAAATTCAAACTCAAATCGCCAGGATGATATTGCTACAAGCACTAAGTGACACCCTGTTAAAAACTGACATCTTGTCACCGATTTCCAATAAACAATGATAATGGAGTGGTATAATTATGATGCAGTAAGAAAATAACAAGAACACATTCTTGTTACTGCTGTCCAGCCCTGCAAAGACTTTTAATTCAGTTTGCCATTCAGTCACTTCTGTGTCCCTATCACTTTGTCATGTGTCATAAGTAAGCTCCCCTACAGCAGCATCCCGCTCAAGGCTTGGAGTGATAACGGGCCTTCCCCACAGGCAATGGGGTTGGTTTAATTATATATTTTAGTCAGCATGCTGCAGAGCCTGTCTGTGTCAATATGTGGCTCCACTGTGACAGTCGCTCACAGCAAGAGGTCAGAGAGTGACAGAAAGAACTGCTGCGTCTCCTTGGGTGGCATCTACAGCACGTAAATTACATAAAATATATTTTCTTTATACGTTGTCCTCATTTAAAAATATTATTTTGGATGAAGTTGCTTTTCAGAACACCTGGCCACAGAAGGCTTCTTAAAGGCTTAGTCTACCCAAAAAAATTCCAGGTATAGGTAGAGCCTTGGTGGGCAGTGTCATCTGGCTTGTTATATCACTTGGGGACACAAGTAGTACGATTTCGCTGTGATAGATCCTGACTCCATTTATGTCCATCTTGATGTTTTGGGTGTTCCAAGTACTCCTGTAGAATTCCACTGCAAATCAGCTCAAGCATTAATGAGCATTCAACTTCTACTGGAAACAGTGGAAACATTTAAAATGTCATTTTTTTTTTAGAACTGACGTATGGAATTAGTTCATCTATGATTATTGTTATTTATAACTTCTATTTCCTTAAAAGCAGCCAACCTCCTGTTCTGGAAACAAATTTAACGTTTGGATTTCTCATCACTTTCTGTCCCTTTGTTCACCAGGAAAAAATGGCAGGGTGAATACGTCCAGCAGGGACACAGACAGCAACAAAAACCCAGAGGAGGTTCTAACCCTTCCCTTTTATGATATGGAGAATGCAACATGAGTATTACAGTGTGGAACTGGTTAAATCTACTGGGCTGTTTTTTTATTTTACCTCATTTTCTCTGTTTTCTTCATAAGTAAAAGTCACAGTTTTTTACTTCTATTCTGTTTTTAGTTGACTTTCAATGCCTTTTAAGCCTCCTAGCAGCATTCTAGGCAGAGGGGAGAGCTGTCATAATTTATGCTTGGAGCAATGCCCATTCCAAGTCCTGCAGAAGTTTAAAGGGCCATCTGAGGCAGGCATCGCTAGGGTGCCCTGAAGTTCTGAGTACCACAGCCCTCCCTGGCACATTCACATGTTAATTTACGCCTGACTCAAAGAATTCAAGGAAAAGAACAAACATTATGCTACTGCTGCTTACAGAAAATTATGAGGGAGCAGCTAAATTTGCACCCACACCTTGTTGTTTACTGCAGAATTGCGCACATGCCATTTTTATTTTTTTGTATCCTTTGTCCTGCGCTGCTCAATGGATGAACAAGGAGTTATTTATTTGTGCTTAGCATACATTGTGAATTCTGCCACTGAGCTTAATGTCTGTTCACTGAAGATACACTGTAGTGTACCAAAGTGCATTAGACATGTGTGTGTATTTAAAATGAAACGCAGTGAGCAAAATTAAATCCAGGATGCACTGCAACTGAGCTAAAGTCAAAGAGTCCATTCAGTTTAAATTAATTGATGATAAAAAAGGTATGGCGCTAACTCATATATCAACTTACAAAAATAGGATTTTTATAACAGTTTACCTGTAAAATCCTTTTTTTGGAGTACATCATGGGACACAGAGCCTTAAGTAATTACTTAATGGGTTATAGGCCACCTTCAGGTGATGAACACTGGTTATACCCAATCCAGGAAGTTCACTCCCTATATAACCCCTCCTCCTTCCAGGAGCACATCAGTTTTTGTAGCAAAGCAATATACTTAAATCCCAAAAAAGAGGGGAGGGACCTCTGTTGTCCCATGATGTACTTCAAGAAAAGGATTTTACAGGTAAGCTGTTATAAAAATCCTATTTTCTTTATCGTACATCATGGGACACAGAGGCTTAAGTAATTACTTAATGGGATGTCCCATAGCAATGCTACTTGAGGGGAGGGAGACACAACCCGAGGGTATACTGCTGCCTGCAGCAGACTGCGCCCGAAGGCGATATCCTCATACCTTCTTACATCCAGCTGATAACATTTTGTGAATGTATGCACTGAAGACCAAGTTGCAGCCTTTCAGATCTGAGCCATGGGGGCCTGATGACGCACTGCCCAAGAAGCACTAATCGCCCTGGTAGAGTGTACCTTAACTTGAAAAGGGGGAATCTTACCCCTTAAATCATAAGTTTGAATTATCACTTGCCGAATCCACTTAGCAACAGTGGATTTCGATGCTGCCTGTCCTTTCTTAGGACCTTCTGGCAGAATAAATAAGACATCAATCTTACGAATCTGAGCAGTTGCCTTTAAATAGATTTTCACTACTCTCACCACATCAAGACAATGTAGTGACTTTTCTTCCCTGGAACATGGTTTTGGAAAAAAGGATGGCAGGACAATATCTTGGTTCAGGTGGAAACCTGAGACTACTTTTGGCAAAGTCAGGACGAGGGCGTAACACCACTCTTCCCTCATGAAAAATCAAATATGGCTCTTTACAAGAAAGAGCAGCCAATTCCGAAACCCTCCTTGCTGAGGATATAGCAACCAAAAATACCAACTTCCTTGTCAAAACGACTAAGGGAATATGTTGTATAGGTTCAAATGGCTATTTTTGTAACACAGACAAAACTAAGTTCATGTCCCAAGGGTTCAAGGGAGGTTTGACGGGTGGATTAAGCCGCGTTACCCCTTGTATAAAACCCCGGACTAAATAATGTGTAGCAAGTGGTCTTTGAAATAAGACCGATAAAGCTGAGACTTGGCCTTTAATAGTACTCAAGGCCAATTTCATTTCTACCTCTAATTGTAGAAAGGCAAGAATTCTGCCTATGATATATCTCCGAGGGTGCCAACCCTTGGATTTACACCAGGTAACATAAGCCCTCCAGACCCTATAATATATAGTTCTGGAAGCTGGCTTCCTTGCATTAATCAGGGTAGAGATAACTGACCCGGTAAGCCCACGTTTCTTTACAATGTGGGTTTCAATAGCCAAGCCATTACATTTAGAGACCTTAAGGAAGGATGGAATATCGGTCCCTGTGAGAGCAGATCTGGCTGTAGAGGGACCATGGGCCCTCCACTGCCATCTTTACGATTTCTAAATACCATGACCTTCTGGGCCATGCTGGTGCCACCAGAATTACCTGATTTCTTTCCAGCTTGATCCTGCAAAGAAGTCGAGGCAGCAACTGAATAGGGGGGAATGCATAGATCAGTGAGAACTGATCCCATGGAGTCACCAACGCATCTGTCTTGCATGCGAGTGGATCCCTTGTTCTGGCCACAAAGTTGACTAACTTCATGTTGAACCTGGACACTAGAAGATCTACTTATTAGATAATTGGTAGTATTGCATACGCTTTGTTTCAAACGAGCCACCGACTGATTAGTAATAGATCGTCCAGGTACGCTATGACTGTTATGCCCTGTGCCCTTAACCTGGTTAGAGGTGGGGCCAGCACTTTTGTGAACACCCAGGGTGCTGTGGCTAGCCTGAAGGGCAGGGCTACAAACTGAAAATGCTGCTGTTCTAACTCGAACCGCAGAAACTTTGATGAGCGAGAAATATAGGGACCTGCAGATATGCATCCCTGATGTCGATTGATGCCAGAAGTTCTCCTTCTAGAGGGATAGAAACTACTGACCTGATTGTCTCCATGCAAAAGGAGCGGATCTTCAGGAACCGATTTAGATTTTTTAGATCTAGAATGGGTCTGACATCCCCATTCGATTTTGGTACCATAAAAAGATTTGAATAAAAACCCAGACCTTGCTCTTTTGTGGGGATCTGTATGATCACCCCTTGAGATATTAATCGGTCTAGTGCCTGAAACAGATTGTCTTTTCTCTGGATCTTTGGGAACGCTTGACCTCAGGAAGCGAGACAGTGGAAATTCCCAAATTTCCAGCTTGTACCCCAGCGTTACCGTGGAGATGACCCATCTGTCCTGAATTTCCTCTTTCCAGACATCTGAAAACTGCAGAAGTCTTCTCTCCACCTTGGTGAGGGGGGGTTGCCTCTTCGTGATGAGGCTTTAGGATTCTGCTTTGCAGGTTTCCTACCCCAGGACTTTTTTTGAGCCTGGGTCTGACCTTGAGGTTTTCCTCTAGAGTCTGACGGCAGAGGCCGTCGCCACTGCCTAGAGGCGGAGGCTCCTGGCGCAGGGGAAAGAGCCCGTTTAAATGAAGGGCGTTTATACTTTCTTTTGACTGGCACAGAAGTACTTTTCCCACTAGAAATTGTTTGGATATATTTGTCCAAGTCTTCTCCAAATAGTCGTTCCCCATTAAAAGGGAACCCAGTTAGGAGGTTTTTACATGGTGCTTCAGCTGACCAATTTTTTAACCACAGGATTCTACGCATATGCACAAGCATAAGCGTAAGGCAGGACGCCTGGTGAATAGAATCTTTAATGGCATCTATGGCAAAGCATAATGCTTTTGGTAGTTCAGCCAATTCCCAAGCTTGTTGTGCAGGAATCTCTCTAAGGGCCTGTTTAAATGGGTCCTTTAGTGATTGACAGACGCCTATTGCAGCGACTGCAGGCTGAGTAACGGCACCTGCCAAGGAAAAAGTAGATTTTAACAGGGATTCCAACTTTTTAACTGTTTGATCTTTAGGCATTTGTGCATTGTCTACAGGACAAGTTAGGCCTTTATTCACACTGGAAATTACAGCGTCAACTGCTGGTACTTTCCATTTTTTGGAGAATTTCTCCTCCGGTGATAGAGAATTGAAAATCTCTTAGGAGGGAGAAAATGCTTATCCGAGTGATCCCATTCAGCAAAAATAAGCTGTTCTAGTAATGCATGTGCAGGAAACTCATGCAAAGGCTGAGACGGTTTTAAGGAACCCAAGAAAGAAACCGAGCTTTAAGGAGACTGCGTTAGGGGCAGCATGAAAGTGGAACAAACCATCTCTGTAAGAGATTGTATCAGCAATTTCTTAGATTGTGAGGCTGAAAAAGGTTCATCTACCGTTGTTTCCTCCACAGAGGAATCATCTGTTTGTTTTTCCTCCTGATCGACTGAGGGTAACACCTCATCCTGAGCCCACTGTTCCCCTTGCAAACGTTCTGAAGTGGGGGAGGGGAATATAGCACGCTTCCTATCCATTTGAATGGAGGATGTGATTAAAGCCGCTAATCTTCCTTCCAGACCCTGCAGGGAGGAGAAAAGGACATCTTCACTCACGTATACAGGGGCTGAGATGTGAAAAGCAGCTGCACCATTAATTTGTTCCAATGGCTCACCCTGGCTTGCCATAACTAGTAATTCAGGCAAGCATGACAGCATGGTAATGCGACTCGAGATCCTAACGCCTGGGAGTGAAACCTTTACTTTTTTGTTTTTTGTGGTGTCTTTTTTGGTAGGCATAGTCCTAAGTACAAAAACAGAGGCACTATACAAATTGCACTTAATCGCTGAATATAGTCATGACATTTAACCCTTCCCGCCGAGCATACGCAGATGTGCGGCTTCGGCTTTTGAGGGTTATACTGGGATGATGCCCACAGCTGCAGGCATCATCCCGGTACCGTTTTTTAGAGACGACGATTGGCTTTCCAGGGATAACAATCGAGAGGCTAAAAGCTGCTCGATTGTTATCCCGGAGGAGCGGGAGGGGACGTCCCACCAGGAGACCCGATTCACGAACCGCCACTTCCAGCGGCTAGCCACAGCCTGGAACAAAGCCAGAAATGGCTTTGTTCCAGTCTCCTGATTGTAAACACGGAAGCGACGTGCAAAGGAGGTGCAAAGGAGGGATTGGAGGTCTTTTAGACCCCCGATCCCTCCATAAAGAGTACCTGTCACCACCTATTACTGTCACAAGGGATGTTTACATTCCTTGTCACAGCAATAAAAGTGATCAAATTTTTTTTTTGCTGGGAAAAAGGTGTCTTTCCTGTATCAGGAATGCCAGTTTGCAACCCTCACGTGTCCCACAGCTCCTGTGTCCCTGTGTTGCAGGCTGCTTGTTTCCCCCTCGTCAGCCGAGGAGAGACTGTCACAGCTGTGGTTTTATTTGTTTTAGCCTGCCGTATGTCCTTGTGGAAGTAATTCCACCCCTTTTTACAATTAAAAATGTTCCCGTGCTTGTGCGTGGTGTTTTCAGGTCCACAGACCCAACACGAAGGGGGGGGAGGCAGAGACCCGTCCAGCAGCAGGCACCAACAACAGTAAAATCAGCCAACAGTAATAAAATTAGCAGTACCAACGGGACCTCCATGCGGGGGGGGGGGGGGGTAATGTAAAGGGGTACAGCGCTGATGTCCCCCTAACCCTCCGGTCCCTTCAGGGGGGAGAAAGAACATTTTGCAGATTTCTTTTACCTTGATAAAAATCTCCCTGCACAAGCTTCTGCGACCACACACAGACTGAGCTTTACAGTGAAGACAACAGAGTAAGGTATATGCATATACTCCCTCTAGTGGAGAATTAAGGCATGAAAACACTTTTACCCTAATGGAAGAATACATAGGTGTTTTAAATACCTAAGTTTCTTCCCTTACCTTATCCCCGCCGCAGGATTTGCTGAATTAACAGACAATCCAACCTTCACCCATCACAGTGGGCTACGTTTAGCAAACCTTCAAGGACCGGGTCCCTAAATATCGGGGTTCCAACTCCCTTGGACCTGTAAAGCACCCCACCAGGAAAGCTAGGTAATGTAGCAAGACCAAAGCCCTGGGTTCTTGGGGTCCAGCCCTACAAAGAGAGGCGTTACAGATTAGAAAAATAGACGTATGTGTGCTGCCAGCATTGCTGCAGAGGTTGAAGTGGTGGGGGGGGTCAGCCTGTCAGTGCTCAGACAATACGCCGCACACTGCATCAAATTGGTCCCAGAAGGAAGCCTCTTCTAAAGATGATGCATAAGAAAGCCCGCAAACAGTTTGCTGAAAGACATAAATTACTGGAACCATGTCCTGTGGTCTGATGAGACCAACATAAACTTATTTGGTTCAGATGGTGTCAAGTGTGTGTGGCGGCAACCAGGTGAGCAGTACAAAGACAATTGTGTCTTGCCTACAGTCAAGCATGGTGGTGGGAGTGTCATGGTCTGGGGCTGCATGAGTGCTGTCGGCACCGGGGAGCTACAGTTCATTGAGGGAACCATGAATGCCAACATGTACTGTGATATACTAAAGCAGAGCATGATCCCCTCCCTTCGGAGACTGGGCCCCAGGCCAGTATTCCAACATGATAACGACCCCAAACACACCTCTAGGGTAAAGGTGATGGACTGGCCAAGCAAGTCTCCAGACTTAAACCTTATTGAGCATCTGTGGGGCATCCTCAAATGGAAGCTGGACAAGCACAAGGTCTCTAATATCCACCAGCTCCATGATGTCGTCATGGAGGAGTGGAAGGAGGACTCCAGTGGCAACCTGTGAAGCTCTGGTGAACTCCATGACCAAGAGGGGTAAGGCAGTGCTGGAAAATAATGGTGGCCACACAAAATATTGACACTTTGGGCCCAATTTGGACATTTTCACTTAGGGATGTACTCACTTTTGTTGCTACTGGTTTAGACATTAATGGCTGTGTGTTGAGTTATTTTGAGGGGACAGCAAATTTACACTGTTATACAAGCTGTACACTCAATATTTTACATTGTAGCAAAGTGTCATTTCTTCAGTGTTGTCACATGAAAAGATAGAATAAAATATTCACAAAAATGTGAGGGGTGTACTCACTTTTGTGAGATACTGTATATGAGTTAGCGCCATACCTTTTGTATCATCAATTAATCTAATTTGAGTGGTTCATTCACTTTTAAAGGGGCAGCTTCACTCTGTACTATTCACCAATTCCTCGGTGCCGTTTCTTGCCACTTTAAACACAAATTTATTGTAGTATGGGTTTATATTCATATATAACTTTAGTTATTGAATTACAAGAAACTTAGTAATAGTTTTATAAGTAATCACTTCTATCTTCTATCTATATACAACATGTTTAATGCATGAGACATCTGCTTCATTATGCTATAGGAAGTTGGGAACCTTTGACCTTTTCTTTTCATCAGTTGTAGTTATTGTTTTCCCTACCATATATATATGACTGGGAGGCCAGTCACGAGTTTGAGGTTTGATTCAGGGCTGAAGAGAAGGTCTAAATCAAGTTGACTATCGTCTCCTGGTATCTCATTTCTGAGATTGTGACTCCCCTGGATTGAATATACTGTATTTATCCTGTATCGTATCATCTGTATTACATCTTTAATCAAAGCTAAGTAAATTTCCTTTTTTACATTCTTTGCGTGTTTTAATCCTTGCATTTACTGACCACATATCTGAAAGGGTAAATATATGAATGAACCTATGAATAAATGTAACACAGAAGTTAACCCCTTGTTACATTTATCATTAAGTTTAAATGTAGAACTCCAGACAAAAGCATTTCTAATTTTGGATGGAGTGGGGAAAGGTTGGAACCTCTTCCAGATCTGTATTGCTATTTGGAAGATGTCCTCTCATTTACTGTCTCAGAAACACAGCAGGAATTGAGAAAGAATCTCCCCAAACTGAGGGCAAATTATACCTCTGACAATTGTCACTGGTTTGTAAAATTTTAAATGCCCTCTTTTGTCCCGGTGGAAACAGACAGCAGTACAGGAAGTGTCAATGAATCTATCTGATGTGGTCACAGACAGCAATCCCTCCACTACCTGTCAGATACTCCAAGCATGAAGAATTTACATTTAATACAGGACGATAAAGCTGGAATATACAGCTGCTCCGGACACAGATAACGCTGTATGCTCAGCAGGACATCTCAGTAATGATCAATGACAAAGCATCAGCGCTTCTCTCTAAAGTCCAACCACCTGCTGGTCAGCAAAGACACTTTGATCAGAAAGCGCTGTAAGTCAGCTTCCTGCTGACAAACGCCTAATCACTAAGCCGTCTATGCGCAAGGAGCTTAATCACTTGAACAAGCCATAATGCTCAAAGTCCCAATCGTTTAATAAAGGAATTCCTCTGGATTATGGGAATCTCCAGAAGTCCAGCTGATTATAGAGATCACACAACTCTACCATTATAGCTTCTCTTAAGACAGAGCTGCCGAAACAAACTGATTGCTGGCAGCCAAGGTTAATTGGTATAGAGGAGAGGCTTAAAGTGAAAGTACACTCCGTGTACCCTGTGCTTATCATCCCCTACAGCCGACTCAACTTAGTGTGACATAAAGAAGCGTACCCTCACTCCCTGACTTGAGCATGGCTAGACAGTATTTACAGGCCCTCGCTCATTTAGGTGTGCAGTCTGCGGCCCTACTAAAATATCCCAAGATCTTCACGGCTTTTTGTTTTCTCTGTGGTTACAGGTACAAATAAATGTGCCTTCAACATAGACTAAGGCCCTGTTCACACCTGTGTGCTTTTGCACCTTCCCAGCGTGTCCCAGAATTCATGGTTGCAGCATCTTCAGTGCCCTGTTTGAAAAACACACCTTCCGTTGAAGTCTATGGGAGCACAGAAAAACAAGTGCCATGCCTTTTTTGAGTCACCTGTCAATTTTTCCCAGGTAACCAGGGATGAAAACGCATGTAAAACGCATTATGTGTTGCGTTATATTTTAACCCAACACATTAAAAACACACTAAAAATACAATGGTCTATGAGGCACTCTGAGCACATGAGATTTAGTCAATCATTGTAGTCGCTAATTTACTGTCTGTGCTTCAAAAGGACTTTTAGAGTATGGTTTATCTGTGCTGTTTTTTTAGCACAGTACCTTCCCAGCTAAAGGGGGTGTGGTTGAGGAGCGGTAACTATGCAGCTAAACTGCAGGGTTTTGCTGCCCCCGCAACCGCATGTGTTAAAGAAACCTTACACACGCACCACATCAGTGCAGCCAGTCACAGTGTCCCTGAACACCGTCACACCAGTCTCAGTGTCACCATAAGGTCTTATTCACACAGGGTGTATTAATGTGTACCCAGTTTCTCATTTATGTCTATTGGGACACAGCGGCTGCAGGGACACAGCCACTGCTCCCAATCTGACATATGTGTAGGTAAAAGGTCCGAACAAAGACAGTGAGAGTTCGGGGACACGTACCTGATCAGATTGGTAGCAATTGCTGTATCCATGCAGCCGTTGTGTAACAAAGGGGAAACATCAATGGGACTGCTTGCATAGGGATGCAAAAACACCTGTGCATGCCTATGTGGGTAAACACGGTGCACGCATGGGGTATGCATTGATACACCCCATGTAAATGAGTCCTGAAAGTACAGCCAGTCACAGCGTCCCTGATAACTGCCACACCAATCCCAGTGTTACCATAAGGCCTCGTTCACACGGGGCGTATTAATGCGTACCCTGTGCGAAGTCCATGTTTACTCACACGGCGATGCACAGGTGTTCCATGCATTTCAGGACACAACTTCTGCTCACAATCTGGTATCCATGCAAGGCCTGGAATGCAGACAGTGAGACCAACCACAGTGTACACAATCACCGTCACACTATTCACAGTATCGCCGGTAAAGTGTTCCTGGTTGCCACCATAACAGTGACAATGTCACCAGACCAGTGCAGCCAGCAACAATGTTCCTGATCTCTGCAATATCAGTCAGTGCAGTGTCACCAGAACCAGTGCAGTCAGCAACAACGTCCCTGATCACACCAGTGCAGTGTTCCCTCTGCCTGGTACCTGTACAGTGCCTTGTAAAAATATTTACCGCCTTGGCTTGTTACCTATTTTGCTACATTACAGCCTTTGGTTCAATGTTTTTTTAAAATCTGCATTAACGTATTTTTCGCTCATTAAGACGCACCTGACCATAAGACGCACCTTATTTTTTAGATGAGGAAAACAAAAAAAATATATATTCTTAACCAAATGGTGTACTAAAATATTTTCCAGTGCCCATGAAATGCAGCCTGAACAGTGCCGTAAACGCAGACTGACCATTGCCATAATTACAGACTGACCATTGCCAATAATGCAGAGTGACCAATAATGCAGAGTGACCATTATTGCTGAGTGACCATTGCCACAAACACAGCCTTACCTGATGTTATTCCATCTGCTGACAGAGTAGCCAAGCAGCCAAATGCTATGTTTTCTGTGTCTGGCAGAGCAGGGGGATCGCCCGGCGTCCATGGGGGGTTTGAATGTCTGGCGGAGCAGGGGGATCGCCTGGCGCCCACGGGAGAGTTGAATGTCTGTCCCCCGCTCTCCTGCCTCTCTTCCGGTGGTGGCGGTGGGGGGGAACGGTGTCTATCATATATTCGCACCATAAG
This sequence comes from Lithobates clamitans, assembly GCA_037952925.1. Classification (NCBI taxonomy): domain Eukaryota; kingdom Metazoa; phylum Chordata; class Amphibia; order Anura; family Ranidae; genus Lithobates; species Lithobates clamitans. Next base: position 654,833 of record JBBGZY010001144.1, read on the forward strand.
ATGCAGAGATTTCTGGGGGAAGATAGTGTGTCTTACGGTCCAAAAAATACGGTATATGTGATGGATCAGAACACAATAGTCTAAGTTGGTGAAGTAACATTAGAAAAATATATACATAAAACTAGTTTTCAGAAATAAAAAACTGATAATTGGCATGAGCGTATGTATTCACCCCCTTTGTTATGAAGCCCATAAAAAGCTCTGGTGCTACCAATTACCTTCAGAAGTCAGATAATTAGTGAAATGATATCCACCTGTGTGCAATCTAAGTGTCACATGATCTGTCATTACATATACACACCTTTTTGAAAGGCCCAAGAGGCACCACTAACCAAACACTGCCATGAAATCCAAGGAAATCTCCAAACAAGAAGGGGACAATGTTGTTGAGAAGTACAAGTCAGGGTTAGGTTATAAAAAAATATCCAAATCTTTGATGATCCCTAGGAGCACCATCAAATCTATCATAACCAAATGAAAAAAGCATGGTCTCGGCATGGAAGCGCTCCCGGTCCGCGCCTCTTCAGCAGCACATACAGACAGAAATACCCCACATTCTTGTTGCTACACACAGCACAGATAGCCAGGAAAGTGGCAACGAGGACCCCAAACTACCGCCGCCTGCATGGAACGCTACCTGGTCTCAGTTCAGCCGGCCGCATCCACACAAGAAGGTGCCGACTCCTGCCACGAGGACAGAGCCCAGCTTGACTGCAGCCGAAGGAGGGGGAGCGAGGTACAATCGCGGCAATGGCATGCCGCCGTTTTCACCACCCAGTGACCTTTCTCCCTGCCTGCCCCGCTCACTATCCCTCACATCACTTGGCAGACTTCATACTGGGTATCGCCGACAGGGCTTTCCGGCTCCAGCTTGAGGAGAGACTGGTCAGAGCCTCTTCATTTCTCGGATCCTCTGCATTAACAAACCTCCAAAGCTTGTACCCCACCCTTAATTCCTCCATTTTGGGTAAATAGAAGATCTCACAACTATCTCACTTTCTTCGATCCTTCCCAGATCATGGCTGCTTCGAAGACAACCCACACCGTTTGAAGACCTATGCCTAGGAGACAAGCCCATACGGAAATCTCTATCCTTGGGAAATGAGTACAGCGCTGCACCAATAATCGTGTGAAAAAAAGGTTACACAGTAAGCAGCTGACACTCCTCTTAGACAAAGGAAAATAAAACTAGGAACCATATAAAGTGTAGCGCTATAAGTGTAAATATAATGGAAAAACAAACAAAATGGACTAGGCCCAAACCATTACTAGGGGGCCCACGAAAAACAATTCATCGAATTCAAGATTGCATGTAAATGACTAAATACAATACAGATTAAGCAAAGTGCCACATACTATCAAAATAAATTGATATAGTGAAAAATCTCTATCCTGTTCTTATAATATACTACTGACAGCCATATCGCAACATGATCCCCTGTATCTGAAGAAGTGGGAGAGAGACCTCAACGTCTCATTCACGGAGGATCAAAAGACTTGTATCCTTCTATTTGCGCACAGGTCTTTCCTGTGCAGCAAATATCAAGAGATTACTTTCAAGATCCTGACGCGCTGGTACAGGACCCCAAAGGTGCTGGCGTCAATATTTCCAGGACATAGCGCGTTGTGCTGGAGGTGCGGTACCCAGACTGGCATGTTACTCCACATCTTCTGGGAGTGTCCACTGCTGGCACCTTTCTGGAGCCAGGTCCTGAAGATCGTACACAAGCTTACCAATTTCTCTCTTCATGACAGGTGGTAGGTGCCACCCTTACAATACCAGGGAAGAGAGACGAGACGGAAACAGTTTACAACATATAAGTGTTGTTCCCTACCTCTCTTTAGCTAGGTTCCTGCTAGTTAGGGTCACACTTGCCTCACACTATATCTTACAGGTATGTGTATGACCCATAAAATGATGGGTCTTTTACAACTAGAGGTTCCTGTCACAGCCCTGTTTGAAAAACAGGCTTTATTTGAAGTAGAGGCAATAACCTACAGTTGATAATTTTCTTCATATGGCTGTTAAGGAACTTTGCTGGTTTTGTCGCTGTTACCCATTGCCTTTTTGAAATGTTGGGTTTAATGTCTATCTATAGATGTCAACAGTTACAGTATGTAATACTATGCCTTATTGATCATTCCCCATACCTTAAATAAAGGTTTAGAAAGATAACTAAATGGAAAGAACATGGCACAACAGCAAACCTGCCAAGAGACGGATGCACACCAAAACTCACGGACCGGGCAAGGAGGGCATTAATCAGAGAGGCAGCACAGAGACCTAAGGTAGCCCTGGAGGAGCTGCAGAGTTCCACAGCAGAGACTGGAGTATCTGTACATAGGATGACAATAAGCTGTACGCTCTATGGCAGAGTGGCCAGAAGAAAGCCATTACTTTCAGCATAAAAATGTCACGTTTTGAGTTTGCAAAAAGGCATGTGGGAGACTCCCCAAAATGTATGGAGGAAGGTGCTCTGGTCTGATGAGACTAAAATTGAACTTTTTGGCCATCAAAGAAAATGCTATGCCAACACATCACATCACCCAAAGAACACCATCCCCACAGTGAAACATGGTGGTGGCAGCATCTTGCTGTGGGGATGTTTTTCAGCAGTCAGGACTGGGAAACTGGTCAGAGTTGAGGGAAAGATGGATCGTGCTAAATACAGGGATATTCTTGAGCAAAAACTGTACCACTGTGTGTGATTTGAGGCTAGGACGGAGGTTCAAGTTCCAGCAGGACAATGACCCCAAACACATTGCTAAAGCAACAGTTGAGTGGTTTAAGGGGTAACATGTAAATTTGTTGGAATGGCCTAATCAAAGCCCAGACCTCAATCCAATAGAAAATCTGTGGTCAGACTTAAAGATTGCTGTTCACAAGCGCAAACCATCCAACTTAAAGGAGCTGGAGCAGTTTTGCAAGGAGGAATGGGCAAAAATCCCAGTGGTAAATTATGGCAAGCTAATAGAGACTTATCCAAAGCAACTTGGAGCTGTGATAGCCGCAAAAGGTGGCTCTACAAAGTATTGACTTTAGGGGGTGATTAGTTATGCATATTGACTTTTTCTGTTATTCTATCCTATCTGTTGTTTTCTTCACAATAACTTAAAAAAAAGCATCTTCAAAGCTGTGGGCATGTTCTGTAAATTAAATAATGCAAATCCTAAAACAATCCATGTTAATTCCAGGTTGTGAGGCAACAAAACATGAAAAATGGGGTGAATACTTTTGCAAGGCACTGTACTTACCCTAGCTTGGTTTATTGACCATGTTTCTGCCTGCTATCTGGACTGATTCTTTGCCTGTTTATTGACCATGTCTCTCCCTGCCTCCTGAACTGATCCATCTGCATATCTTGCTAAATACATTCCTGAGAGACACAAATCTAGGCCATCCCCTGCAGACAACGTCACTACTGGAGCCACGAAAACTCTTTTGTGACTCCTTTCTTCAGCCTCCTGTACCTCCTGGCCAGTGAACATGGCATTTCTAGGGGCATACACGTAAGAGTAGGCTTGTTTGGCTTATAGGAATAGGTACTGCTGTAGGTGACGCTACACTAAGCTATATTTCCTGACCATCGTACAATAATGACCATTACAGTACACTGTTTTTGCTACAATTGGTTGATCTTTGTGATACACAAGATGCAATGTAGTACATAATCAGTCCAAACATTGAAAAATTCTCACAAATACTCAGCAGGTGTAGTAGAATGTGTTTTGGGGTGTAATTCTAAGTATGTCCATGATGTGTATGAAAAATATTCTATTCAACTTACAACTTTGTGTAAAAAAAGATCATTTTTATTTGCTTTCCGCATTTTCCAAAACTTGTAGCAAAAGAAAAATAAAGTCTTCAAAAGACTCACCACCCACCCCAAAATACATTGGGGTGTTTACTCTTTAAAATGTGGTCATTTTGTGGGTGTTTCCACTGTCCTGGTGCTCCAGGGCCTACAGAAATGTGATAGGTAGTGAGGAAGTTAGATGCGTAATCTATGCCCCTAAAACACCTGAAGGTCCCCTTGGATTTTGGGCCTCTCTATGTGGCTGGGCTGTGATAAAGTCTCACACATGTAATATTTGCATACACGGGAATCATAATGTGTTTTGGGGTGTAATTTTAAGTATGCCTATGATGTGTGTTAGAAATATCTTTTTAATTGACAGTTTTGTGTACAAAATACATTTTAATTTCCTTTCCACATTTTCCAAAAACGTGTGCCAAAATGACAAACTTGTGAAAAAAGAAAAAACTTATTTACTTTTACCATTTTCCAAAGAATTATGGCAAAAAAATTAAAACTTTAAAAAACTCACTACCATGAACTGTGGCCATTTTGTGGGTGATTCTACTGTCCTGGTGCTCTAAGAAATTAGATGCGTAATTTATGCCCCTAAAAGTCAGAGTGTGTTCTTTGGATTTTGGGTCCCTCTAAGCATCTAGGCTGTGAAAAAGTCTCACACATGTGGTATCCCCATACATGGTAAGAGTAGCAGAATGTGTTTGTGGGTATAACTGTAAGTATGCCTATGCTGTGTCTGAAAAATAACTTGTAAAATGATAGTTCTGTGGGAAAATGTTTTTTTTCCTTTTATCATTTTCCAAAGACTTGTGGCTAAAAATGACAACTTCAAAAAATTAATTGTGCCTCTAAATACCTTACAATGTCTAGTTTTCAAAAAGGGGTAATTTGGGGAGTATTTATACTGTCATTTTGGCATTTTAGGACCACAAGGATTGAAATAAGCAGTCAGAACATCAGAAATGATCAATTTTAAAATAAATATACCATAGTTTGTAGACTCCATAACTTTCACGAAGACTAAATAATATACACCTTTTTCTTTGTTTAACCACTTCAGCCCCAGAAGATTTGGCTGCTCAATGACCAGGCCATTTTTGCGATACGGCACTGTGTGGCTTTTTTTTTTTTTTATGTCATATTGTAGAGTATAAGATTTCCTATCATGTTGTGAGCCCAGTCTTTTCACACAGAGTTAATCCAGCTCTGAGCAAACCTCTTTTATTGTTCAGTGAGATAATTCTTGACAAACTGAGAAAAACTTTGTCAGATACTCCCACTTGCTGTGAGTGACAGGTGATTTACATATCTCGTGCACTAGCCTAAGTAAGAGACATGCAGTATTTTTTAATTCCCTCCCACTCCTTTCTTCTGCTGCTCTGCCAGGATTGGATGTTCCACATAATCTCAGCCCTGGCTGCAGACACTCCACTGGTCTGATGGGGGGGGGGGTTTGCTGCTGGACACAGCTATATTACATATATATATATATATATATATACACACATATATATATATATATATATATATATATACATACAGTATATAGCTGTGTTCAGCAGCACTCCAACCCCCCCCCGTAAATGACATGTATAGCGTTTCCGTCCTTTCCTCCGCTCTCCATCCTGACAGAGCCCGCGGGAATGGAGATGAGTCGGCTGTGGGGGGTGAGGGGGGTGGAGGAGGAAGACACAGCGGGCGGATTAAGACAGGAGGGAGGCCAGAGAAGAAGGGGAAGTGGTGGTGGTTGAGGAGAACGGGTCAGGCGCTGGAGGACACAAGGGACAGTCGGGGGTGATCAGTGCAGCGGAGGGCACCGATCTCCCTGCATGGCGTTTGATCAGCCGCTTCTCCTTCTCTGCCTCCCGTGGCTTTCAGCGGAAAAGCCATTCAGGGGGATCCGTGCTCACAGCTGTCCCCGCCACACCGATCATCCCCGACTGTCACTGGACAGTGACACCTGACGTGACAGGAGCCATGAGCGTGCTCTTCTTCTCCTGTGCGTGCACTTTTCACTCTGGCCAGGCGTGAGTGTAGAGGTGGGCGAGGAGTCTGGTGATGTCATCACTCCGCCCACCGAGCGCCGTACAACGGACCCGCCCACTGAATCCTGCGTTTTTGGGGGCTCCAAACAGCTAAAGGGGAGACATTTGAAAGGTAAAGATACATGCAGGATCACCACTATGGCAGTACTTTAAAAAAGATGAGAGTGGGTTTACATCCACTTTAACTGACAATTGCAAGGTCGTGCGACGCTGTACCCAAACAAAATTGATGTCCTTTTTTTTCCCCCAAATAAAGCTTTCTTTTGGTGGTATTTAATCACCTCTGTGGTTTTTATTTTTTGCACTATAAACAAAAAAAGAGCAACAATTTTTTTAAAAAACAATATCTTTTACTTTTTGCTATAATAAATAACCAAAATTAAAAACAATAACAAAACAAAACAAATTTTTTCCTCAGTTTACGCCCGATATGTATTCTTCTACATATTTTTGGTAAAAAAAAAAAAAATTGCAATAAGCGTATAATGATCCCCAAAATAGGGGATAGATTTATGGCATTTTTATTATTATTTTTTTTTTTTTATTAGTAATGGTGTTGATCTGCGATTTTTATCGGAACTACGATATTGCGACGGACAAATCGGACACTTTTAACACATTTTTGGGACCAGTGACATTTATACAGCGATCAGTGTTATAAAAATGCACTGATTACTGTATAAATGACATTGGCAGGGAAGGGGTTAACACTAGGGGACGATCAAGGGATTACCTGTGTTCCCTAGGTGTGTTCTAACTGAAGGGGGCATGGGACTGACTAGGGGAAGAGAGAGATCGGTGTTCCTACTTAGTATGAACACACGATCTGTCTCTACTCCACTAAAAAAAAGAGATCTGTGTGTTTACACACACACATCCCCGTTCTCGTTCTGTAACGAGCAATCGCGGGTGCCCGGCGTTAATCGTGCCCGCCGGGCACTCTCATTGGCTCCGGCGACAAGCCGAAGGCGTCTTAAAGAACCGATGTACAGCTACGACGGCTCACGCAGGGGAGCCAACCTGCCGCAGAATAACTGTGGCGGCTGGCCTGGAAGCAGTTAACCAAAGTAGAATACATTTTGGCCTAAATTTATGAACAATTATTTATTTGCAAAGCTTTACAACAGAAACTGAAAAAACTGTGATAATTAAATAGCACCAAAAAAAGCTCTATCTGTCTTATAAAAATGAATTTGGGTACAGTGGTACAGCGCTGCATGTCTAAGTAGTTGTCATTCAAAGTGTGACAGCGTTGGAACCTGAAAACTGTCATGGGCAGGAAAGGGGTGAAACTGTCTGGTCTTGAAGTTCTTAAAGTAAGTTTAAAATTAACAGAATTACTGCCTAGATCACCAGGCGTAAATAAAGGAAAAAAGCCACAAAAATAAAGCAAATGCAGCCACAAGAAATGGTAAGCTGCAATTTAATATATTTTTGTTTTAGGGTTAAATACCTCTTTAAAGTAACTGCATATATTCAGTAATGTACTGACATCCTGTAATTCTTTGGAAAGTAAGTTACCTCTGTGTCCAGCCATGTCTGTTCAGTGATGTCTCTAGCAAGCTCCGGATGTAGTGGCACCGAGAACATTTATATAGAGCAGAAGAATTCTTTCCAGAGCTGGGTAAACAGTTCCTTCTCAGGATAAACTGCACTTGTGTTTGGAGCAACACAGACTATAGAAACCTTGTCAATGCAGTAAGCTGATCATTGAGTTTATTATGATAAAAACAAACAAGGCTAGAGTACTAAGGCTGGCCATAGAAGCCTCATTCTTTTTTCGATCAGCCCTCTGGCTGATTGAAGAAAAACAAATGGTCCCCCTATCCACACGTGAGATATTGTATTCTGACAGGGGTACTGCAGCCGCTGATCAACAAAATTTTCAAACAGTCCTGTTCATCAGAAGTTGATCGTGAATTAACATAGATTGATTGAAACTCGGCTGATCCCTGCTGAACTGGCTAAATTTCGATACATCTATGGGTAGCTTAACACATAACTGGATTCTGGGACAATAGCTATTTTTGAAATGGAATTCTAGCCAAGATTTTTTCATAGTCTATGTGTCAGGGCTGGGCTCAGCCCTTCCTTCTCAAAGTTGGCCGCTCAGCTGTCGGCTAATTGCCAGCTCCTTTCTCTCCACAGTAACTCACCTGATGATGATATCCTGCTCGTCAATCCTGCCTACTTAAGCTGTCCAGCCCAGATGAACTCTGCCTTCACCTTGGTCACATTTCTAGTGACCCTCTCCTGTGTTCCTGTTTAAGACTTGCTTGGCTGATATTCCTTCTGGCTCCAGATCCTGCTTGCTGTTCTACTACGCTCATCTCTGGCTCCCCAACGTTTTGGCTTGCCTGACTATCCGTTCCGATTCCTGAACTCTGGCTATGTTTTGACTATGTTTACTCTGTTTACCTTTTTATTATTATTAATAAACAAGTGTGATTTAACTGTACTTCTGTCTCAGTCTGATTCATGGTTTCTGTGAATGTTTAACTGCTGCTTCTGCCCCCATTGGTGGTCCACACCAGCTATAATTACAAATTGGGCTGCACACGGTGTGCCTGGCATTGTTCATAAGTCAGGATGAAGAGTTGAGAGTGCAAAAATGTATATAGTTGCAACCTTAAAAAAGAGAGAATACTGATAAAAGTCAGCATTGGCTACACCAGCATTTATAGAGAGACAGTCCCCAATATAAAAACCTGATACAAAGACGGTGTCACTTTGCCCCTCAACCAAAATCTTCTGCTCTGTAAGTTTTGTATTATAAGGATCATATGACAACCTGTTAAACAGAGCCCCTATTCCTGTATTTTCCTGGTATGTTTTTTCAGCTTTTGTTTTGCAGTTTCAGCATTTTATGTGTCTATAAAAAATAGTTTAGGCTATAGAAAATGTCTATATGATGCCCATAAAATATAGCAAATTGTATTAGAAATCATACAGACTAGGTCAAATCAAATAAAAATATTTATTTGCATGGGATGATACAAGAGCAAAATGAATTAAAAGGTGGATGATTTCTTGCATCTAGTTGAAATCAATAATTCATCTGATAGTCCATATACATTATTTCCATAAACTATATTTATCCTGAAAGTTGCATCCTGATATTCACATTAGAGTAAAATAGTTTGCATTATTTAGTATTATGTACTTATGTTTCTTTTGAGTATAATACATGCATCTGTATAGTCATTGTGAGTTAGATACACTATGAAATTAAAGGGAAGCTGTAGTCTTTTTTTAAGGTTAAACTCTGGGATCCTAAAAACATTTATGTATTTATGTATAGTTAGTGCTCATTTAAATGAATTATTATATGCATTTTGCATAAAAATTATGCTATGTCCTGTTATCAGCCTCATGTATACGCCTTCAGAGCACTCCGGCAGGTAAAGGAAGAGTCAGCAATATAAGCCAATTAGAGCTCTTTTACTTTACGGGAAACATGCTTACAGACTGGGGAATCCAGGATTGACCTTATAAATATGCCATTTCCCTTTCATTACCCAGTCACGGGCTAGGGTGGGACCTAGACCAGCCAATATTGCTCAACTGTAATGTATTCTGCAGGGAGGTCCAGGATCTAGTCGTGCTGTCTGAGCAGAATTACAAATCCTTTAGCAGGTAAAATGGCACATCTATATGTTTTTGAACTATAAATGTAGCTATTTGTCTGTAATTTGGACTTTATGATTTTTAGATATACATGGGAAATTGATAAGCCTAATGTAAAAATAATTACAAATCTTGCTACTATGTATAGTTTGTAATTATATAGGTACACAGAGGTAGCTATATTATTTACCTATTACATATTTAGGCTTTGCTTCCTGCTTTGCTGTGCTGCACAACGCACAATACAGAGAAACTAAGCAACTGCTGCAATATGCACATCACAGACACTGGAGGGAGAATGTACACGTTTGATAATGATACAGCAGGCCTAATTAACACAACACATTACTTGCAAAGGCTTCTTGGTTTGCCCACTCATGGCAAAGTGACTGATCCTTGTTCCCCATACTCCCCTGCTTCTTCATTGGAGTTCTAATACCTAACCCTGTGTAATTTCTGTGCCAGAGCTTACAAACAGTTAACTACCTCTCCTACTTGGCATGTGACTGCGTTTGGATCTTGAGACTGGCCACGCAGGCTATTGTGGTGTATTTTGGAATTAGGTCATATGCTTCTCTATACCCGAAAGGGCCGGGTTTTCACTGAGGGTTCCAATGAAGTAGCTGGAAAGGTATCAGTGGGTAGGGGTTCTTCTTTATCCCCAGCTGACAGCTCTGAGTGCCTAAGCAGCCAATCACGAGCACCAGTGAAGGTGAATGAGTGACATGCTCTCCCATACTCAGAAGTACATTGTATATGTCTTTACTATTGGTGGCTGAACAGGTTGGCAAGGGAGCAAAGAGTGCTGATGCCGCTAAGGAGAGCGTCCACTAAGTAAACTTGTTGCTGTGCCCTGTGCCTGCCAAGCACAGGTTCATTTTAAGCACCAGCCAAATCTGTTTTCTGTTTCAATGGTTTTTATTGTTTTAGTAAAACGGTAAAGAACAGTTGGTAGAGTATCGAACAGTGGCCCGTGCATTGTGGACGCCGCCCCCTATCCCTGCTGCCACCTCCCTATCCATGAGCCCGGCCCCTTTTAGGACGCCAGACACAAGGACTCCTATGGCGGGGGGGCAGGAGGGGGTGTATTTTTTTTTAAGCACCTGATTAGAGCCAGAGGCTTTAATCGGTTTCAAAAAAGGGTGGGCTCGGGGCGCAGAGAGTGCGCCCTGATCCCACCCAATTGTGGGATGAATATTCGCTATTTTCACACCGCATTGCCTGCCCGCCAATCTGGGGGCAGGTCAGTGAGACCTGTTTCCTGATTGGCCAAAGTGCCAGGCGTACCTATTGGAGGCTCAGTGCTTTGGCGGAAGTGGGACAGAGCAGAGCAAGCTGATGGAGAGGAGACGCCGGAGAAGAGGACACCCGGTAAGCTCCGGTCCTCCAGCGGGGTGTTGTGTGTGTGAGTAGGGTGTCCCGCGATCCATCTGCGGGAGGGGGTTGTGAGCTGGGTGTCCCGCAATCCATCCGCGGGGGGGCTTGTGGGCGGGGTGTCCCGCGATCCATCCGTGGGGGTGTGTGAGCGGAATGTCCTGCAAACCATCCACACGGGGGTGTGAGCGGGTGTCCGGCGATCCATCCGCGGGGGGTGGTGTGAGCGGGCACACTGGCAGCATATGATGGGCACACTGGCAGCATATGATGGGCACACTGGAAGCGTTTGATGGGCACAGTGGCAGCATATGATGGGCACACTAGCAGCATATGATGGGCACACTGGCACTTTAAGGGCACACTGGCAGCATATGATGGGCACACTGGCAGCATTTGGCACAGTTGTAGCGTTTGATGGCACAGTGGCAGAGTTTGATGGGCAAAGTGGCAGCATTTGATGGCATAGTGGCAGCGTTTTCGCACAGTGGCAGCGTTTGCAGTGGCTGCAAATGATCCCCAGTGGCAGTGTTTGATGGGCACAGTGGCATCAATTGATGGCACAGTGGCAGCGTTTGAAGGCACAGTGGCAGCGTTTGAGGGCACAATGGCAGCGTTTGATGGTACAGTGGCAGCGTCTGATGGGCACAGTGGCAGCAATTGATGATTTTTTTTTCAAAAAATTTTTGCGCCCCCCAAAAATTTTGAACACTAGCCGCCCTTTTAGCAAACAATCCTCGCTTGCTCCAATTGTGACAGATAGACATAAGTGGGGCTTAGTACAGTTTGACGAAGACCCGACTCGCAGGTTAGGTCTGCTATGTGGCCCCCCAACACAATTTAACTAAAGTATAAGGCAGGACAGTAACCATTACTGATATATTGGTAGAACACTTGAACTACATAAACTCTGGCCAAATCTGTTTTATACCAAGAGACACCCCACAAATTCCTTTAACGCCAAAAGATTTGCAGTTTTATTTTATACCATATATTAGTTTAAAAATTGGTATTTTTCATTTTTTTTTAAGACAAAATAGCTCCTTCAGAAACTTGGCAGCTACATACACCTAAATATTTTGGAGCCAAATTCTCTAAGACTGTCAATTTTGTCCTTTCTTCACTACTTGACAAGTCATTACTCTGGGGCATGCATGTGTACACCATGTGTGAATGCTGCTCATTCTGGGGCAGTCTCCTTTCTGCAATAATAGCCTATATACATTCCTAGTACCCAACAAAATCACAAACTATGTGTCTATATCATGCCGACTGGCAACACAGCTGACAGAAAAAAAAGGGGCTCACATTGCTTTATGGGAACTATGCCTTTTTTTTTCTTGTTTCAGACCTGCGAGACCATTATGCAGTAAACGTAGTAACCACACAGATGAGTTTTTTTTGAAGAAAAAAAATGTCTGCACGTCAACAGAACCAAGCAGGCAAAGCTGACTTGATGCACTGTGACGTGCCTATTTAATTAGATTCATGTGAAGTTTAATGTGCTAATACATCTCATGTGTCTCTTATTTGTATGCATCATACTTGCAATCATGTGGCTTTTTGTTGGTCACCAATTTCCCTTTGGTTTTAGCAAGCTAACTTAGTTTTGAGTCCAAGTAACCTAAATCTACATTGTAGGAACCCGCCAGGTACTTCTACAAATATTTGCCCAGCTACACCTTCAAAACAAACACTTTGCGTCAACACACACAGCAGGTTCTACAGAGGAGGTAGAGCAGGGACTGAAGGAATGTTCATACCAATAAACTGTAAACAAATAAGATCAATTCTTATTTAAAGGGCAACTCAAGATAAACTTGATAGTTCAAAATATTTCTCAAGACTCTGAGGCAAGAGTTCCTTGGAGTAGTCCATGTGTCTGCCCCTCCCACAAAGTAATTGTTTTGTAGAGTGAAAACTGTTTGTAGAATGTAATGCTGTTACTTGGCTTTTCAACAACTGCAGCATTTGGATGCAGTTCTAGTGAGAAGATCTTGCCTTTTGAACCCACAAAATATTTAATATGTCAGCATCCTGACAGCAACAATGCCAACCTAAACTACCTGTTTTGGATGGGGTTGTCTACAGCTGCAAAATGCAACCAACTATTTTCTAAAAAAGTGAAAATAACATCAGCATTGCATACAAAGGGAATATTAGTAGTGGACTTGCAGTAGTACTATGAAAGGAACAGGCCATATCTCAGTACAAACATACAGCAATATGAGTGTATTTACCAGCACATTGAAAAGAGTAGATATAGCAAAAACAAATTTTTGTTTAGTTGTCACAAGTTACTTTGCCATTATGAAGTTGTTCCATGTTTTCTCAGTTTAAATGATATGTTCGCTATTTTCTATTGTGAGTAAAATATGGGTTTATGTATTCTCCTCCTACCTATCTCAGCGCACTTTCATTGTCACTTACAACTCCATCTCCTCTGCTCCTCTTCCTTTCTCTGTTGGGGAACCCTAAGGCTCTGTCCTTGGGCCCCTCCTATTCTCACTCTATACCTCTTCCCTGGGCAAGTGGATAACACCCATGGCTTCCAGTACCACCTCTACGCCAATGACACCCAAATCTATCTCTCCACTCCTCAACTCACCCCCTCAATCTCCTCACAGATCTCAAACTTACTTAATGACATATCGGTATGGATGTCACACCACTTTCTCAAACTCAATCTTTCTAAAACTGAGCTTGTAATATCCCCCCCCCCCCCATGACTTAACCATTAAGATCAACAGCACAACCATTGGTCCCTCCACACATGCCAGGATGCTGGGTGTAATCCTTGACCTCTCCTTCAGCCCCCACATCCAATCACTGGCTAAATCCTGCTGCCTTAACCTCCGCAACATCTTCAGAATTCAACCCTTCCTGACTAATGACACCACAAAGCAACTTATTCACTCCTTGATTATTTCCTGCCTTGACTACTGCAACTCTCTCCTTAATGGCCTATCCTTACGCAGGCTATCCCCCCTTCAGTCTATTATGAATGCTGCTGCTAGACTAATACACCTCACTAATCGATCCTTGACTGCTGCCCCTCTCTGCCAATCCCTTCACTGGCTTCCCCTACCCCACTGTATAAAATTCAAAATGCTAACCACAACATACAAGGCCATCCACAACATCGCCCCCAGCTACATCACCAACCTCATCTGCAGATATCGCCCAAATGGTCACCTCCCCTACTCCCAGGACCTCCTGCTCTCTAGCTCTCGTTACCTCCTCTCAGGCTCGCCTTCAGGACTTCTCCAGAGCCTCTCCCATCCTCTGGAATTCCCTGCCCCGGTATATCCGATCCCTAACCTGTCCACCTTTAGGAAATCACTGAAAACTCACTTATTCAGGGAAGCCTATCCCACACCCACCTAACTGTCCCCGAGCCACCCCCATCAAATCATTCCCTGCATCTACAGGGGGTCCCCTAGTTACAAACATCCGACTTACAAACGACTCCTACTTACAAACGGAGGGAGACAACAGGAAGTGAGAGAAAATCTACCCCTAGGAAGGGAAATTCACTCCTGTAAGAGCTATTATGGGGAAAAGGTACCTCCACTGATGCTTTATCACCAAGGCTGGTTTCCACAACAACCCAAAATTTTCAAAATCCAATTGTCATTGGGACAGGAAGTGAAGTGAAATCTTCTGAACAGGGGCACACACAGCAAAACAAATGTTACAGGGGTGTTATCCCTTCCCTATGCTGTCCAAAAAGCTTAAAAATATTTTTTTGGGTTGGAGCTACACTTAAAAAATGTCCTTGTTCCGACTTACAAACAGATTCAACTTAAGAACAAACCTACAGTCCCTAACTTTGTTTACCTTTTGTATTACCTTTTGTACCACCAACCTCTCCCTTTAGAATGTAAGCTCTACGAGCAGGGCCCTCCTGTCCCTTCTGTATTGAACTGTACTGTAATTGTGCTGTCCCCCCTCAACATTGTAAAGCACTGCGTAGACTGTTGGCACTATATAAATCGTGAATAATAATAATAATAATAATGTTATTTGAAAATCATTGCATTCTGTTTTTATGTAGATTTTACACAGCATCCAAATCTTTTTTTGGGAAAAAGACAGTACTACAAATATATTCATCAAACAACTTCACTTGAACTTACAGTAATGTATTAGAGCTCATAAGTACAAGAGTTCTACTCCACATTCTTCAATGTATATATGTGTGTGTGTATGTAAAGGTGTAAAAATGCTGTAAATTGAGAATGCTTTCAGAAATAAAAGTGCTAATAGTTTATTTTGATCAGTTAACAACATGAAAAGTAAATGAACAGAAAAGAATTCCAAATCAAATCAATATTTGGTGTGACCACCCTTTACCTTCAAAACAGCATCAAATCTTCTAGGTACACTTTTCACCCAGTTTTTGAAGGAATTCGGTAAGTAG
The DNA here is from genome assembly GCA_037952925.1 of Lithobates clamitans. Lineage (NCBI taxonomy): Eukaryota > Metazoa > Chordata > Amphibia > Anura > Ranidae > Lithobates > Lithobates clamitans. The sequence goes on from JBBGZY010001144.1 coordinate 670,117, forward strand.
GTTGTTCCAAACATCTTGGAGAACTAATCACAAATCTTCTATGGATGTAGGCTACCCCAAATCCTTTTGTCTCTTCATGTAATCCCAGACAGAATCGATCTTGTAGAGATCATGGGTTTTGTGAGGGCCAAACCATCACTACCAAGACTCTTTGTTGTGTCTTCCGCTGCTGATAGATCTTAAAGACATTGGTTGTATGTTTGGGGTTGTTGTCCTGCTGCAGAATAAATTTGGGGCCAATTGCACGCCTCCCTGATGGTATGGCATGATGGATAAGTATCTGACTATATTTCACAGCATTGATCCTGACCAAATCTCCAACTCCATTAGCAGAAATGCAGCCCCAAACTTGCAATGCTAATAGTTAGGGATACAGCTTCCAATTTGATATTGTCCCTATGGTTATTGGGTAGCTTAGGACTAATTTTCTTATCCCTTTTACTGCTTGTCAAAAAAATAAAAAATATTGTGGTTACTTTTGACATGCACTCATGGCATGGTGCTTTCTGAACATATAATATAAGGGGACTGAATGGGGGCCTTTATTGGGATAAAATATTTTTTTACATATTGAGTCTACTTTCTCCTCTGGTTTAGGTTTATGATACATTTCTATTACACATAATTGCGCCAGTTGAAGTGTACGTTTTAATTTACGGACTTCACGATAGATGTAGGTCTTTCTTTCCCGGCATTGTACCATAACTATTGGTGAAGTGGAGACTATCTTTTCCTGGCAGCAGCGGTGTCTATGAGATAACCTATGCGTTTTTGGCCATTATAATATTTGGCCCACCTTATCTGGTAAGAGTCAGTGTGATTATTACAATTGGTGGTGGCTGACAGCCTTTTTCCTGTGCTTTTTATGTTGGTGGATCACACATCTACTTTTCCTAAAGGACTAAGGCACTTTTTATTCACTGATAAACTGTTTTTTTTTTAATTTTTATGCATTGATTGAGATACATTTACACAAGTTATAAATGCACCTTTGCATATTCTCTCCATATGTTACATGACTTGTATTATATGTGTTATGTGTGTATTTGTATATTTATCTTTACTGTTTCATATTGCACTTTTTTGCACTTTAGGTTTTTATGTTGCACTTATAAACTCTTTATATTTATTTTTGTGTGTGTTGATTGAGGCACATATGCATAATTCATAAACACACCTTTGTATATAGTTACATAGTAGGTGAGGTTGAAAAAAAAGTCCATCAAGTCCAACCTATGTGTGTGATTATATGTCAGTATTACATTGTATATCCCTGTATGTTGTGGTTGTTCAGGTGCTTATCTAATCGTTTTTTTAAGCTATCGATGCTCCCCGCTGAGACCACCGCCTGTGGAAGAGAATTCCACATCCTCGCCGCGCTTACAGTAAAGAACCGTCTACGTATGTCAGGGAAATAGTATTAGGACTGGTGATCCTGCCAGTAACCGTCATCACCGTGCCGGGCACATCCCCAGGTGCATGCGCACACAGTGACGGTGTTTGGCGCCCTCTGGCCTATTTAAACCTGCTGCAGTTGTATGCAAGTTGCTGGATTATCATCAGCTTCCTTTGTTCCCAGTACCCGCTTCCTGCATCTGACTTCCTGGTTCCTGTTTACTACTCGGCTTGCCTGACTCACCCTGATCTCCGCCTGCATCGACCTCTGGCTTGGACTTGACTACGCTCCTGTCTGTACCCCTGCACCTTTGCTTGTCTGATCTGTCTTGACCCCTGGCCTGGCTACTGACCTTGTTCCTGATTAAACCTCTTGTGCCTCTTCCGGACTGCTCCTATGGTTCACGACCCCTGGCCTGCCTTGACCCTGTTCCTGGTTACTCCACTGGAATACTTCCACGCATGGTTGCCCAACGCACCCAAGCGGCTCTTAGCTATCCAACCCTCAACATCCGGCAACCCGTGCACCTTTGGGCACCGTACTCCCTGTCTCACTCCCAGGGTTACGCTGCACTTAGTCGCAAGGGGCGCCCTCTCAGCAATCCGGCCTCGCACCTAGAACTTGACAACGTAGTTTAAGGTTGAACCTCTTTTCTTCTCATTTTAATGAGTGGCCACGTGTCTTGTAAAGCTCCCTTCCGTGAAAAAGTTTTATCCCTATTGTGGGGTCACCAGTACGGTATTTTTAAATTGAAATCATATCCCCTCTCAAGTTCAGTGCTCACAACCTTTCCTCATAACCAATAACCTCCAGACCTTTTATTAGCTTTGTTTCCCTACTTTGTACTTGCTCCATTTCCAGTACATCCTTCCTGAGGACTGGTGCCCAGAACTGGACAGCATACTCCAGGTGCGGCCGGACCAGAGTGTTGTAGAGTGGGAGAATTATCGCTTTATCACTGGAGTTAATGCATGCCAGTATTCTGTTTGCTTTGTTAGCAGCAGCTTGGCATTGCATGTCATTGCTGAGCCTATCATCTACTAGGACCCCCAGGTCCTTTTCCATCCTATATTCCCCCAGAGGTTCTCCCCCTAGTATATAGATTGCATTCCTAATTTTGCCACCCAAATGCATTATTTTACATTTTTCTACAATAAACCTCATTTGCCATGTAGTTGCCCACCCTATTAATTTGTTCAGATCTTCTTGCAAGGTTTCCACATCCTGCGTAGAAGTTATTGACCTGCTTAGCTTAGTATCGTCCGCAAATACAGAGATTGAACTGTTTACCCCATCCTCCAGGTCATTTATGAACAAATTAAATAGGATTGGTCCCAGCACAGAACCCTGTGGGACCCCACTACCCACCCCTGACCATTCTGAGTACTCCCCATTTATCACCACCCTCTGAACTCGTCCTTGTAGCCAGTTTTCAACCCATGTACTTACCCTACGGTCCATGCCAATGGACCTTATTTTGTACAGTAAACGTCTATGGGGAAGTATGTCAAATGCTTTTGCAAAATCCAGATACACCATGCCTACGGGCCTTCCTTTATCTAGATGGCAACTCACCTCCTCATAGAAGGTTAATAGATTGGTTTGGCAAGAACGATTCTTCATGAATCCATGCTGATTACTGCTAATGATACCGTTCTCTTTACTAAAATCTTGTATATAGTCCCTTATCATCCCCTCCAAGAGCTTGCATACTATTGATGTTAGGCTAACTGGTTGGTAATTCCCAGAGATGTATTTTGGGTCCTTTTTAAATATTGGTGCTACAGTGGCTTTTCTGAAATCAGATGGTACCATTCCAGACAGTAGACTGTCAGTAAAAATTAGGAACAATGGTCTGGCAATTACTTGACTGAGTTCCCTAAGTAAGCTCGGATGCAAGCCATCTGGTCCAGGTGATTTATTAATGTTAAGCTTCCCAAGTCTAATTTTAACTCTGTCCTCTGTTAACCATGGAGGTGCTTCCTGTGATGTGTCATGAGGATAAACACTGCAGTTACTGAAGCCCCCGATTCCCTCGTGAAGACTGAGGAGAAGAATAACTTCAATACCTTCACCATCTCTCCATCATTTGTAACCAGATGTCCTTCCTCATTCTTTAAGGGGCCAATATGGTCTGTCCTCCCTTTTTTACTGTTTACATACTTATAGAATTTTCTTTTTTTGCTCTCCTCTGCTATGTGTCTTTCGTGTTCTATCTTAGCCACCCTATCTGTACCCTTACATTTCTTGTTGCATTCGTTATAAAGTCTGAATGCTGATGATGAGCCCTCAACCTTGTTTTTTTTTTTTGAAGGCCTTCTCCTTTGCTTTTATATGCATTTTTACGTTGGAGTTAAGCCATCCAGGACTTTTGTTCGCTTTTAAATTTCTTACCCAATGGGATGCATTGGCTAATGCCCTTATTTAATATGCTCTTAAAGCAAACCCATCTCTCCTCCGTGTTCTTTGTTCCTAAGATTTTATCCCAATTCATGCCTTCTAGCAAGGTTCGTAGGTTAGGGAAGATGGCTCATTTGAAATTCAGTGTCTTTGTATTGCCCTTATGTTTCCTATTTGTGTGATTTATACTGAAGCTAATTGACCTGTGATCACTGTTTCCTAAATTGCTCCGTATTTCCACATCCGTGATCAGGTCTGTATTTTTGGTAATGAGTAGATCCAGTAACACATTATTTCTAGTTGGTGCATCTACCATCTGAACCATGAAATTGTCCTGCAAGACATTTAGGAACTGGCGAGCCTTAGACGAATGCGTGGTTCGCCCAGTCTATGTCTGGATAATTAAAATTCCCCATTATGATAACACTTACCATCCTTGCTGCTGATCCAACTTATGATAGGAGATCCATCTCCCTCTCCTCCCTCAAGTTAGGGGGCCTATAGCATACTCCCAGTATCATTTTCCCCTTAGCATCCCTCTGGAGCTCTACCTATAAGGATTCCACCTCCTCCCTAGCTCCCTTAGTGATACCTCTCACATTCACTTGTACATTATTCTTAATATATAGGCATACCCCTCCCCTTTTTTACCCTCTCTATCCCAGCGATAAAGGGTATACCCTAGAATGGTTGCCAGCCAATCATGAGAGCTGTTGAACCAGGCCTGTGAAATTCCCACAAAATCCAAATCCTCTTCGTACAACAGTATCTATATTTCACCCATCTTGTCCGCAAGGCTCCTGGCATTGGTGAACATGTCATGTAGTTGGTTTTAATATTCTACATGTGATGTACTTTAAGTGATATAGGTGCATCTACTTTTGCTGTTCCATATTGAACTTCTTTGCACTATGTTGCAGAATGCACTTATGATACTTTAGAAATTTAGATTATATTGCTGCTTATATTCTTTATCTTGCAATGAACCATCACCATGCTTCACTATTGCCTGCAGACACTCATTATTGTACTGCTCTTTAGACCTACGGTGAACAAACTGCCTCCTGCTACAGCCAAATATTTCAAATTTTGACTCATCAGTCCAGAGCACCTTTTGCCATTTTCAGCACCCTAGTTCCTATGTTTTCATGCAAAGTTAAGTCACTTAGCCTTGTTTCCACATCGGGGGTATGGCTTTTGGCAGCAATACTTCTATGAAGCCCACTTCTGGCCAGACTTCTCTGGACAGCAGATGGGTGTATCTGCGTCCCACTGGTTTCCACCAGTTCTCTGCTGATGGCACTGCTGGACATCTTCTGATGTCTAAGGGTAATAAGCATTATGCGTCTTTCATCTGCTGCATTAAGTTTCCCTGACCAACCACTGCATCTACGGTTCTCAACGTTGCCCGTTTCTTTACGCTTCTTTCAAAGGAGCTTGAACCGCACATCTTGAAACCCCAGTCTGCTTTGAAATCTTTGCCTGGGAAAGACCTTGCTAATGCAGTATAACTACCTTGTGTATTGTTGGTGTGCTCAGTCTTGCCATGGTGTATGACCTGTGAAATGAAACGGTCTTCCACAACCTCACCTTAGTAGCAGAGTTTAGGTGTTCCTCACCCAGTGTAAAGCCTCCTACATAGCTGTTTCTGTTTCAGTTAATGACTGTGTTTAAACCCATATGAAATTGATGATCATTAGCATCTGTTTGGTATAAAAGAATAATCATTCACCTGACTCTTACAAAATCCCTGACTTTGTGCAAGTGTGCAAAGTGTGGAAGTGTAAGAACTTATGCTGGTTTGAAGCCAAGGATAGTCACACCAAATATTGATTTGATTTTTGACTTTAAAACTTAGTAATGAGGTCCTTTTTTACACTTTCTTTCCTTAAAAATGTCTTTATATTTCAGTACAGCTTTCAGAGATGTTTGCATGCATTAAAGTGGTTGTTAACTGTACTACAAACATCCCATCCCCTCTGTTAGCTATCATTATCTATCCTAGTGTCTGTGCTGAAAAAAAAAATGCAGATTATACCTTATATTAGAGCATCTGCCGATGCTCACATGACTCCTCGGCTCTCTTTTCTGCCCTGACAGCTATAGCGGGCAGGACCAAGCACTGCCGCTTATGTCAGCCGGGGAGGAGAGAGGACAGAGATCAGGAGTCATGAGAGCGCTGGGAGACGCTCTAATATAAGGTATAATCTACATTTTTTTGCAGCACAGACACTAGTATAGATAATGTTAGCTAACAGAGAGAATGGGATGTTTGTTGTTCAATTATGATAGCAACAGGAAGGGAAGGTAGCGGGAAGAATAGTGGCACAGTCTAGCTGACAGGCAGGGAGGGGATTGGGGAGAGAGGACAGAGGAGAGCTGCAGATAGCTGCGGATGATGGAGGAACGTAAACTGAGCATGGTGTCAGGGCTCAGCAGCCATGATAAACTGTGGTCAGTTTACGGGGGGGGGGGGGGTATAGCCAGGCAGGATCAACCAGGTTTTTTAGGTGATAGAAGTAGCCAAATGACACAGCACAAGCACGTCATGCTTTATGGGAACAGGAGCTATTTTTTTTTGTTGGGGGTTACAAACGCATTAATCATACATATCAACATGATAGACACATTCTTTTTATTACCATCCATCCTCAGGGGCTATAAACACACATTTGTTCAGGTGATCTGCAACATGTACATTTAACCACTTTAATGCCACGTATACAGGACCAGTTTTGCCGTCGGAATAAACTCCAAAGGTTTCTCCGTTCAAGCGGTCTTGCCTACGCACGGTCACACCAAAGTCTGACCGTCTAGAATGAGGTGACGTACACCACGTACAATGGGACTAGAAAAAGGAAGTGCAATATCGAGCGCGCCACCCTTTGGGCTCCTTCTGCTAATCTCGTGTTTATCTCGTGTTAGTAGAAGTTTGGTAAGAGACGATTCGCGCTTTTCAGCTTTCGTGCTTTTCAGTCCGTTACTGCTCCTAAGTTTGTGCTTGTGGGTTTGTATCTGCTTTTCAGAGTGTGTAGACAGTTCGCATCTGTTTTTTCAGTGTGTTCTTGTCCGCTCGTTTCTGACTTTCAGCTCGCTCTTCACAGGCCTTGCTGTACTTCAGTACGTTCTGTTAGTTCGTTCTCACCAGCTGACCGTTTTGAAGCCATGTTGCGGGTACATACTCGTCGTAGAGTTCGTGCTATGCGGGGGCTTGGTGTTGAGGTTCATTCTTTGACCCAAGGCTAGTCCATGAACAGGGTGGGGAGGAGTTCATGGACCAAGAATTGGTTACTCCAGCGTGACCAATTCTCTCATATGCCTTTGCTTCATGAGATCCAGGAGAATAATCCTGATGATTTCAGGAACTTTATCAGGATGGCGGACCCCATTTTTCACCATCTGTTGGCTTTGCTGACCCCTTATATTAGCAGGCAGGATACCTGCATGAGGCAAGCCATCACTCCGGAGCAGAGGCCTCCCATTTGCCGACCGTTGGGACTTTCCCAACTGTGGAGGGGCTATAGATGGGAAGCAAGTCCACTATAAGGGGTTTAATAGTATAGTGTTAATGGCGGTGGTGTCGGCACAATATGAGTTCCTCTATGTGGACGTGGGGAAGAATGGCCGGATGTCGGATGGAGGAGTCTTCCCCAGACGGAGTTTTACCAACGGCTCCAGAGTGGTGGCCTGGGATTGCCACCTGATGCGGACAACGTTGAAGGACTCCCATTCGTCTTTCTTGCTGATGAAGCATTCGGTCTGGGCGAGCACCGGATGAGGCCATTCCCCCAGAGGACCCTCACCCCGGAGAGGAGGGTTTTTAACTACCGGCTGGCCAGAGCCAGAAGAGTCGTTGAGAATGCCTTCGGGATAATGGCCAGCCGGTTCCGCCTGTTTCTGACAGCCATAAACATGGCGGAATACAAACTCAACCACATGATTTTATCCTGCTGCATATTGCACAATTTTTTAATAAAAAATTTCCACAATTATATTGCCTCAGTTGGGCCTGAGGCCGGACTTCCTTCAAATCCTCTGACTGGCCTGGATACTGGCCGTCCTGGCTTGGCACCCCAAAGCGCCGTGAAGTTCGGGATAAATATTTCAATTATTTCACGGGTGGGGGGGCATTGCAATACCAATGTCTAAAATATTTTTTTAAAAATAAAAAAATAATATCTGTTAAAATTTTTCATTTTCTTTATTGCTTGTGTTTCTTTTTGGCTGTCTCCTAGGTTCTCCTACTGCACTTGTAGTGCCAAGTGGATTTTCCTTTAGTAAATAAGCCCCATTGTCACTGTAAACACAAAATTACTTCCAAAACTGGTATTGAGCATTGAAAGAAGAAGCCACACATTGTTGATTAGCAAAATTTTTACATGTGTGTTATAAAAATGTTTTTAATTTTTTTTTTTTTTTTTAGAAACAGGCATGTTTCAAAACATAACATACACAACTCTGGAACTTACAAAGTTCAACGTATAAAAACTGAAGGCAATATCAGACATTATAGTGTCAAAAATGTCTTGATATAGCCTTCATCAGATGGGGTGATGTCAACCCCTGTAAAAGCCAAATTTTGAAGATGCACACAAATTGGGAGTCAAAATGGGTATTTCCCTCCTGATCCCATGCCTAATGTCAACATGTGCTATCTCCCATCATGGGGGATCAATGGACGTGTTTTGGGGGTGCAACCCCTTCCTCTCACCTACTAGAGTTATGAGGAAGGGGTTGCACCCACAAAACACATACATTGCGATCCTCTGATGGCAGATAGCACATGTGGACACACCATGTGCATCTTCAAAATTTGGCATTTAAAATTTACAAAAAAACAATTGGTTTAGTCCAACAAATGTGAAATTGGAGGGATTTAAAAGAAATTTATATTCTCCCCAACACATCTATCATGTTCTTCATTTGTTGCTCCATAACATTCAGTTTCTTCCTTATAATGTCGATTTCACCATTCCACACCATGTCGTGGATAAGCCTTAGGGCACTGTCACTTGTGAAATGTTCAGCTTGCTGTTCAACAACCAGAAAATCACCTAAAAATTTGATTAAAAACATGTATCATAAATGTGCAGGCATACATAGATTACCTAAAGCTGGAGTGTCAGAAACTCGCCTGTTTTGGTGACAATCTGGCCCACTTCCTCCACCTCTCCTTCCTCCAGATCCTCAGGGTGTTGTCTTGGGCTGACTTCCCTTTCTTAGTGATGTGTGGGGTCCCTGGTGTCCTCTGAGTGGTGTCCTCCGAGTCTTTTCTCCCCTATGAGAATGAAACAAAAGGTATACTTAGCACACAGATATTTCAGTCCAGAAATGTGACTATGAAACATTGCTTGGAAGTGGGGTACAATTGTCTGTTTTGGGCAGAGTTCCAAGCTGATGGCATGATTTTTTACCTTACCAAAGCTGGAATAATTACCTTTTTCTGATAATTTTCACACCAAGTATCCATTGGAGTACCTGTGTGGGACACCCTAAAAAGTTTGTTCTTGTGTCCCACACTAGTGCTCCTGAGTCCAGATGTGTAAACAGCTGCTGAGTGTCCTCTCCTTACATTACACTGAATCAAGCTTGCATTTCATTCTAGTTACAAACACATCTAGACAGCAATGTACAAAACTTAATTGTATACAAATAGGCATGACCAAATGTATTTAACCTGTATCTGCCCAAAACATCGTATTTAATGAGCAAACGGTGTTTCCTACGACTGATTACTGTGCCCACCAACATGAAAGTCGCCACTTTAAACTGTACAACAGTAAAGAAAAGCACATGGAGCAGCATGCAAGTAATAAAAATGAGAGGAACACATGACAACTACTTACGTTTTAGACGCACTCTCTTTATTCTTCTATACTGATCCAGGTCCCTCAGTTTCAGGTCTGACCAGCGTTTCCTTAATTGCTACTTGGAGCGTCGTACCCCAAATTTCTGCCGCAGACTCTTTACAACTTTAGTCATGATCTTGGCCTTTCTCAAATTAGGGTTGGTGTACGGTCCATGCTTCCCATCGTTCTCCTCCGGGATCGTGCCGTTTCGGGCTCCGGGCTTTCCTCCTCCTCATTAGTGGAATTACCACACACCTGCTCTTTATCCGCCATGTTGCTCCTACTGCGCGCCGAAGAGAGAAGGGACGAGGAATATTCTAGAAAGAATATCAGGGGCGGGCGACGCGGGCGAAGTTTCACGCATGTGCAGTGTATATCAAGCTAACACGCATGTGTCGTACATACGATCTGTGTGCGGAGGAAGAACGAACAGAAGTGGCGAGCATCCTAAACGAAGGTAAAATTAGATGAGGAATTTGTGGGAGGTGAAAAACACCTTATATTATAATAAACAAGCTAGGAGGTCAACACTGGAGAAACCTCTGGAATTTGTGAAGACTCGGGTCCCCGATGCAACCATCCAGTTTTTGGAAAGTAAAATTGGGATCTTGAGGAACATGTATAAGAAGGAGCATAATAAGATCCAGAAATCACTCAGATCAGGAGCATCAGCAGCGCAAGTGTATGTACCCAGGCTGTGGTACTTCAACAAACTGTGGTTTCTGGACGACCAGACTGAAGCCAGGGAATCACTTTCTACCCTTCCCTGCAGCCTTCCCTCAACCCCAGCAGAGGCTGATGAGGAACAACCTGGGCCTTCCATCCTGGAAGAAGTGGATGCGCCCAGCTGGAGCCAGGTATATTATTTTACTAAAAAGAAATAACGAAAACCGCGCTAAAAATGATGTTCAAAATAAATAAAAATATATAGTCCTATACAGAGGAATGTCCAACCATCACACGGTGAATAACGTGAATATTCTTATGTTGTTAGGTGAAAATTCAAAATATAACAGATCTTATGTGGTGAAATGCTTACCAGAAAGTAAGCCAAACAGGCGAGTGGTTTAAAACCCAGCCTGGGCCTTTAAGAAAAACGATCCCAATGGAACAGGATGGGTCACACTCGTACCGTGTATTCAGATCCGCGAAGGATTACCCAAAAAATTATTTGAAAAACATAGCGTAATACTGACAAAAATGTGCAATCAATCAAAAAAAAGAAAAAAGTGCAACACTCCACAAAAACAAAATCATATATACTCATAAAAAACATCCAGTGTTAGGAACACACATAGGATCGTTAGGTGAGTGGCATGCAATCATGCAATAAGGTGTATGATCCCCAATAGAAAAAGTGGTGTGTAAACCTTACAAAGAATCTGCTTACCAAATACTATAACCAAGTGAGCATATAGCTATCCCACAGATGGAAGGTATGGAAAAGAAGGTGCAGCGAGCCACATAAAAATCCTGCTTACCAGATACTATAACCAAGTGAGCATATAGCTATCCCTCAGATGAAAGGTATGGAAAAGAAGGTGCAGCGAGCCACATAAAAATCCTCATAAAATTCCTGCTTACCAGATGTCAACTATAAGTGAGCAGATAATCACAGACACAGACCGAACTTCCTGGCAGGAGCAGCGTACATCCGTCCTGACATCCTCTGTGCAGCACTGCAGAGTCTAAGGTAAATGAGCTCGGGACTAAGATGTCAGGACGGATGTACGCTGCTCCTGCCAGGAAGTTCGGTCTGTGTCTGTGATTATCTGCTCACTTATAGTTGACATCTGGTAAGCAGCAATTTTATGAGGATTTTTATGTGGCTCGCTGCACCTTCTTTTCCATACCTTCCATCTGTGGGAGAGCTATATGCTCACTTGGTTATAGTATCTGGTAAACAGATTCTTTGTAAGGTTTACACACCACTTTTTCTATTGGGGATCATACACCTTATTGCATGATTGCATGCCACTCACCTAACGATCCTATGTGTGTTCCTAACACTGGATGTTTTTTATGAGTATATATGATTTTGTTTTTGTGGAGTGTTGCACTTTTTTCTTTTTTTTGATTGATTGCACATTTTTGTCAGTATTACGCTATGTTTTTCAAATAATTTTTTTGGGTAATCCTTCGCGGATCTGAATACACGGTACAAGTGTGACCCATCCTGTTCCATTGGGATCGTTTTTCTTAAAGGCCCAGACTGGGTTTTAAGCCACTCGCCTGTTTGGCTTAATTTCTGGTAAGCATTTCACCACATAAGATCTGTTCTATTTTGAATTTTCACCTAACAACATAAGAATATTCACGTTATTCACCGTGTGATGGTTGGACATTCCTCTGTATAGGACTATATATTTTTATTTATTTTGAACATCATTTTTAGCGCGGTTTTCGTTATTTCTTTTCTGTATTGGTGTACCTCACTTATAACCGCAGCTTTTACCTTACTTTCCAAGCGCAGTCTTTTGTTTTTTGTTTCTATATTATTTTACTACATACTTATTGTCCTAATATTAATGATGTTAACTAGATGTTATAATTGATAACTAATTAATGATTTAAAACCAAGTGATGTACATATCAATAGACAGTAGTGGCCAAAAATGATTGGGACAAAAAAGAAAAATGCTGGGGTCAGAATGATAGTCTTTTCTATTTATTAACATTCAATTTGCAAGTCATGAGCTAAAAATTGTGTGTGATTGATGAAGCAAAAACAAAAACTATGTCCTTTTTTATACACAGGATGAGCTCAGCCAGGAGGAGGGTCTGGAAAGTGTCAGCCAGGAGGTGGCCGTGCCCAGTGTCAGCCAGGAGGTGGCCGTGCCCAGTGTCAGCCAGGAGGTGGCCGTGCCCAGTGTCAGCCAGGAGGTGGGTGGGCCCAGTGTCAGCCAGGAGGTGGGTGGGCCCAGTGTCAGCCTGGAGGTGGCTGGACCCAGTAGGAGCCTCACCCAATCCCAGGTGCCTCCCCTCTGCCTTCAAACAAAAAGGCCCAGGAAGGGGACGAGGACAGAGGACGCAGCACTGGGCCTCATTAGGGAAGCAACTGATGTCCTCAGAAGCCAACCCGACGCTGAAGAGGCCTATGGCTGCTATCTAGCCACAAGATTGTTGAAATTGGAGGAGGGCCAACACTTCCTCTGTTAGGGAATTATTGTTGAGGCCCTTCAGAAGGGGTTCAGAGGCCAGCTGACAGAGAACAGCCACATATATGATCTCACCCATCCTCCTCCTCCTCCTGCCACAAGTCCACCACCAGAGCCACAGCCTCCAAGGAAGGCTGCAGGGAAGCATGGAGAGAAGGCTGCAGGGAAGAGAAGAAAGTGATGGCCTGGGTTCAGTCAGTCTGGCAGAAGACGCAGGCTGGTGTAGTACCACAGCCTGGGGACATATATGTCATCTGCTGCTGGTCCTGATCTTTGGGAGTCCTGAACCAGATTGGGCTCCAAATTATATAAACTCCTCAAGATAACAATTTTTTTTACACAGACTTGATGTGTGCCCTGGGGCCAAAAGGCCTCGCAAATTCGAAAAGTTTCTCCAGTGTTGCCTTCCTCTTTATTTTGTTACCCAGAATAAATGGATATTTTATTTTCTGAAAATACTTGCCCATGTGTTTTTATAAAAATAGGACAGATTGTTTGTGAGTATGCAGGTACATTTCAAAAATACAATGTCAAATTAACAAGGGACACCAACCAGCCTCCTTGAGGTTACAAAATACAAGATAATAATGTTATTGTGGTAACTTGACACACACACAAAAAAAAAAAAGTATTTTGGAGATCACTAGAAACTAATTTAGCAATAATCCAAAAAAAAGGAGATCTTGATTAAATAAAAAAAATTCTAAAAAAAGATGACTATAAAAAATATTTCAAAACATTATTCTGGAGATCTGGCTTTAAAATAATAAGATTATTCATGAGATCACGAGAAATAATAAAGAAAGAAATTTGTGAGAACTCTGTGTGAATATCAGCAGCAAAACAACTTCATTCTTCTAGCATTATAAAGCACAAAAGAATGCTACGCATTAAAATATCACAGAATTTGCAGCGTGAGGAATGTGCTATCTCCATTACGAACGCTAGTTTTACCAGACCGAGCACTTCTGTCTTGTACTTGCTTCAGAGCATGCGTCGTCGGGACGGGGCACTTTAAAAAAATGTTTTTCTTATTTATTTTTACACGGTTTTTGAAAAAAAAATAATAATTTGGGTCACTTTTATTCCTATTACAAGGACTGTAAACATTCCTTGTAATAGAAAAAAGCATGAGAGGTCCTCTTAAATATAAGATCTGGGGTCAAAAAAAACCTCAGATCTCACATTTAGACTAAAATGCAATAAAAGAAAAAAAAATTTTGTCATTTGAAAAAAAAGACAACATAAAAATGTGCCTTTGGGCGGATGTGAGGTATGGGCGGAAGTGACGTTTTGAAGTCGCTTCCGCCCTGCTATGGTATGGAGACGAGTGGGGGCCATCTTAGCCTCACTCGTCTCCATACCCAGCCACGGACAGGTCCTGTTCGCCTCCGCCGCTGCCGACAGCTCTAGTAAGCGCCGGAGGGCGCGGGAGAGCGGCGGGGGAGGGCCCCCTCTCCCGCCGCCGATAACAGTGATCCTGCGGTGAATCCGCCACAGAGACCATCATTATCACTAACCGAACCGCCGCCTGAAGAGATGGATACCTCGGTTGTGGCAGCAGCTGCTGCCATTACCGAGATATCCCTTTTCAAAGTCAGAAAGTAGATAGTCGTGCGGCGGTCGGTAAGTGGTTAAAAAAATGCACTGTATTGTGTGAACTAAATCCACTAATAATTGTACCAGTGTCCATCACTTTATACACCATCTTTTGTGGCCAGATCACTTGTCAACTAATGTCCAAAACTCCCATATATGGACATGTTAACCAAAGAAGTCGCTACATTCTTTTTCTCCTTTTAACCTTTTTTTTATTATTGTATTACACCTGGTGATCCAACCAGCAACAAACTTCCAGTCTTAGGATGTCTGCTTTCTAGAAGAAGTAATAAAGCAGACACCTTTGGACAGCAGCATGCTTAATCTGGGAAGAGGTTATTGTTAGACTAGCAGATTCAGATGGACTTGACTAACAAATTGAAGCTGAAAGTATAACTCTAGGCAAAACCTTTAGTTTTGAACGTAGTGGAGAGGGATCAGAACACTTGTCTGGTATTTATTGCGGTCTGTGCCCCTGTTAGGGAGATTCGTCCTCTCTAATCGTCCTGTTTACATTTATCACCAAGAGTGAAAGTAAAAGAAAATCCCAAGTTTTGGCTTGTCACAAAAACGGGAATAAAGGAGAAATCTTCCAATGGAGGATACGAATTCTGGTGACAACCAGGGTTTTTTTCACTTTGAAGAGTAAACCTCTCACTTCATGTTTTGGCTATGGGACAGGAAGTGAAAGGAAATCTTTCGATCTATCAGGGACACAGATGGCAAAAAAACCTGACAGAAGTTATAACACCCTGTTACTCTATCCAAAATAATAAAAAAAAGTCTTATATTTTGTTCTACTGTAAATATTTATGAATGTCACAACAAAAACTAAATTTATTCTGAAAATTAAAAAAAAAAACATCCAGCCTACCTTGTGCTTCATATCCGTCGTACTGCACCCCATCACTATCATCTTCATTAGATCTCATGCCAAGGGCAGACATCAGCTGCGTTACATTCATGCGAGCTGTTAATTCTCCATTACGATCCCCAATCTGTAACAACCACCAAAGCTCAATGAAAACTACAGTCTGGAAATGTATACTTTTAGAACAATAAAAGAGGTGTGTGTCCTAATTTGTGAAGTCACCTTAGACTTCTTCCCTTGTGGCCTGCTCTAAAAAGATGATTTTAATTTGCAGGAACAGAGTACTGTTCAATTATATAATTTAGTAATAACATTTTAAAGTATGGGGTTTTTTTTTGACCTGCTGAAATACCGGGGCCTATTCTGTCTTCGTTGTGGCTTAACAAACATTTCAAAATATTCTACATATGGAATAAATTCATATAACAGCAAATTTATTATAACATCATCAATGTTCCACGGTACAGAAAATGTAATCTGTTGGTTTATGTGGCCATGGAATACTAGTAGTGTTAAAAGACCAAATTAATGGCATTATGTTAAACCAAAATAGTGGGTGTATCTGTGGAGCTTAAAATCTAGACATAGTCATCCATGTTAAAAACATTACATTTGTATCAGTATTATATTTTTTTGCATGACAGTAGTTTTATTTAATTAACCTTGTAACTAAATTGCATAGTTAAAGTAAAACTTCAATCAAATCATTATTTATTTACTCATAAGTTACTGAAAAAGTGGGGGAACCACTGTAAGGTTTCATTGCTGTGTGTGTACCATTCAGGAAGATTTCGCTTCACTTCATATCCCAGCGACATGAGAGGTAAATGGAAATCTACCCAATGTGCGAGGAACTTTCACTTTTGACAGCGGAAACAGGAACAGTTGAGCCCATTAGAAGATTTTCCCTCTACTCCAGTTCTTACTTATAATATTTTTGATCTCCCCTCACCTCCTGGCTTAGTGATAGTGGTTGCCAGAAAAACTTGTAAGAAAGTATCTCCCCAAAATACAGATACCAGAAAACATGTGATAGAGGTTCTAACCGTTACCCTTACCCAATCTTCCATAATTCAAAAGAAAGTTTTGGCTGCAGTTTCACTTTGAGACCATGTAAAAATAAGACTGCCTATTTAAATGTAAGAAATAAAATTTAGAACATGACTAGGTAACCTGTCACCAGTCAGAATCTGTGGGGCTACAAGCACATTTAGATCTAGTTCCAAAGCTGATGATGAACGAATACAGTATCTCCTAATCTATGGGTCAGGAATCAAACTGGGTTGTGATGGGTAACCACATGACTGTGTACCAAACCTAACCCATTTTTTCCAAGCACAAAATCAATGGTATGTAATATGACATACTTTTTCTAGGTTTCAAATTGTATACTACCAGGATCTGAGGCATAGCTTTTAAGGCTGGTTCACACCACAAAAACGCACTCCAGATCCGTTCCGGATGCGTTTTTGCATGCACTTTTTTAACGCCTTTTTGGCACATTCAGATGCGTTTTTGATGCGTTTCCGATTTTCTTCTTATTTTTTCCATTTTTTTCCCACTGTACTAGGTCCAGTGCATTTTTGATGCATTCCAGTACAGTCTAGTGCAGGAAAAATGCAGCATGTTCTACTTTGTTTCTGCAACTGGAATGCCCTGGAACTGACTGCACTGGTGTGAACTATGCCAACTATGCGAGCTCCCTTGCATGGTGTTGAGTGCTTGCGGGCGCGCTCCCGTCGGCGGCCATAGCTGCTCACTGTATCAATCGGCCCCGCCCCCACCCCAGCGCACCGCATTATTGGATGTGATTGACAGCAGCGCAAACCAATGGCTGCGCTGCTTTCAATCCATCCACTCTATCCAATCAACGACCAGGCTGAGCGGCGAAGAGGATGTCGGGGGCGAGCACGGGACTTTCGAGGGGTCAGGTAAGTAAAACGGGGGGGCTGGTGGGGGCGGTATTGTTGGATGTTTCTATGCATTAAGGTGAAAAAACTTTTACCTTTACAACCTCTTTAACAAATATTTCTGCCCCCCTCAAAACCTGTGAAAACATAAAGCATAAAACTAATATGATTGACAGCACAGACACATGAATACCTAAAGGGCTTGCAAGGCTAGAGGTGAAGTAAATTACAAAGACAGGGTTGTGGGGTGAAGATACACTATTTTTAACCCTGGTTAAAAATTAAAAAAAAAAACATATAATGAAGAATGTATTAACTAAAACTTACAAAAATGATGAAGAGTGCCCACAAAGTGTTATTGCGTGACAGGGCCAAATCAAAGGGGACTGAAGCTCTTTTTTTAAACATATTCATCACCAGCAACGAGCCTAAAGCCAGTGTGTCTCTAGGGAGGCTCTGCTCTTGCAAGCTTCTCCACACATCCTTTCTACTGTATATAGTGCTCTTTTATTGCAAGCACCCTGACCTCCCGAATTATGCTGATAAATGGGCATCTGAACTCGACATACAGATTTCTCAGGACGATTAGAATAAATTCTTTACACTCACCTATCATTTATCCCTGGCTAGTATGGCCCAAGAGACCAATTATAAACTCCCTACCAGGTGGTATAGGTGGCCTACTACTCTTCATTATTTATATCCCTCAGTGTCAGATCTGTGTTGGCATTGCCAACTTAGCCAGGGTTTATTTGTGCATATTTGGTGGGATTGTCCCCTTTTTTCACAATTTTCGGGACCCGATTCTTCGTATATTATATGCCAAAGTTACGTACACGACCATTCCAAACTCACCACAAGTGATTCTACTGTCTATCCTTCCAAAATTGCTTTAAAAGATTAAGAAGTACTCTAGACAATTCTTGACAGCAGCCAGGGCAGTTATCCCACATCATTAGCAATCAGCACATGGCAATCAGAGATGGACCATACTAAACACAAGGAATTGGGAACCTGTGATCACTGTCATCAAACCTGGCTCTATTGGCAGGTTGCGTACTGGGACAATTTTTTAATTTCTAGCACAAATGTTCACTCTGCATGTTTTACTAAAAATTACTCAAACCCCACAAAAGTATATATTTTCTGAAAGCAGAGACCCTGGAGAATAAAATGCAGTAAGGTAAAAAAAAAACCTTCTGCATGCAGATTCTCTCGCAGACCCCTAAATATATACCTGAGCCCGATCTCAATCCAGCGATGTGCATGAGATTTGAGGCTCTCTTGCTCCTCATTGGCTCAGATAGAGCAGCAGAAGACATTGGTTCCCACTGCTGTCAGTTAGAGACAGTGATAAGGGACCTGGAGGGTGGGGCTGAGCCCTGCTGTGTGTCTTATGGACACACAGAGCAGGGCTTGGAAGCGAGCATGCATGTACTGTTTACATCAAAGAGTTATTTAATTGGGTTGTTAGTCAGACATGATGTACTTCTAAAATCTGTTTCATTAGATCCACACTTTTCAACAATTAAAGAAAACAAACAAGAGGAAGTTGTGATTCTGCCAAAAGTTCTAAAAAGGACATTATATAACTTAGTCCTGAAGATGGAGCCTGTGAGCTCTCTCTCCAGTTTGGGAACATTAATTATTTTATTCGCCAGTGTGATATCAGTCTTTTGTGACTGGACTGTTTTATATAAATAAAGGAAACCATTTTAAAACAGAATCACGCTATGTGGAAACCTTTTTTATTTTTCTAACACCCAAGTGGATATCCAGTGGGGACCTTTACTACATCAAGGGACAGGAAGTCCCCACCTCCTTGTATGCAAGTAGCTGCGTTTAGGATTGGGACGCGTGGAAGGATACTGGCACCCATACAACCGGGGAGACAGGATCAACATCACACGCTCGTACCCCTGCAGGGGTGGGGTGCTCTGGTGAGTGTAACAACATTGGGGGGTGACTGCCAGTAATTACAGCACGGCTCTTTACCACTAAAGAAGAACTTTCTGCACGATTTCTACGGGGTTTTGGTGCACGGCACATTATATTGCTGTTATGAACATTTTTGCAACAAACAGTACATGGGATTTTCTTTGATACAAAGTTGCGGTTTTTACACATTATTAATGATTTACTATTGTAAATGGTTCTCGCACATCAATGCACTATGGTTTGATAACCAGAGTTTTGGGCACTTGTCACTTTATAATTATTAATTAGAAGATTTATATATGTTATATAATGGTGATGATTTAAAATTTGTGTTATTGTTTGCACATACAGTAGCAATTCTCTTTATCACTAAATAAGGATTTTTCACTAAAATAGGGATACATTGTTTTTTTGGGAGTTTCGTACTATAACAAATTCTTCACTTCTAAAAAACCATTATATTATACACTTGAGCACTTGTTTAATTTACAGCCACACCCTTAGTTCTAACACAGCGCCACTCCCTACACTTAGACTTTCAGTTTTCTGGGGGATCACTTAGGTTTCCCCTTCCTATATAGGGGGGCTGCAGGTGTAAACCAGTCTCACCCTAAAACAAAAATTAGAGGGTGGGGTCCTATACCAATGGGTAATCAATCAAACTAAAAAGCAGACCAAGGATCAAGCAATGGCCACTCGATGAAAGAAGGTATAGAAGAACCAACAGCGGTATTATAGAAAGTACAAAAAAGCTTTATTAATAATATACAAATGCACACTGAACAAGGTTATTGTTCACCGGCACTAGACTAGCCACCTTCCAGACTACTAATAAAATTGGGACAACATTGTCACAAGTTAAAATGTACACAGCTGAGCTCAGAACCGCACACACATTCACCAACCTACATCCACACAGCAGGGAGAGGGGAACCAGGTACACCAATGCTGTAGGGGTAAAGCAAGCTGATCTGTGCGGAGGGGTTTTGAAATCTACTATTCTCCCAGTGTGTTCACTATGGTAATGCAGCTGGGACATACATACACAAGTCTGTATCTCCTTGGTTGGGGATACAGACTTGTGCATGGATGTTCTCATAGGACCTCATCACAGCTTAGACAGTGGTGATCTAAGGTTCCAAGAAGACCTTTAAATTCATCTCATTAATGAGTCCTTTAGGCACCAAAGTTCCAAGTTTAAAAATCCAGGACTTTTCCTTTCTTAAAAGCACTATGTCAAAATCTCCCCTTCTATTTGACAGTTTCAAAGCTAGAAACCCTTTATTTTTAGACCAGAAGGCTGTCCAGCATGGTACTCATTGAAATGAAATACAATTGGAGTTTCTTCATTTTGTTTGATACTTTTAATGTGTTCCCAGCTGCATTACCATAGTGAACATGCTGGGAGAATAGTAGATTTCAAAACCCCTGCACACGGATCAGCTTGCTTTACCCCTGTTGTTTTGAACAACTGTCAGCATTGGCGTACCTGGTTCCTCTGTCCTTGCTGTGTGGATGTAGGTTGGTGAATGTGTGTGCGGTTATGAGCTCAGCCGTGTACATTTTAACTTGTGACAACAATTTTATTGGTAGTCTAGAAGGTGGCTGGTCTAGTGCTGGAGAACAATAACCTTGTTCAGTGTGCATTTGTATATTAATAAAGTTTTTTTGTACTTTCTATAATACCGTCGTTGGTTCTTCTATACTTTCTTTTATTGAGTGGCCATTGCTTGACCCTCGGTCTGCTTTTTGGTTTGATTATTTTGGGACCATTAGGACCCTTTCACACATGCTGTCCGATAAGGTCCGCCTGTCCATTTTTCAGGTGGACCTGATCCGACACTCCATTTACCTCTATGGAGCGAAGGATGTCAGCTATGACATGTCCACTGACATCCACTGCTATCTGATCCGATCCTGTCCTCCAAATCCAGATGGATGGAGACCCTATTTTCCATCCGCCTAGCGGATCTGATCAGATGGAATCAGATGAAAACGGAGAGGCGGATCCCTTTTCAGCCGATCTCCTATAGAGGACAGCGGGGCTTTGACAGGTCCATCTCAGCACAGTGAGCGGAGACGGACCTATCATCCGCCTGCTCACCAGAGATCAACAGATCAATCCCTGCTGTACAAGCGGAGTCCGTCAAAACGGACGTGCCCTGTGTGAAAGGGGCCTTAAGTGTCAGTGGGCCATTACTTTGGAACCCCTGTTATTGTGTCACTGGTCTGGGACTTCCAAGTAACAGAATGTGATTGTTCTGGCAACCTAAAGCTGACCACACACATTAAAATATGATCATATAATTTTTGTACAATCTCCATTTGATTTAACAAACCATGTACTGTTACTGTTAGGGCCTACCTAAAAACAATTTACTCAATGTACATGTATTAAAGTAGGACTGCACACTACATAGTTGTTGGTAGATCTACAGTAAATAGGATAGTCTAATCGGGTTTTAACAAGTATGGTTAAGTATTATAGTGAATGTGTCAAGTTCTGGAACCCCCCTTTCTCCTCTCACCTCACAAGAAATTTCCATGTGTTTTCTAGCATATCGCAGGGCCTCTTCATGGTTACCCAATGCCACATAGGCATTTCCTAGACTCCACGATGCTCGTCCTTCACCAACCCTACAAACAAAAGAGGAGAGAGTAACCAGCATGTTTTTCCTGTATGTTGAAGAACCACATAGTTTTAACGGGTCTAAACAGACATTCAAAGACTTATCTTGTTATCTGTACAGTTGTTAGTAAGTTTACAAATAGTTTGAGTATATTAAAAATCTTTTTACATTTAATCACATCTGTATACCATTTTCGGTCCTCTGATTTTTTTTTTGCTAGCAAACATTTCATAGATCTATGCTGATAACAGGACATGACCACATATTTATGTCTAAATCTCAGAATTGGTAGTGATGGCATAGCTTGCAGTACTGTAGGAAGGTCAGAGATTGCTGTGACATGGGGGTCACATTGCCGCATGTACAGTTATCTTTTATGTTTGGCACTCCTTAGAGGCAAAGCCAAGAGCCCTTTCTGTTCAGTGTTCAGAGATAAGCCCTAGAAGCTTTGACTTGTATAACCTTCTATTGAACTGTCACCATTGCAGTGTGTGTGTAGGAAGCAAGAGCAATGTGGGTGCTTGTGTTCAACATCTTCTAGGTCATCACAACTTAATAAATAAAAGTCTGATGTTCAACTAAAAATTTAAGCTTATAATACTACCCATATACACTATCGGTCTGATGTGTAGTATTTTCATTGCTTAGCATAAAAACTACAGACTACTACACAGAACTCAACAAGTAAACAAGATGTGATAAACACTTTTTGCAGATAATTTTTTGTTTGCAGCAACTGCCCCCAAAAATATACCACCAGCCGCCACAGTACAGCTATGCTTCATTTTATTGGGAAGTTACTTGGCTTACACTGTCCAGTGGGTCTGCATCCTAGGTGATAAAGTGACCCTGAGGATTAGTTTTTCTAATTGTACATTTTTTTACATTTTAGAGTAGAGATTGGATAGACTGTACCATTGGGGAGATTTCCCCTCACTTCCGGGCCTGGAGACTGAACAAGGAGGGAGAGGAAATCCAGTAATCAGGTGTCCTGATTTGAATTCACCTCATCTGTTCTGATGACAACTGTACAGTGTTGGATTTCTCATCCCTTTCTGTCCTAGTGACAATGTGGGACATAAACAGCCATATAATCCCCCATACTCTTCTTAATATAACTAAAAGTATATATACAGTATCTCACAAAAGTGAGTACAACCCTCACGTTTTTGTAAATATTATTATATTTTTTCATGTGACAACACTGAAGAAATTACATTTTGCTACAATGTAAAGTAGTGAGTGTACAGCTTGTTTAACAGTGTAAATTTGCTGTCCCCTCAAAATAACTAAAACACACAGCCATTAATGTCTAAACTGCTGGCAACAAAAGTGAGTGCATCCCTAAGTGAAAATGTCCAAATTGGGCCCAAAGTGTCAATATTTTGTTTGGCCGCCATTATTTTCCAGCACTGGCTTAACCCTCTTGGGCATGGATTTCACCAGAGCTTCACAGGTTGCCACTGGAGTCCTTTTCCACTCCTCCATGTTGAGACCTTGTGCTCTTCTACCTTCCGTTTGAGGATGCCCCACAGATGCTCAATAGGGTTTAGGTCTAGAGACACGCTTGGCCAGTCCATCACTTTTACCCTCAGCTTCTTTAGCAAGGCAGTGGTCTTCTTGGAGGTGTGTTTGGGGTCGTTATCATGTTGGAATACTGCCCTGCAGCCCAGTCTCCGAAGGGAGGGGATCATGCTCTGCTTCAATATGTCACAGTACATGTTGGTATTCATGGATCCCTCAATGAACTGTAGCTCCCCATTGCCGGCAGCACTCATGCAGCCCCAGGCCATGACACTCCCACCACCATGCAGGTAAGACACATTTGTCTTTGTATTCCTTACCCAGTTCCTGCCACACATGCTTGACACCATCTGAACCAAATAAACTTACCTTGGTCTTATCAGACCACAGGACATGGTTCCAGTAATCCATGTCCATAGTCTGCTTGTCTTCCACAAACTGTTTGCGGGCTTTCTTGTGCATCAACTTTAGAAGAGGACGACAGCCATGCAGACCAATTTGATGCAGTGTGTGGCGTATGGTCTGAACACTGACAGGCTGATCCCCCACCAATTCAACCTTTGAAGCAGTGCTGGCAGCACTCATATGTCTATTTCCTAAAGACAACCTCTGGATATGACGTTGAGTACGTGCACTCAACTTCTCAGGTCGACCATGGCGAGGCCTGTTTTGAGAGGAACCTATCCTGTTAAACTGCTGTATGGTCTTGGCCACCGTGCTGCAGCTCAGTTTAAGAGTATTGGCAATTTTCTTATAGCCTAGGCCATCTTCATGTAGAGCAACAATTCTTTTTTCAAATCCTCAGAGAGTTCTTTGCCATGAGGTGCCAAGGTGAACATCCTGTGACCAGTATCAGAGAGTGAGAGTGATAACACCAAATTTAACATGTGAAAATGATATATACTAAATATATACGCTTGCGCTGATGGTGTATCAAACAACGAAAAAAAAAAATTTGCAGCTGCTATACACAAAGTGCTAATCACTTGAAAAACATATGAAAATAAATATAGCGCTTGCAAACACAATAAGTGAAAATTTGTTAACAAAAAAGAAAGTCCAAAATACAATAAGTGAAAATAAAGTCCAAATAAGGTGACTGAAGGTGCTCCAATTCAAAGTGAAGGAAATATAAGGTGCTTCAAAGAAATTCAGGTGTGCAACACCCCCTCATGTATCCCCACTCACCAGATCACAACGACCCCCAGCTTTTCAGTCTGGTGGGTCAATAAAAGCTTGATAGAGAATCCTGGGATGGCGGATAAGGTGATATGGAGCGATGAGTGTAAAAACACTGTTGCTGACGTGCGTTCCACAGGACCGGAAGTGAAGTCAGTGATACCGGAAATAGCGTTGCGTCAACGTTTCGCCCTCCCACAGGGCGTCAATAGTACTTAAGGCTCAAGGCCAATTTCATTTCTACCCCTAATTGTAGAAAGGCAAGAATTCTGGCTATGATATATCTCCGAGCTTGCCAACCCTTGTATTCACACCAGGAAAAATAAGCCCTCCAGACTCTATAATATATAGTTCTGGAAGCTGGCTTCCGTGCATTAATCAGGGTAGAGATAACTGACCTGGAAAGCCCATGTTTCTTTAGAATGTGGGTTTTAATAGCCAAGCCGTTAAATTTAGAGACTGTAAGGAAGGATGGAATATCGGTCCCTGTGAGAGCAGATCTGGCCGTAGTGGGAAGGACCATGGGCCCTCCACTGCCATCTTTACGATTTCTGCATACCATATCCTTCTGGGCCATGCTGGTACCACCAGAATGAACGGCTTTCTTTCCAGCTTGATCCTGCAAAGAAGTCGAGGCAGCAACTGAATAGGGGGGAATGCATAGATCAGTGAGAACTGATCCCATGGAGTCGCCAACGCAGCTGTTCCGCATGCAAGTGGATCCCCTGTTCTGGCCACAAAGTTGACTAACTTCATGTTGAACCTGGATGCTAGAAAATCTACGTCCGGAGTCCCCCATCTTTGAGAAACAGCCCAAAATATGTCGGGGTGAAGAGACCATTCCCCTGGGAATAACTGCTGGCGACTCAAGTAGTCCGCCTGCCAATTCTCTACTCCCGGAATGAAGACTGCCAATAGGCACGGAACATTCCTTTCTGCCCAAGTTAGAATATGGTTCACCTCTCTCTGCGCTGAGAGACTCTTGGTGCCCCCTTGGTGATTGATATAGGCCACAGCTGTGCCATTGTCGGATTTGGATCGTTTCCATGCGAAAGGAGCAGATCTTCAGGAACTGATTTAGATTTTTTAGATCTAGAATGGGTCTCACATCTCCGTTTGGTTTTGGTACCATAAAAAGATTTGAATAAAACCCCAGACCTTGCTCTTTTGTGGGGATCTGTATGATCACCCCTTGAGATATTAATCGGTTTAGTGCCTGAAACAGAGATTGTCTTCTCTCTGGATCTTTGGGAACGCTTGACCTCAGGAAGTAAGACGGTGGAAAGTCACGAAATTCCAGCTTGTACCCTAGCGTTACCGTGGAGATGACCGTTGTCCTTTTCATTGGACTGCAGCAAGCGTCTGGTATCACAGGGCTGGATGGGGGCGGGAACCACTGAAGTGAACTTTTTACATTAAACAGCAGGTGAATGGTTGCCGGGTGATCCTAGCAACCAATCACCAGCCTGTTGATGTAAAAAGTTAAATTCAGTAGTTCCCACCCCCATCCAGCCCTGTGATACCAGCCGCTCTCTGCTGTGCTCTACACCTGTGTAAGGTAGGAGAGCTCTACCTACACAGTGTGTGTTTTTTGAGTCTGCGGGGTGGGGTGCAGAGGACACTATGGGGGCAGAGTACAGAGGACACTATGGGGGCAGAGGACAGAGGACACTATGGGGCAGAGGACACTATGGGGGCAGAGGACAGAGAACACAGGACACTATGGGGGCAGAGGACACAGGACACTATGGGCACAGAGGACACAGGACACTATGGGGACAGAGGACACAGGACACTATGGGGACAGAGGACACAGGACACTATGGGGGAAGAGGACGCTATGGGGGCAGAGGACACTACATTTGTGAGAGGGCAGGGACAGAGGACACGCGTCGCATGTGTGTGATGTCATCGCCCCTCGCCGGGGATTGCTGTTTGCCTTCCAAGCCTCATTCTGGTACTCCTCTATCATTGCCGGCCGGTGGACACAGTGCATCTGAAAGACCAGTCTGATTACACATCCATGGCAGGGATGATCGACCTCACGGACCCCTCCAGTTACATCTGGGAGACTCATATGCCTGGAGCATGCGAAATCAGTACAAGCGAAATTAACTTCACCAATGCATGCTTCTGATTCACTACTGACAGAAACTGGAAGCATGCGGTGCGGTGAATGAGATATTCATCATGCAGGTGAGACTGTTTTGTCCAAGATTGCAAAACTGCATCTCTACTGATTATGAAGCCTTCAGGACAGTAAGGTGGCTTTTAGGAAAACCTGGGAGGACTGGAGAGAGAGCAGTTTACCCACTTGAAAGCTGTGCATGTTTACTAAAAATATTAATTTCTAATGAATTGTAACATTTCAATGAGTTAAAAATTAAGTACAGCTTACACATAAGTAGCTAAGATAGGATATTGGAAAAGTGCAGTCTCTTACCGGTCACCAAGCTCCTGTGCTATGGAGAGGTGTTTCAGGTGGTATTCTATGGCCCGTTCATAGTCCTGGAGCAAAGTGTACGTGTTCCCCAGGCTATAACAGGCCTGAGCCTCTACTGCCTGGTCTTTCAGCTGTCTAGAGAGTTGCAAAGTCTTCCTGAGGAATAAGGCAGACACAGATCAGTAAGAGAATGCTATTATTGCATTATTATATGACCACATTCAGCATCACTGGTATCTTCACAGCTGCTTACTTAACCTTTATTTATCATTAAAGTGATTGTAAAGGTTCATTTTATTTTTCTGTAAAATAACAAACATGTTATACCTACCTGCTCTGTGAAAGGGTTTTGCACAGAGCGGCCCCAATCTTCCTTTTCTGGGGTGTCCTGGCAGTGCTCCTGGCTCCTCCTCTTCATCGGGTGCCCCCACGGAGAGACGCTTTCCATGGGGGCACCCATGTAGGCGAGCTCCAAAGTCCTGCTGCTGCGTCCATTGTCACAGACGGCAGGACTCGGCCCCGTATCACTGTATTTGATTGACAGCAGCGGGAGCCAATGGCTCCCGCTGCTATCTATCCAATGAGGAGACGAGACAGCAGCCGAAGCTGCTAGGCTCGTGCTTGGAACGATCAAATTCAGGTAAGAAAAAGGGCAGCTCTGGGGGTTTCGAAGTTTGAAGTTTTTTGAAGGTTTTCCACCTTAATGTATAATGCAAAAACCTTGAGGGTTTACATCTCCTTTAACCAGTTGCCGACCCCCGCACAACGATGTACGTCGGCAGAATGGCACGGGCAGGCATAAGGACTTACCTGTACGTCCTTGCCTGCCCGCGGGCGGGGGGGTCCGATCGGACCCCCCCGGTGCCTGCTGCGGTTAGATTCTCGTCAGGGGCGATCAGAGGTGAGGGGGAGGCCACTCATTCGTGGCCCCCCTTCGCGATTGCTCCTGGCGAATGAAATGCTTCCTCGGCTTCTGTATAGTAAACAGAAGCGGAGGAAGTGATGTCATTTCTCCTCTGCTCGGTAATTTCCCTTCCGGCGCCGAGGAAAGATGACATCGATGTGAGTGCACAAACACTACACACACAGTAGAACACGCCAGGCACACATTACACCCCCCATCACCCTCCGATCACCCCCCCCGTCACACTGACACCAAGCAGTTTTTTTGTTTTTTTTTCTGATTACTGCATTGGTGTCAGTTTGTGACAGTTAGTGTGTTAGGGCAGTTAGTGTTAGCCCCATTTAGGTCTAGGGTACCCCCCAACCGCCCCTAATAAAGTTTTAACCCCTTGATCACCCCCCGTCGCCAGTGTCACTAAGCCATCGTTTTTCTGATCGTTGTATTAGTATCACTGGTGACGCTAGTTAGGGAGGTAAATATATAGGTTCGCCGTCCGCATTTTATAGCATCAGGGACGCCCATATACTACCTAATAAAGGTTTTAACCCCTTGATTGCCCCCTAGTTAACTCTTTCACCAGTGATCACCGTATAAGTGTTACGGGTGACGCTGGTTAGTTAGTTTATTTTTTATAGTGTCAGGGCACCTGCCGTTTATTACCGAATAAAGGTTTAGCCCCCTGATCGCCCGGCCGTGATATAACTTAGGTTTTAGGGTCTGCGTCACCCCAGGCAGTGTCAGGTTAGCGCCAGCACCGCTAACACCCAAGCACGCACCATACACCTCCCTTAGTGGTATAGTATCTGAACGGATCAATATCTGATCCGATCAGATCTATACTAGCGTCCCCAGCAGTTTAGGGTTCCCAAAAACGCAGTGTTAGCGGGATCAGTCCAGATACCTGCTAGCACCTGCGTTTTTCCCCTCCACCCGGCCCAGCCCAGCCCACCCAAGTGCAGTATCGATCAATCACTGTCACTTACAAAACACTAAACGCATAACTGCAGCGTTTGCAGAGTCAGGCCTGATCCCTGCGATCGATAACAGTTTTTTTGGTAGTGTTTTGGTGAACTGGCAAGCACCAGCCCCAGGCAGCGTCAGGTTAGTGCCAGTAGCGCTAACACCCACGCACGCACAGTACACCTCCCTTTAGTGGTATAGTATCTGAACGGATCAATATCTGATCCGATCAGATCTATACTAGCGTCCCCAGCAGTTTAGGGTTCCCAAAAACGCAGTGTTAGCGGGATCAGTCCAGATACCTGCTAGCACCTGCGTTTTGCCCCTCCACCCGGCCCAGCCCAGCCCACCCAAGTGCAGTATCGATCAATCACTGTCACTTACAAAACACTAAACGCATAACTGCAGCGTTTGCAGAGTCAGGCCTGATCCCTGCGATCGATAACAGTTTTTTTGGTAGCGTTTTGGTGAACTGGCAAGCACCAGCGGCCTAGTACACCCCAGTCGTAGTCAAACCAGCCCTGCAGTAACACTTGGTGACGTGATGAGTCCCATAAGTGCAGTTCAAGCTGGTGAGGTGGCAAGCACAAGTAGTGTCCCGCTGCCACCAAGAAGAATACAAACACAGGCCCGTCGTGCCCATAATGCCCTTCCTGCTGCATTCGCCAATCCTAATTGGGAACCCACCACTTCTGCAGCACCCGTACTTCCCCCATTCACATCCCCAACCAAATGCAGTCGGCTGCATGAGAGTCATTTTCTTTATGTCCTCCCGAGTACTCCTGCCCAACGAACCCCCCAAAAAAGATGTTGTGTCTGCAGCAAGCGCGGATATAGGCGTGACAACCGCTATTATTGTCCCTCCTGTCCTGACAATCCTGGTCTTTGCATTGGTGAATGTTTTGAACGCTACCATACACTAGTTGAGTATTAGCGTACAGCATTGCACAGACTAGGCGCACTTTCACAGGGTCTCCCAAGATGCCATCGCATTTTGAGAGACCCAAACCTGGAACCAGTTACAGTTACAAAAGTTACAGTTACAAAAAAAAAGTGTAAAAAAAAAAAAAAACACAAAAAAATATATAAAATTAAAAAAAATAGTTGTCGTTTTATTGTTCTCTCCCTCTCTATTGTTCTGCTCTTTTTTACTGTATTCTATTCTGCAATGTTTTATTGTTATTATGTTTTATCATGTTTGGTTTTCAGGTATGCAATTTTTTATACTTTACCATTTACTGTGTTTTATTGTTAACCATTTTTTTGTCTGCAGGTACGCCATTCAGCTACAGCGCGGATTTATTTATCTTGACAGCAACAGCGTTTGCTCCCACGATATATAAAGCAGTGACTCCACCGGAGGTGATATATGCCGAAGCATGGGGGCAGCAGGGGCGGAGGAGCGATTTGCTCCTACCTTTTGCGGGAGGATGCCCCCATGCTTCAGCATATATAAATGAGTGGGTGGATGAAGGGAGGTATTCTAATGGTTGGCATACCCACCGATCAATCTCTTTTTTTCGTTCAGCCCACAGGCTGCATGAAAAAAAAAAAAGATTACAATATATGCCCAACAAGGACCAGCAACGTACTGGTATGTTGCTGGACTTTAAGTGGTTGTACCAGAATGATGCCTGCAGGTTTAGGTATCATCTTGGTATCATTCTTTTTAGCCAGCGGTCGGCTTTCATGTAAAGGCAATCCTAGCGGCTAATTAGCCTCTAGACTGCTTTTACAAGCAGTGAGAGGGAATGCCCCCCCCCACCGTCTTCCATGTTTTTCTCTTGCTCTCCTGTCCCAACAGGGAACCTGAGAATGCAGCCGGTGATTCAGCCATCTGACCATAGAGCTGATCAGAGACCAGAGTGGCTCCAAACATCTCTATGGCCTAGGAAACTGGAAGCTACGAGCATTTCATGACTTAGATTTCGCCGGATGTAAACAGCACCATTGGGAAATTGGGAAAGCATTTTATCACACCGATCTTGGTGTGGTCAGATGCTTTGAGGGCAGAGGAGAGATCTAGCACCCCTGTCCCCCCCGCTCTCACGCAAAGGCGAACACAAGCGTCGGTCTGGCGTCAAATGTAAACAGCAATTGCACCATGCATGTGAGGTATCACCGCAAAGGTCAGATCGAGGGCAGTATATTTAGCAGTAGACCTCCTCTGTAAATCTAAAGTGGTAACCTGTAAAGGCTTTTAAAAATGTATATAGTTTGTTGCCACTGCACATTTGTGCGCAATTTTAAAGCATGTCATGTTTGGTATCCATGCACTCGGCCTAAGATCATCTTTTTTATTTCATCAAACATTTGGGCGATATAGTGTGTTTTAGTGCATTAAAATTTAAAAAAGTGTGTTTGAAAAATCGATGTGCAAATACTGTGTCCAAAAAAAAAAATTATACACCCACCATTTTAATCTGTAGGGCATTTGCTTTAAAAAAATAAATAATGTTTCTGGGTTCAAACTAATTTTCTTGCCAAAAAAAGTAATTTTTTCATGTAAACAAAAAGTGTCAGAAAGGGCTTTCAAAACTGTGATAGGTAGTGAGGAGTGAAATAAAAAATGTACGCCCTTAGAAATCCTGAAGACGGTGATTGGTTTTCGGGGCCCCGTACGCGGCTAGGCTCCCAAAAAGTCCCACACATGTGGTATCCCCGTACTCAGGATACCAGGAAACGGTATCAGGAAACGGTCCTTTTCTGTTTATAGCGCAAAAAATAAAAACGGCAGAGGGGATCAAATACCATCAAAAGAAAGCTCTATTTGTTAGAAGAAATGGACGCAAATTTAGTTTGGGTACAGCATTGCATGACCGCGCAATTAGCAGTTAAAGCAACACAGTGCCAAATTGTAAAAAGTGCTCTGGTCAGGAAGGGGGTAAATTCTTCCGGGGCTGAAGTGGTTAAATTCATTGATGGGAATTTATCAAAATGGAAGCAGCCAGAATCTGGAGCAGCTGTGCATGGCAAACAATCAGCTTCTATCTTGTATTTTCGAAGATTAAGCCCCGGTTCACACAGGGGCAGCCTGACTTGCAGAGCGACTCTGTAAGGCGACCTGCACACGACTTCAGAGGCGGCTTGTAAAATGACTTCTGTATAGAAGTCAATGCAAGTCACCCTGAAGTCGTCCCAAAGTAGTACAGGAACCTTTTTCTAAGTCGGAGCGACTTGAGTCGTTCCTATTAGAACAGTTCCATAGTACAGAACGGAACGCGAATTGTCAGGCGGCTAAGTCGCCTGACAAGTCGCCCCTGTGTGAACGGGGTTAACCGAACAATCTGAAGATAAGAGTTGAATGGGTGCCGTGCACAGCTGCTCCAGTTTTGATAAATTTCCCACATTGTGTTTTCCCTTCTGTTATTGTCTTCTTCTTTTACAAAAATATGTGGAAAGAGTAAAAGTCTCTATCCTTCTCTCTTTCTAGTGTTTTTTATACAGGGCAAATAACAGTATTAATGACAAAGTAATCAATAATCCTCATTAAATTAGGAACTGGTAAGACAGACATTTTATATCATCAAACATTCCCTTTAGAAGGAATGTGTCACTGGAGAAATACATAGGCTGCCATTGATGACCTGTTCATATGAAAATGTTAGCTGCCCGCCAGCCATGCTGACTTTCTGGCTTCAATGCTTATGTATCATTTACCCTGATAAAGAATGCAGATAAGGACTTCTGACTTTTCTCTAACTTTTCTGATCTGCCTCCTTGTTTGAGTGACAACTCAGACAGTAATGAAACCGGAGGGTCAGCATAACAGCCAGTCAACCAGCATCTTTATAAGAAGAAAATAATGGCAGCCCCTTATTCCTCTCTCTCATGATGTGGTATACAAATCTTACAGTACAAACTACTGATCACTAGATGGCGCATGAGCACTACATATTTCAATGACTCAGTCTCAGGTCATACATGTTTATATATGTTTGCCTTTTGTTTTCTCCCCCAAAACATGGTTGGTTATATGGAATCTGACCAAATTGGCCACAGTGCGTTACTAAAATAGAAACTAAAGCAAAAGTGTATCTGTGAAGGAGGACTGGTGTAGATGATTTATGTACTCTGTAGAGCTCTATAGAACTTACAGGCATTAATAAATTTCATAAAATGTACTGTTTTATTCAAACTCCAATAATCTCTTTTCTGAAATAGAGGCACCCGCCGAAAGAGGAAGGAACAAATGATGAGGTTCACTCACTTGTAATAGTCAGCAGAGGCATCAAACCTCCCCAGAAAGATGTGGGCATTGCCCAGGTTGCTGTACGCCCTACGCTCCGCAGCTTTGTCTCCAAACTCTTTTGCAATGGCGAGTCTCTAGAATGAACAGGAAGTGTTACTGTCAAATATAACAATGGGAAGTGCAGGAGTTCTAATCCCTTTAAATTTCACCCAAAACTGTGCACATGGTGGCAAATACTTTGCAAAATATTATTTCTTTATCGTACATCACGGGTCATAGAGCAGCCATAGTTATTACTATGTGGGTTATACACCACCTATAGGTGAATGGACACTGGCACACCCAAAGACAGAAAGTCCCCCTCTATATAACCCCTCCCATACAGGAAGTACCTCAGTTTTTTCACCAGTGTCTTCAAGGTGATGGTCATGAATTACATGTGCTCTTGGAGCATACTTGGAAGTCTGGAGGATTCTATTAGGAATCATGGACTTCAATCGGATCGATTTGAAAAAGCTGTCAGCCAGAAATGGATGGTACCCGAGCCTCATGGAAAGGAAAGAATATTCCTTGAGGTTTTGCCTGTAATGCTGCCTTACGGCGCTGGACCCTGCGTAATGGAACCCTGTGCAGTGTTCTGACCAGGGTGTTTTCCTGTAGGGTGCTATACAGGTCTAGAGGCGTGGACCCCACATTAAGGGGGACCAAGTCTCTGAAGGTCTTTATGACAAAGCTTGTCGTGATGGGTGAAGATTGAGTCTGGCTGTGTTTTCTCCAGCAAACCCTGCGGCGGGAGTGGTAAGTTAAAAAAAAAAACAACACAATGAAGGAAAAAACCTGGGAAAGGGACACATTTGGTTCGCTTCAAAGGATTGCCTGTTTTTCACACTGCTAGAGCGTGTATTGTAACATACCTGCTTGTCATGCTTGTTTTTTCTGTGTACAGCGCTCCTTTGGAGACAGCATTACCCCTCATCCTGGTTGCCAGTAACCTGGGACCTCCCGCCGTCTACCCCCTGGCACGCAGCTCTCCCCCACAGGCTGGTTCCGGCAGGGGGGGGTCATCTCCCCACAGTAAGGAGGAGGGTCTCAAGCCCCCAGGCTATCCCGATAGACGGAATCGCCTCGTCCACGCGCGTGCGAAGGTCAGCTAGAAATAGGCCGCCGCAGGACGTATGGGGCGTGGCTTAGGCACGGGCGGCGTGCACGTGGGGAGCGAGCGTGTACGCAGCACGGCGCAGGCCATAAAGTTTGTGACTCTGTGATGAGTCTGGTGGCTGACGGAGGGACACAGAGTATACTGGGGCATGTAAGCGCTGTATAGGTGTGGATAAAAGATGTATTTTAAAAGGTACATCTACGGGGCATTAGGCTAAGCATTGATAGCAGAATTTTTTTGCTGGACTACAGCTTAGCAGTGGATGCATATTGTGAGTACCTCTGCATTTTGTGCTTAGGACTATGTCTTCCCAAAAGAAAGGTGGAAATACAGCAGGGAGTAGCACAAGAGCGCCGCTGTCAGGATCCGGGGATCCTAATCATGCTTCCACAGTACTATCCTCCCCTGAAAGGCCAGGTGCAACTGGCCAGTCTGAGCCTTTGAGGCTATCAGGCATAGTGGCTACATCCACCGTTTCAGCCTCTGCATACGTCACCAAGGTGGATTTGGCTTCAGCATTACCTGGGTTGGAAGGAAAAATAGCCAACATGATTGCGTCTGCCTCCCAGTCTGGGAAAAAACGCAAAAGGTCCCCTTCTCCCCCTCCTGACTGTTCCGTTCGGCATATAAATTGCCCCCAGCAGAAGTGGCTGAGGCCCCCTTTTCTTCTTTGGGTTCTTTGAGGCCTTCACAGGGCCCACATGCTTTCCCTTTACACCCACTGCTGGAGCAACTAATATATGCAGACTGGGATCACCCAGATAGGTATTTTATCCCTCCTTTGAAATTTTCTCTTCTTTATCCAATGGAGGAAAAATTTAGTAAGAAATTAAGTTTGCCAGCAGAGGATGCTGCTATTTCCTCTGTAAATAGGTGCCTAACTTGTCCAGTAGACAATGTCCAGGTTTTCAAAGATCCAGCCGACAAGAAGCTGGAATCTTTACTTAAAGCCTCTTTTTCTATAGCTGGATCAGCAGTACAGCCTGCAGTAGCAGCGATAGGGGTTTGTCAATCTTTAAAAGACCAGCTCAAGCAAGTCATTAAAAGTGTCCCTGCTAAAGGGGAAGCAGCCCGCAAGTTAGTGGAACTGCCAAGGGCCTTACGTTTTGCGGTAGACACCCTTAAAGATTCTATTCAACAGGTGTCACGCTTTGCCCTCTTATCTGTGCATATGTGCAGAATTCTGTGGTTAAAGCATTGGTCAGCTGAGTTGCTGTGCAAAAAGCTCTTGGCAAGTTTTCCATTTCATGGGGAACGGTTGTTCGGAGATGACCTGGATAAGTATATCCAAAAAATTTCAGGTGGTAAGAGTGTCCTTTTACCGGTTAAAATAAGGACCTTAAGAATAAGGTCCTTAATTTAAACGTTCTTCTTCCCCAGCACCAGGTGCTGCAGGCTCCTGGCAGTTTTGATGGCCTCCGCTGTTGAGTTCAAGAGGTAAGCCTCAAGGTCAAGCACAAGGCCAGAAGAAGCCCTGGGGGCAGAAGCATACAAAGCAGAGTCCTAAGGCCTCCTTATGAAGGGGCCCCTCCACTCGCTCGATGGGGGGAAGGCTTCTGCAGTTTTCAGGAACTTGGCGGGAACAGATCCAGGACAGATGGGTCATATTCACAGTATCTCTAGGGTACAAGCTAGAGTTTCGGGAGTTTCCACCATTTAGGTTTCTAAGATCGAATGTTCCCAGAGACCCATTAAAAAGAAGGTCTTTGTTCCAGGCACTGGACCGGCTGACATCGCAAGGTGTGATCACAAAAGTTCCAAGAGAGGAGCAGGGTATGGGGTTTTATTCAAATCTCTTCACAGTGCCAAAACCGAATGGAGATGTCAGACCCATTCTAGATCTCAAAGATCTAAATCAATTCCTAACCATCTGCTCTTTTCGCATGGAGTCAATCCAGTCAGTCGTGTCCTCTCTGAGAGGAGAATTTCTAGCATCAATAGACATTAAAGATGCTCCATGTGCCAATATACCCTGCTCACCAGAAATTTCTGCGATTTGAGGTAGAACAGCGTCATTTTCAGTTTGTGGCCTTGCCCTTCAGGTTAGCCACCGCCCCCCAGGTGTTCACAAAGATTTTGGCCCCGGTATTAGCAAGATTAAGGGTCCAGGGTATATCAGTAATGGCATACCTAGAAGACCTGCTGCTTATAGATCAGTCAGTTTCACGGCTAGAGTGCAGTGTGTCCAGCACGGTCAGATATGTGGAGCATCTGGGTTGGATTCTCAACCTAGGGAAGTCAGCCTTACGGCCTGCAAGGAGGCTAGAATACTTGCGTCTGGTCATAGACACAGTCCAAGAAAAGGTCTTTTTGCCTCCAACGAAGGTCAGGGCTATAGGAGATCTGGTCCGTGTGGTCAAGGGAAAAAAGGATCCCTCCATTCACCTTTGCATGAGGTTGCTAGGGAAAATGGTGGCTTCATTCAAAGCTATTCCCCTATGCCCAATTTCCTTCGAGACTGTTGCAAAACAGTATTCTATGTACCTGGAACAAAAGGGTCCAAGCCTTGGACTACCCAATGTATCTGTCCTGAAAAGTACACCAGACTCTTAATTGGTGGTTGATAACCAGAAATTTGCAGAAGGGGAAATCCTTCATGCCGGTAACCTGGAAGATAGTAACAACGGATGCCAGCCTCTTGGGCTGGGGAGCGGTTCTGGAGGAGGCCACTGTTGAGAGGAAGTGGTCAGAGACTGAAAAAGCCTTGCCCATCAACATTCTAGAGATTCGGGCAGCGTGTTTGGCTCTAATATCATTGACTTTCAGGTTGCAGGGTTGTCCTGTCAGGATACAATCCGACAATGCCACAGCTGTGGCTTACATCAACCACCAAAGGGGTACCAGGAGTCAGGCGGCCCAAAGGGAGGTGGACCATATTCTGACATGGGCAGAGAAGCATGTGCCTTTCCTGTCAGCAGTCTTCATTCTGGGGGTGGAGAATTGGCAGGCGGACTTCTTGAGCCGTCAAAGTTGTCCCCAGGGTAATGGTCGATTTGTTCCAAGGTTTTTTCAGGCATATACCGAAGGTGGGGTACCCCGGACATAGATCTATTGGCGTCCAGGTGCAACAAGAAGTTGGAAAGCTTTGTGTAAAGGACAAGGAATCCAATCGCATTTGGGACAGACGCGCTAGTGACCCCTTGGGATCAGTTTTCACTGATTTATGCGTTCCCCCAATTCAGCTCCTACCGTGGCTCTTACGCAGGATCAAGGAGAAAGGGAAGCCGTTGATACTGGTAGCCCCGGCGTGGCCCAGAAGAGCCTGGTATGCGGAGATCATAAGGCTGGCAGTAGGGAAACCGTGGAATCTTCCATTACGCCCAGACTTGCTTTCGCAAGGACCGGTGTTCCATCATGCCTTACAGTCACTAAATTTAACGGTTTGGCTATTGAAACCCTTTTTAAAAGGATCGGAGGCACTCGGGCTCAGTGGTGACTACCCTGATTACTGCAAGAAAGCCGGCCTCTAGGGCCATTTATTAAAGGATCTGGAGGTCCTATGTTTCCTGGTGTGAAGCCAGGAGATGGCATCCTCGAAAATACGTTATAGGGAGAATTCTTGCCTTCCTACAATTGGGAGTAGAAATTAAGCTAGCCTTAAAGTGGTGTTCCGGCTGAAATTATACTTTTTAAATAAAAATACTCCTATAATACACAAGCTTAATGTATTCTAGTAAAGTTAGTCTGTAAACTAAGGTCTATTTTGTTAGTTTATAGCAGTAGTTTGTTATTTTATAAACTTACAGCAGGCCGTGGCCATCTTAAGTCTGGGCATTTGAAGCCAGACTGTATTTCTTCCTGGATCTCAGCCTTGCAGAGCTCTCTCATGCTCAGTGTAGCACAAGCAGTGTAATAGTTTTCAGGTCAGTTTCCATAGCAACGGCAGTGTCAGAGGAAGTTGCTTCCCCTTCCCAGAAGGCATTGCAAACAGGAAATGATGTGATGGGCCGCGGCCAGGGAGGAGGAAGTGAAAAATGAATACAGGAGAGATATAGTAAGTGCTGAGAAATTTTTTTTTTAAAAATCCAATTTGTTTACAGTGCACAGTTTAGTGAGGGATGCTGAAGAGCTGTAAAAGTGGGTGGAACTCCACTTTAAGTACCATCAAGGGTCAGATCTCGGCCTTGGCAGTAATTTTCAAAGACTGCTTGCTTCACATTCTTTGATTCCGCGGCCTTTATACAAGGGGTAACTCGTATAACTCCGCCAGTTAGGAGGCCATTGTGCCCATTGCTTTGAATCTAGTTTTATCGGTCTTGCGAAGACAACCCTTTGAGCCTTTGCGCCATATTCTCTTGATCCGTTTGACAAGGAAGTTGATTTTCTTGGTTGCAGTAACTTCAAGAGCATCAGAATTGTCAGCTTTTTCCTGTAAGGAGCCATACTGAATTATTCATAAGAACAAGGTGGTGTTACGTCCTCATCCAACCTTTTTGCCCAAGGTAGTGTCCAGTTTTCACTTGAACCAAGATGTCTCCTTGCCGTCGTTTTTCCCAGAACCTCGCTCTGCGGAAGAAAAATTGTTGCATTCTCTCGACGTGGTGAGAGCTGGCAGGATCTATCTGAAGGTCATAGTTCAGATAAGAAAGACTGATGATTTAATTGTGCTGCCAGATGGGCCCTGAAAAGGGCAGGCGGCATCAAAATTGACTATTTCCCAGTGGATTTGTCAGGTTATAATACAGGCTTATGGATTGAAAAGAAGGGTTCCACCTTTTCAAATTAGAGAGCACTCTACCAGGAGAGGGAGGGGTGCTCCAGCCCAAAAAACCTGGTCAAGGCCTATTACAATATACAAAAACATATTTGGGGGGCACACCTACAAACAGTACAAAATAGTGTGACCAAACCCCCGTATTTTTTGAATATGTTCAGGTGTTTTTAACTAGCCTTGCAGGAAATGTCATTCTTGAATGTAAAAAAGTGCGCTGTAAAATATTTTGTACTGTTTGTAGGTCTTATAGCAGCACCATCTTGAATATAAACGCATTGTAGGATGTGCCCCCCAAATATGTTTTTGTATATTGTAATAGACCTTGACCAGGTTTTTTGAGCTGGAGCACCCCTCCCTCTCCTCATTACCTCTTATTTAGTGGCCACCAGTGCATAGGATGTATCCCCTTCAGTTCTCCCACAGAGGAGTTCAGCTCCCATGGTTGAGACAAAGGATCTTCCATTCTATTACTAGAGTATAACCCACTAATTCGGGGTAATTTGTCGCAGTAAGTGGGCTTAGCACTATATGACCATATAGTGTGACCAAACCCCCGTATTTTTTGAATATGTTCAGGTGTTTTTAACTAGCCTTGCAGGAAATGTCATTCTTGAATGTAAAAAATAGTGTGCTGTAAAATATTTTGTAGTGTTTGTAGGTCTTATAGCAGCACCAGTTTGAATTTAAACACATTGTAGGGTGTGCCTCCCAAATATGTTTTTGTTTCTGCTTTGTTATGTGTCTCCTTCCCATCAAGGGCATTGCTTTGGGACATCCCACATAGTAATTACTATGGCTGCTCTGTGTCCCGTGATGTACGATAAAGAAAATAGGATTTTTAATACAGCTTACCTGTAAAATCCTTTTCTTGGAGTACATCACGAGACACAGAAGTCCCTCCCCTCTTGCTGGGATAGACATTGCTTTGCTACAAAACTGAGGTACTTCCTGTATGGGAGGGGTTATATAGAGGGGACTTCCTGTCTTTGGGTGTGCCAGTGTCCATTCACCTATGGTGGCATATAACTCACATAGTAATTAATATGGCTGCTCTGTGTCCCATGATGTACTCCAAGAAAAGGATTTTACAGGTAAGCTGCATTAAAAATCATATTTTTTGGGGGGCAGGTTGCTATAATTGAAGTCAGTTTGGTGTCGGACAGGGTATCATCTATTTGAAAAGTCTGATTATATACTCAGGTGGTACTAAATGGGACACCAATATTTGTGAAAAGGGATAAGTATATTATGCATATAACAACATCAGCTGCATACTTTTTAATAGAAAATGCAGTGTTTGACTAGAAAGTCCGCTGACACAAGCCCTTAAGGTTGATATAGACACTAGATAACAGTCTTCCCAAATTACTATTCGGTTAAAACAGAAGACTAGTTAATGTTTATGGAGTACCAGCAGACTAGATTGTCAGGTAGTTTAGAAAGCTGTATAGCCAATCACATGCCCCAATACAGCAGTGTGGGTGGAGTAGAAAAAAAAAGTGATGGGAGCCGTATGATGTGTTGGGCTATATATATCGGGTAAAATAGTATTGAACACATCACCATTTTTCTAGGTAAATATATTTCTAAAGGTGCTATTGACATAAAATTTTCATCACATGTCGGTAACAACCAATGCAATCCATACATACAAACAAACCAAAACAAATACGTTAAAAAATTAAGTTATGTGTAATAAAATGGAATGACACAGGCAAAAAGTATTGAGCACATGAAAAGAAGGTGCAAAAAAGGCATGGAAAGCCAAAACACCAGCTGAAATCAGTAATTAGAAAGCAATCCTGCCCCTTGTCAGTGCAAATTAATATCAACTGGTTCAGTCTCAACAGATGGCCTAAAAAAAAAAAAGAGTTCTCTTTCAAGACCTTCGCAACCTTATTGTTGTAAAACATACTGATGGCGTTGGTTACAGGATTTCTAAACTTCTGAATGTCCCAATGAGCACTGCTGGGGCCATAATCCGGAAGTGGAAAAAACAATTTCACTATAAACCGGCCACGCCCAGGTGCTCCTCGCAAGATTTCTGACAGAGGAGTGAAAATAATTATCAGAAGAGCCAAAGATCACTTGTGGAGAGCTTCAGAAAGACCTGAAATTAGCAGGTACATTTTTTTCAAATAAAACAACAAGTAATGCACTCAACCGCCATGGCCTGTATGCATGCTCACCACCCAAGACTCCATTACTGAAGAAAAAGCACATTGGAGCTTGTTTAAAGTTTGCTGCAAAACATTTACACAAACCTGTGAAATATACTGGGAGAATATAGTCC
The DNA here is from genome assembly GCA_037952925.1 of Lithobates clamitans. Taxonomy (NCBI): domain Eukaryota; kingdom Metazoa; phylum Chordata; class Amphibia; order Anura; family Ranidae; genus Lithobates; species Lithobates clamitans. Next base: position 711,236 of record JBBGZY010001144.1, read on the forward strand.
GGTCAGATGAGACCAAATTTAAACTCTTTGGATGCCATAATGCACGTTTGGATGTCAAATGGCACTGCACATGAACCCAAAAACACCCCAATACCAACAGTGAAGTTTGCAGGTGGGAACATCATGGTGCGGGGCTGTTTTTTCACTGTACTGGCAAACTTCATGTCATTGAAGGAAGGATGAATGGAAGAATGTACATTGTTGATAAAAATCTGCTGCATCTACCAGGATGATGAAAATGTGGTGAAAATTTCAGGTCAATAACACCTTTAGAAATATATTTACTTAGAAAAATCTTGATGTGTTCAACACTTATTGTACCAGCTGTATATACTGTATATATAAAGGTGGTCTCAGGAGGCACTGAATTCTCCCAAATGGCTAATTTTTGTTGTTGTCAGGAAGTGTAAAAACTTCACATTTCACCTAAGAAATCAATCTTTAGTTGAAGAAGAACTGATATCACATTAATGACACTTTATCTTGCGTATCTTATGTATGCTCCCACATCCCCTCTCCATCCAAAGGAAGTTAATCTTGCAGAGAATACAAAAAAAGCAATGAGTTGAAGAGCGAAAAGTGAAGTGTGGGTACATCAGATATACGGTACAGTTAGAAAGAGTTTGTACTTTCCGCCAAAAACTAAAATGAGTGGATTAAATTGACTGCTACTCCCCTAAGGTAGGTGAGTCTACTTTAGATAGTGATAGATTAAGTGTGAGGGGCTGCTCATATGAGGACCATAGGTCCAATAATAAGTGCAATTTTAATTAAATATTTCAGTAGAACAATTCCTCTATATCCATATTAAAGTGCAATGTGCTCTGAGTCCTAGTGCATAAAATTCTTCAGTGCTGGTTATCTTCCATATGGCATCATAGTGAACAATACATCACCAACTGCAATTTATACACTCAAAGTGCTCCATATGTGGGTTCAGCTTTCCAGATAGAAGTGACCTCTTTAGTTAAAAAGAAGGTCAAGCAGCACTTTTAGCAAGATGTACTTGCTCAATATAGGAGATTGCTTTAGGTATGAATCCCTCCTCCGCAAGGCCACAGGTGAGGTTTATGAAAGAATGTAAAGGGGAAACCAATAGTGTAATCCTGTTTATTAAAACATTTAATAAAAACAAAGCCAAATGTCTGCTTACATACAAGTGCCTTTGCCCGGCACTGAGGCTACTTGCGTGTGTCTGGATCAATGGTGCCTCCCAGCTCACACTCGCTGCTGGCACGTGTTCCACCATCCAGCGCGATCAATCATAGGGCCCGGAAGTTATGCGATCAAGAAGCGCCTCGACGTCAGTTTCGTATTGCTAAGTCATCAGGAAGCGTATACGGTACAGTGCATCATAGTGACTCACCTCTTTGTGGAAAGCGATGGCCTCGCTGAAGTTGCCTAAGAGGTAGTGTGTGTTTCCTAGATTTCCATAAGCCCGACCCTGAGCTGCCCTGTCACCCAGCTGTTTCACCAGTTCCAAGTTCCTCCTGTAACACAGAAAGGCCAGCGACCACGATAACTCATGTAATGAAGTATAAATTACAGTGTAGCAGGTAAAATATAAGACTAATGCAATAACTAACTCCAAAAAAACATTATTTCATAAAAGCTATTCTCTTAATACACCAGTACTGCATGTTTACAGTACAAATATGTGTAGTCTATTTTGGGCAGTATGTCAAGTACTTGCCATAATGATATTCATACAGATAAGGAAGAAACTAGAGTTTGTTAAATACCACCTGAAAACCATCAAAAACCCCAGCAAAAGCAGAGCATTGTTGCTTAATCAGTGGATATCTGTACACTTGATTCTAATAAATGGTTTGCAGCCAGTAACATCAACATAGCTGTTTATGGCAGATATTCATTTTAACATTTTTTAATACGCTGAATTATTTGAACAAACTCAAACATGGGGTGCAGGCAATTATTGGACACATAGGGGTTTATTTACTAAAGCTAGAGAGGGTGAAATTTGTCATAATTCTGCATAGAAATCAGCTTCCAGGTTTTTTTGCCAAAGCTTATTTGAAGAAGCTGAGGTTAGAATCTGATTGGTTCCTATGCAGATTTGTGACTAATTTTGCCTTTTCTAGCTTTAGTAAATAAACCCCATAGTAAAATTCCCAGTGCGTATTGAATTGGTGGGAATTTTATTGTAACCGTTGACTGTTGCCCACAATCCTGAAGTTGTATGTATAATATAAAACCTAATAAAAAGTATTTTACAAAAAAAATAAACAAACCCCATAGCCTGAAGCAAACCAAGATGCCCCCATTAAGCTCCTGCTGTTATGTTCGGTGATGATATATTATCAGACTGAGTGCATTTGTTTCTGGGTCACTACTGCATTGCTTACCACAACTTGACAGCAGACAGCTCCAGAAGACATTACTGCTTAGCTACACACCCAGAGAAGTGACTAACTTTGCAGGTACTTGGTGGAAACATTAGAGTGTAAGCTTTTCTGCAGTAGTATAAATGATTGCATTTTCTCTGCAAAGTATATGAGAACATGTCAGAGCTGTATAAATAAAGACAATCAATAACATATTAAGCTTACTTTATCTGATAATAGTACCCTGTAATAAGCATTTACACAGCCTGTTGTCATTCTTTACTTCCTTGTTACATGTTTTTAGGTTCCTGCAGCCTGTAATGCAGAGCTTGTGTTTTTTTTTGTTTAACAGACCAGCAAAAGGTCAGGTTTTCTCACCAATAAGCATAAGCAGAAGATGTCTCCTAGAAAATAAATGTTTCCTTATAAGCATGGGATTCTTTAAATCTTTTTGGACTTTTTCTTTTGACCAATACACTTAGTATGTTTTTGTACCCAAGCTGCGAATGTACTGTAAATAAAGCAATGTAAAAACAATGTAATGTAAGAAAAGTATGGGAAATATGGGAACTGATTTTTGACATTTTTTAAAGATTTAAAGATATATTTTTAGAGCCAACATTGTTATCCTCGTTTCACTACTTGGTTAGTCAGTGACCCAAAATTATAAATGCACTTTTTTTGCAGATAAAAAAATATGCATTAATTTTTTTCTAGCAAGCATGCAGAGCATTGCATCTGCGATCAGCAGATCATGGGTCCAATGCAGGGCTCAAGCAGACTCTCAAGATAGCTGTCTGCTTGTACCTCGTACGGGTAGGCAGTTACCTGAGAGCAGGAAGAATCAATGAACTACGAAGGCACTCACCAGCGCCCTCACAGCTCATTGAGAGCTACAAGCCATCAGTCGCAATGACTGACAGTAGTTGTAGTTCTTTCATTCAAATGATAGTGTGAATGAATAATACAGCCATGTTGGCAGAGCCCCACACGGCCACTTTCTTTTCAAACAGTGACAGCAAGTGGGGGTCGAAGATCAGCTGCCCGCTGTCATAAAGTGGTGGAGATCAGTGAAATTGGCAGAGATCAGTGAAATTGGTGGCAGGACCTGGAATAATAGGATTTTTATAACCTCTTACCTGTAAAATCCTTTTCTTGGAGTACATCACGGGACACAGAGCCACAGTAATTACTGTATGGGTTATATGGCACCTTCAGGTGATGGACACTGGCACACCCTAGACAGGAAGTTCAATTCTCTATATAACCCCTCCCCTTACTGGGAGTACCTCAGTTTTGTAGCAAAGCAATAAACGTGTAACCAAAGAGGGGGAGGGACCTCTGTGTCCCTTGACGTACTCCAAGAAAAGGATTTTACAGGTAAGCTATTATAAAAATCCTATTTTCTTTATCGTACATCACGGGACACAGAGCCACAGTAATTACTGTATGGGATGTCCCAGAGCAATGCCACACCTGAGGGGAGAGGACACAAACAAAAGTAGGGTGCAATCAGACCTGATTACCTATACTGCTACCTGCAGTACACTGCGCCCAAAGGCGATATCCTCATGCCTTCTTACATCCACCTGATAGTGACTTTTCTTCCTTAGAACAGGGTTCTGGAAAAAATTAAGGTAAAACAATATCCTGGTTTAGGTGAAAACCTGAAACCACCTTTGGCAGAAAGCTAGGATGAGGACGCAATACTACTCTATCCTTGTGAACCCTTCTTGCAGAAGAAATGGCTACCAGAAAAACTAGCTTCCTTGTCAAAAGGACTAAAGGAATATGTCGTATTGGCTCAAAGGCTGTTTCTGTAACTAAATTCAAGTCCCAAGGGTTCAGGGTTGCTCTAACCGGTGGATTAAGCCGCGTTACCCCCTGTATAAAGCTTCGGACCAAAGAATGTGAAGCAAGCGGACATTGAAACAGTAACGATAAGGCCGAGACTTGGCCCTTGATAGTACTCCAGGCCAGTTTCATCTCTAACCCCATCTGCAGAAAGGCAAGGATTCTACCTTAGACATACTTTCTGGGATGCCAACCCCTGGATTCACACCAGAAAACATATGCCTTCCAGACTCTATAATAAATGACTCTGGAAGCTGGCTTCCTTGCATTAATCAAAGTAGATATCACTGAGCCTGAAAGCCCAAAATTCTTCAGAATGTGAGTTTCAACAGCCAAACTGTTAAATTTAGTGTTTGTAAAGTAGGATGGAACACTGGTCCCTGCGATAGCAGGCATGGATGTGGTGGTAGGGGCCAAGGGGCCCCTACCACCATGTTTACCATTTCTGCATACCAAGATCTTCTGGGCCACAAGAACTATCTACTTATTTGCCCACTTGATCCTGGGAAGAAGTTGAGGTAGCAGCAGAATAGAAGGGAATGCATAAATCAGTGAACTGATCCCATGGGGTCACCAACGCATCTGTTCCGCATGCGAGTGGATCCCTTGTTCTTGACACAAAGTCGTCGACTTTGTTGTTGAACCTGGCCCCAAACAGATCTACGTCCGGGATCCCCCATCTTTGGCATAAAGCCAGGAAGATGTCGGGGTGAAGGGATCATTCCCCCGGGAACAACTGCTGGCGACTAATTAGTATGCCTGCCAGTTCTCTACTCCTGGAATGAAGATTGACGATATGCATGGCACTTGCTTTTCTGCCCTGGTTAGCATCTGGTTTACCACTCCCTGGGTTGCCTGACTTCTGGTGCTCCCCTGAAGATTGATATAAGCCACTGCCGTGGCATTGTCAGATCGAATCCTGACAGGTGAATTCCGCAACCTGAATGTCCAGGCCCTTAGGGCTAGGTACGCTGCCCGAATCTCTAAGACGTTAATGGGTAAAGTCCTTTTGGTTCTGGACCATTTCCCTTGGACCAACGTCTCTTCCAGGACTGCTCCCCAACCTGAAAGGTTGGCTTCTGCTGTTACCACCTTCCAGGTAACTGGTAAGAAGGATTTCCCCTTCTGCAGATTCTTGGGTATCCTCCACCAACTGAGGCTCTGACACACTTTTGGCGACAAACGCATCGGAAAATCTAGTGCTTGGATCTTCTTGTTTCAAGCCCACAGCATACTGTTTTGTAGCAGCCTTGAATGAAACTGAGCATAGGGAACTGCTTTGAATGAAGCCACCATCTTCCCCAACAACCTCATACAAAGGCGGATAGAAGGACCCTTCTCTGCCCTGACCACCTGAACCTGCTCCTTTATGGCGATGATTTTGCCTGGGGTAAGAACACCCTCTTCTGGGCTGTGTCTATAATCAGACCCAAGTACTCTAAACTTCTTACTGGTTTTAAAGAAGATTTCTCTAGGTTGAGGACCCAACCTAGGTATTCCAGGTAGTTGACTGTGGTGACAATGCTTTGGTCCAGGCGGGCTACCGACCGGTCTATCAAGAGCAGGTCGTCAAGGTATGCTATTATCGTTATACCTTGAGTCCTTAATCTGGCCAGAGGAAGGGCCAGAAGTTTTGTAAACACCCGAGGTGCAGTAGCTAGACCGAAAGGCAAGGCTACAAACTGAAAATGAAGTTTCGAAACGCAGATATTTCTGGAGAGTAGAGAAAATAGGTACATGCAGCTATACATCCTTGATATTGATTCATGTTGATTGATGCCAGAAGTTCTCCTCCTTGTAGGACGGAGACTACTGATCGGATTGATTCCATGCGAAAAGAGCGAATTTTCAGGAACAGGTTTAGATCTTTCAGATCTAGAATGGGCCTGACGTCTCCATTTGGTTTTGGCACAATGAAAAGGTTTGAACAACAATGGAGGAGTGAGGACGTGCATCGCCTCAGCTCCGCTCCGCCGCCGCACAAATCGGCACAAAAACGGTGCATACTTACACCTGCAGACTCCCCACATGTCACAGAGATCGAGGCAATCCTCCCGGCAAGGACCGACAGATCGCGGCAGGGACAGCTGGATTCCTACTTCCCCAGGACCCGGGGACAAGGCCGCGAAGCCTCCAAGATGGCGCCGACCGGGAAGGCCCAGAAATCAGCCAAATCCTCCCAGCCAGCAGCAGCCACGGTCCGGCCACCGAAAGGAGCAGCTTTCCCAGCATCTCCGGTTCCATCCCCAGGGTCGGTGAGTGATTCAGCCCCCCGTGCCTCCCCTACTTCACTGGATGGCCGTTCAGAAGGTTCAGACTACCTCAGTGATGAGGATATCAAGTGCCATATTATGTCCCTGCCCACTAAAGAGGACTTAGAACGCTTCACCTGCAGGGTGGAAAAGGCTTTCACTGAAGACATAGCCCAACTTAAAGCTGATACTTCACATCTAGGTAATAGGGTGGAATCCCTGGAGGACAAGCTGGAAGAGGTTCTGCTCACTACTGCTCTGCTGCAATCTAAATGTCAAATGCAAGATCAGCAGATTGAAGCTTTACTTTGTCAACTTGATGATGCTGAAAATCGCAGCAGGAGAGCCAATATTAGGATCCAGGGCCTGCCAGAAGCCACAGCCCCAAGAGACATTATTCCCCACTCTGACAGACATCTTTAGAGACATACTGGGCTTGCCAACCTCTGCTCCTATAGAAATCGACCGAGCACATAGAGCACTACGACCTCCGTCTCAAGATGTGGACAATCCCAGAGACATAATATGTAAACTCCACAAATACACCATTAAGGATCGCATTATGCAAAAAATGCGCGGCAAGCCCTTATATGATTTTGATGGTGCACGTTTAATTTTTTACCAGGACATATCCAGGTGCACCCTAATGCAGCGCAGAGCTCTCCGCCCCCTCCTGACAGCGATTCAAGAAGCTGGTCTACCGTACCGCTGGAGCTTTCCCTTTTTTCTACAGGTGACTAAAGACAGAAGGAAAGTCACGTTACGTAACAAGGACGACCTTCCACATTTTCTCTCCACCCTTGATTTAAACCACGCGGACTTTCCGGATTGGAGGGGCTCCTCTGACGCTTCTAGGATTAAACTCCCATCTCAGTGGACAACAGTTTCACGTAAGAACCGCAAGAGGGACAGAGAACATCAGAATCGAGACCCTTTGGTGGGCCCTTCCACCATTCAAGACTGAAGATGTGACACGTCAGGACCATCTCAGTGACCTTTGCCTCCTCTCTTACTCGACCTGAAGGGATCTGGCCCCTACATTTTTACATTCCTCCCCCTTCTTTAGCCTGACGACAGAGATGGGACGCCTGAGCCTGATTTTTGGCTTTGCTCTAATTAGAGCCCAGATTTCTCTTAAGCAGCTCATCTGTCACTTCCAGTCCCCAACCAGCGGAACTTTGCAGACTTTACCCGAGACACGGTCAGAACTTCATAATCCTCTCACTTTCGCCCTTATTGGCAGTTGGCGGACTTTCGCCTCCTCTTTCTATTCCTGACCTGATGAGGGCACACCCCAACATTGTGTTACTCTCCCTTTTTTTCAAATACGCCATAGGGGATGAGACACATAAGTCTGAACTTTGAGACTACCTTAATTAAAGTCCCGGTCCCTTTGTGATACTCTAACAGTTGCCTCCAATTCCCCTTTTTAGGGAACTTAGTAGACTTTACCTGGGGCATAGATAAACCTCCATACTCCTTTTATTATGGCCCCTGTTAAGAGTTGGCCTTGTTTTTTTCCCCCAGATTACTTCCCCCTATTCAAATCCCTGCACCCTATAAGATGCGGTGGACGGAGAGGGTACTCCCTTTCTCCCCCCCATGCGTAGGCTCACGTTCCCCCACGTAGGCCACCCTTTATCGGGTATTGTCCTTTATTGGGACACCAGTTTGGGGTCTGGGGCCCCCTCCTCTATTGGGGTGGACCCCACGCCTCATATACAGATGTTTTACTTATTAACAACTGTTATTTCTCTGTTGTTTTTTGTTCACTTTAACAGTAATCTCTCTGTGCTTTTTCCTTTCTTGCTTTTCTTCCTCCCTTTTCCCTCTCCCCCCACCCCTTCTTTCCCAGGAGCATTTTATCGTGAAAGATCCTGCACCGGGCGAGTTGGAACATCCGACATACTTACAGACATCTGACCCCTCATGTCTACACTTAAGGTATTATCTTATAATATAAGAGGCCTCTGCTCCCCTGGGAAAAGAAATAAACTATGGTGGGAACTTAAGAAATTAAAGGCTCAAGTAGTTTTCTTACAGGAAACCCACTTTACACACCACTCTCTACCTAGACTTCCTACCCATTTATTTAATCAATGGTTCCATAGTACCTCTCCTACCTCTAAGTCTAAGGGCACCACGATCGCGATCCACAAAACCTGCCCCTTTCAGCTTTCAGATAGTAAAATAGATCCACAAGGCCGATACATTTTCCTGAAAGGTACCATAGCGGGGCAAAGCTACACACTCGCCTCGGTCTATGCGCCTAACTCCAACCAAATCTCTTTCCTGGACAACACTCTTGAGCTACTGATGGAGTTTAAAGAAGGATTTGTTATCCTTGGGGGAGACTTTAATGTTAGCCCTGAACCTTCATTAGACACCTCCAACACCAGTCACTCACACTCCTACGCCTTCCTTAAACATTTTCGAAAATCCCTCCATTCTCATTTGCTTCTTGATAGCTGGAGAACGCTCCATCCTGAGGGGAGGGACTTCAGCTATTACTCAGCTGTCGCTGATGTTTATACTCACATAGATCATATATACGTTGACCGCCCCGCACTGGAGCTCCTGCAGTCTGCGTCCATCAGAAATATTACAATATCTGATCATTCCCCAGTGACGGTGACTCTTACACTCCCGTCAGGCTCTCGTGGGGCTTGGACGTGGAGGTTGAATGAAAATATGTTGGACGATGTGGCTGTGGCTGCCAAAGTGTCGGAGGTCATCACAAATTACTTCAGACAAAATGTCACGGACGACCTTAGTAAGGGCATGGTGTGGGAGGGCCACAAGGCTGTAGTTAGAGGTGAGCTCATATCTTTGGGGGCTAAGCTTAAAAAAATGCATCAGGCAGATTTTACCAGAGTACTGTCTGCACTTCAGGAAGCGGAACTGAAACACAAACAAAAAGGAGACCCTGGGGCACTGCAGAGGTTAACTGATCTGAGAAACCTGTTACTACGTTTGTTGGACCGACAAACACGTAAACAAGCCAGACACCTGTCACACAAATATTACGAGCATGGTAATAAGTGTGGTCGTATGCTTGCAAGAGCCCTCCGCAAAAAGCATGCACAGACTTACGTACAAAAACTTCGTTCCCTATCTGGCGACATTTCAGTTCAGTCCTCTAAGATTGCCTCAGGGTTCCAAGATTACACACAACTTTACAACCTTACTACTGACTATCCCCAAGACACTCAGACATCCAAGTCTGCTGCCATCAAAAACTACTTAGCTTCGGCTGGTGTCCCACCTTTTAATGCCGACCAATGCAAAGACCTGGAACTACCGATCTCCCCTTTGGAGATTGAGTTGGTAGTGAAATCCTTACCCAAAGGAAAGAGCCTGGAATCGGATGGTTATACCGGGACATATTATAAAACTTTTTTACCCCTTCTAGTTACCCACATGTGCAATTACTTCAACTCCATTGCAGAAGGGACCCCTATACCCCCTGGGGTGCTTCTGGCACATATCACTGTGCTGCCTAAAGAAGTTAAAGACCCGACGATTCCCCAAAGCTACCGGCCCATATCCCTTCTTAACGTCGACGTTAAGATTTTGGCAAAGGTGTTGGCGAACAGGCTCGGAGACCTTATGCCTCATATTATTCACCCTGACCAAACGGGGTTCATCACTGGGAGGCAGGCGAAAGACAATTCAATCAGAGCCATTCAACTCATTCATTGGGCTCGTACAGGCCCTGACCCAAAACCTTTCATAATTCTTTCCACTGACGCCGAAAAGGCCTTCGATCGGGTTGACTGGTCATACTTAAAAATGGTATTAGAGGTTCTAAGGCTTAAAAAGCGCATGCTGTCCTCTATTTTGGCACTGTACTCCACTCCCTGTGCACAGGTTAAAGTGAAGGGAGTGCTCTCCCCTCAGTTCCTGATCCGGAATGGCACGAGACAGGGGTGTCCCCTTTCTCCCCTACTCTTTGCTCTTGTTCTTGAGCCGTTACTATGTACTGTCAGAGCAAATACGGACATAAAGGGCCTAAAGGTTGGAAACACTGAACACAAACTGTCAGCATATGCTGACAGTTTGTGTAGACGACGTTCTATTCTATCTATCAGAACCCCTGATCTCGCTGCCAGTCCTGATGAAAGAACTAAAGACATTCGGGTCGCTTTCAAATTTCAAGATAAATTTCTCCAAATCGGAAATTTTACCTGTTCATCTGCCTCCCTCCCTGATGAGTAACTTACAGGCTGCTTTTCCCTTCACCTGGGCCAAATCCTCAATTAGATACTTAGGCATACAATTGACAGACCGGTTCGATACCCTTTACACCGCTAACTTCCCCCCATTACTTCACACAATTAAGAAAGATCTTTCCCAATGGACCAAAACTGCTTTTACATGGATAGGTCGCATTAATATAATAAAAAGGAATATTCTGCCCCGAATACTTTTTTTTCTTACAAATGATTCCCATACCCTTACCGCACAACTTATTTTCTCAGATTAATAGCACACTATCTGGGTTTGTGTGGAATGCACAAAAATCCAGAATAGCTCTAAAGGTACTAAAACGCTCAAAATTGATGGGAGGCCTGGGAATCCCTGACATTTTGAAATACCATAGGGCCATTGCCCTCCAGAGAATCATCAACTGGCATTTCCACACCCAATCCAAGCTTTGGGTCTCACTAGAAAAATGGCTGGCGGGCAGGATCTTAGCATATGGCACCATGGCTACCCAGTGAATGTAGAGGGCTGTCGGATACCACTTCCCCTCTGACGATGCATACGCTTTCTACATGGGACAGGATAAATTCGGTTTACAGTTTGTCTCCTCCCATGTCCCCGCTGGCTCCGCTAGGAGGGTTCCTTTGGTTCCCGCCAGGTGAGCAAATGGCTTTTTTTGGTCCCTGGCTGGATGATGGTAACGCCAGTTGTGGGAAGTTAATGCAAAATGGTAAACTGATGAGCTTTGAATCCCTACAGACTAGACACGGGGGCTCTAGAATGAATTTCTGGAGGTATAGACAGCTCCATCACTTCTTTGAGATACATGGGAAATCTATAAGAGACTCCTCCTCTCTAACACCTTTCGAACAGCTTTTTGTAGATGATGACCCAATCCCTCATATGATTTCGGAGATGTACCATCTATTAAGTAATAGTACTGACAATCTTAGGCCAACTTACATACGTGCATGGGAAAGGGACTTGAAGCTTGAATTCTCTACAACTCAACTGACTCGATTCTACCAGCTCACGCACTCGAGCTCTATAGAATCTAAAACTCAAGAAACAAACTACAAGATTTTGTCACGCTGGTATCGTGTCTCGGCTGACCTAGCTCGCATCTATCCTTCGGTATCGGATCAATGTTGGAGGAAGTGTGGCCTCAGGGGAACGCTCCTTCACATTTGGTGGGAATGCTCTCTGATCCAGCCATATTGGGCAGACATTAAAGCTCTAATAAGGTAAATCCTGGATCTTGATATACCCTTGTCTCCGGCCCACTTCCTCCTGCATGTCCCACAGATGCCGATTAGTCGATACAAAAAAAGTGTCTTGCCGCATCTTTTAAATGCGGCTAGACGCCTTCTTTCAATTTGCTGGAAACAACCCAAGATCCCTTCAAGGGCAGACTGGATCCAAAAAGTAAATGATATTAGGGAGGCTGAACACTGGATAGCGACCTGTAAGGGCAAAGTGGATCGCTTTGAAACCATTTGGGGCCCATGGCAAAAATATATGTCTGACCCCGACCAAGAATCCACTAGCCTTGACCCGGATTTGTTGGAGCTGGCAGAACCATCCCTAAGATCCCGTTTAGACAAAAATAATGGTGCCCAATGACACGTTTCACCCCTACTTGTCATGAAAAGAGACCATTTCAGTAAGAGAATGCACCAGCAACTTCTCAACATGTGAAGCTGAAGAAGGTCCTTCCCCACTTGATCCCTCAGAAGAGTAGTCAGTCTCTCCATGGTCCCCTGAGGGGGATTCATTTTCCCCCTCCCACTGTTCCTCTGAGGATCCTGGGTGGTAGAAGGGGACCTAATGCACTTTCTTCCACTCTATGAAGATGTGATTAAAGTCGCTAATCTTTCAATCAGGGGCTGAAGTGTTAGAAGCAATTGCAGCCCCTGATGACTCCGATGGCTCACTCTGACCAGCCTCCCAAGATCTTTCAGGGGGGGATGGTGTTGCAGAGGGGGGGTCCTAAGGGCTTGAGGGTGACCCTTTTGTGCCCTTATTTTTTGCAGTATTTGTACCATTTCTTCTGGTTATGGTGCTGAGCACAAACGCAGAGGTGCAGCCAAGAAAATGCACCTACTGCTGAGCAATAGTCCAGCAACTACCGCTGCTATTAACCTGATGCAAATTAAATATGTCCTGGGAATGCCTGTGTCAACCAACACTCACATGCGACCCGTCTGCTCTGTGTCCCTCCTTTAGCTGTATGCACCTGAAAAAAGGTGCATTTTATAGCTAAACAGTCCGCGTTGTGGGCGCTGAAGCACAGCAACGCAGCTAAGCCCCGCCCCCTTCCTCTGACCATCCACCGCGCCCCCCTGCCTCATCTTTTTCAAAGATACAGCTTTCCCGCGTGAGCGGGCTCCGATCCGCCGGATCATATATATGGAGGGCTGGGGTAGAGGAGAGGAGGAGAACCGCCGGATGGAGGACCGCCGCAATGGCAGCGGGAGCGGTGCGGCACACCACCGACTGAGACACGCTCCCTCTGCCTCCTGGGGTGAAGCTGTCCAGGTGGGGGAACATTCCCAAAAGGAAAAAAGAACCCTTCCCTGCGTCTTACCTGGGGCTTGGGCTGGAGGATGCATGCAGCTTGACACAGAGGCGAGACTGACAAGCATGGAATCAGGTATGTGCTCTTGACAGCCCCCGGTGGTGACTATAGGCATGACAACATTTACTTTAAAGGAGAAATACCCACAAGAATTAGAAAAATTCCTTAGGAATCTCCCTTGCCTTATCCAACTGCAGGGTTCTGTGGTAACTGTCTGTTCTGTCTTCACCTCTCACGGTGGGCTCCGTTAAGAAACGTTCAGGGACTGGGGCCCCCTTTTTATCGGGAGATCCACAGCCCTGGGCCTGTAAAAAGAACCCTGCCAGGAATATGGCTGAAAAAAACAAATACTGGATCCCAGGGTCCAGCTCTGTAAAAAGAGAAGCGTTACAGGTAAAACCTTGTTTCTTCTGACACGAGGCCCGGGTACCATTCAATTCAGTCTGGAAAAGACACTTTGAATGGATCCGGTTGCATGGCTTGCCCCAGTAAGGAATATTCCAGCGGAGCTCAGCACAGCACATATTTACTCGTGACCAACACCTAAGACACTGGCGAAAAAAAGTGAGGTACTCCCAGTAAGGGGAGGGGTTATATTGGGAATTGAACTTCCTGTTTAGGGTGTGCCAGTGTCCATCACCTGAAGGTGCCATATAACCCATACAGTAATTACTGTGGCTCTGTGTCCCATAATGTACGATAAAGAAATAATGAATGAAAAATACTGCGCTATAAAAAACATGAAAAAAAGCAGCGACTACAAGTGTTATACTACACCAAACCAAAGTATAAATAAAATAAAATAAAATTTAGCGCGACTTTTTATTTTATTTATACGATAAAGAAATGTAAAATTTTCCACCCCAAATACAAGTGGAACATGTAACATGTTCCAAAAGCTGAACTTATCCTTTAACATTTACCACAATCACTGTTATACCTGACAAGGTGGCAAGCTGAAATAGAGTCTTGGGGACTCAAGGACCTTCTACTCCTTCAAAAAGCAAATTGCTTATCATAATGACTTAAGAAATACGTTAGTATTTAGGCCTGGTAGTGAATGGCACAAACAGTTGTCAGAAATTCAGTACTCACTCATAATACTCTGTAGCTTTCAGGAGTGTCTCCTTCACCTCCTCAGAGAGGTCTCCTGGAATCTGTGGCATGTTCCATGACAGTTGCTTCCCTTTGGCATGAAATACATTGCCAGCATTATATAACGCTCGTGCTTCACCCACCTGCAGGCCACATAAAACAAAGATTCAGATGTGTTTGTAACCTTATCTGGGAAGGGGCGGATGGGTGTGGAATTCAAGGACTACCTGCCATGCAGCAATTATTTTCATCCTGCCATTAACCTTTTGCTTCTGGCTGCCCAATCAGGTAAATCTCTACAGTCGCTGTTATCCATACATGCAAAAGCCCAAAAACCTATCTAGAGCTTTACCCACACTCAATGAAATATGAAGGAGAGGATAACCATCATAGAATCATATGACAAGAGTCCATGATCTAGCCCAAAAACATATACGAGAGTTTGGTTTATATTACAATGATATGGACAGATTTTTGACTTTGTTGCAGCTGTAATGTTTCCAGTTTTAGATGATGAAGATTGCAGCAGGACAACTGACAATCCTCGCAAGACTGCAGCAGAAGTGAGATTTGCCTTCACCAGCAAAATATAGAGCATCAGTTTCAGAGTTTCAGAAGGAAATTTAATTCTGCAATGGGTTTTTATACCTTGTCCCCCTGTTCCCGTGAGATATCCAGGTGCCTTTGACAGCAGGCAATGGCCTCATCATACTGTCCCAGGACCTTGAGGGTATTGCCCAAGTTCCCGCTGGCTTTGGCCTCTCCAATACGATCTCCAATAGACCTACAACAAAAAGACGTTATGTTACTGCTGATTGGTGAAAATGTGATACGACGCAGCACTCATGACAATTGCCATAAATGTACTGCATTTTTTTTATCGAATAATAGGCAGCAATGTAATGGGATTAGGTCTAATTTCCATAATCCTCCACAGTGGAACATGCACAATTCCAAAAAATCACCAACAATGTGTCATCAATGTTATTTCTTTATGTGTATACTGTCATCATATCCTGTAGTAATCCACAAAAAGGTAAAGTCAACAACAGTACAAAATGCTGATATCTCTGGCATTGTGGTAATATACTGTTAAATTGGCTTGTGAATTTCCAACTAAACTATTGTGCATTCCATCGTACAGTATATCAGATCATCTGCAACAATGTCACCTTCAAAATGTGTCTGTTCTCACCATCTTCTCTATAGCATGTTCTCACAGAACATCATTTTCTACAATGATAATAGTGTAATGTTATATAGCAAGTTTAAATGTAAATAGCATTTAGGGAACTGGGCTTTAACAGAATTATCACACTATATGTCCGTTTATAAGAAAGACAGACTTTTAAATGTATGTCGGTATCTAAGATGAGAACAGCATAAAAGTTTCCATCAGGAGAGTTGGATGCATGTGCACAAGGAGGGCAACTATATAATTCTTCCATGTCTGATTGTGTAAGTCATTTGGGGGAATAACTAAGCTTCCTGTGCCATTATAATGGCACAGAAAACTGTCAGTAGTGGCGTGCGCCACATTAACCAAGCATATAGATCTGTTTCAGGTCTATTCGTGCCACCTTGGCCAGTTTCTATTTCTGAATGAAATAGAAACTAGCGCAGGTCTGCACCTAAATGACAAAGGGAAAACTGCACTTTTTAATATGAAAAACTGTTGCATTTTCCCACCAGTTGTGACATGTCAAATGGGGTGTGAACTTTCAGCAGACAGCACCCATTTCTCTCACTCTGCTCATGCAGTGATTACACAACACAAATTGAGATGCACAGGGTTAACACCCTCCTTCGTTGAGCAGGTTGGGGGGGGGGGGGGGGCTGTGAGATGGGAGCTTGCCTGTCACCACCACAGAACAGAGAACGGACCACTACTAATTAACAAAGGGTCTTGAACCCCTTTTAATACTTAAGAATATCTGCTAGCGTTCTCAGTTTAGAAGACTTGTGCAAGCGTTGTGCTTACACAAGTCTTTGTTAATTCCCTACATTTTGTTTTATGTGCACTGGCGACAGCCCAGAAGCCTTAAACAGCTATAAAAAAGACAAATAAATGGCTCTATAGTTTAGCTGCATCTGTGCTATAATCCAATGGTTCTGGTGGATAAATAACTCCATATTTAGGCTCTATCTGGGCTATACACTTTGTGTAGTTTGGTTGTAATTAGACTATAAACCAGCAGTTTTGGATGGACAGTTGGATAAATGGCTCTATATTTAGTCTATATATGTGCTAAACACCAGCAGCGCTAGATGGACAGGTAATAAATGATCCTATATTTAGGCTGTATTTGGGTTATAAACCTATTGATGGTGGATAAACTGATGGATGATGACTCTATATTTAGATGGTATCTATGCCCTGTACCAGCCATTCTGGATGGACAGTTGGAAAAATAGCTTTGTAATCCATGCTGTTTTGTGACTCAACAGCAGCTCTGAATGGACAATTGGCCACTGTGTCAAGAAATATTTTGCAAAGTTTTACCCAGTATCCCGTAAAGTGAAGATCTTTTTCAAAATTTTTATTACTGTCTGTGTCCCCATTAAGGAGCTTCACCAGTCTATTTTGTACCAGTGACAATTGTCACTAAAAAAGAAAGTGAGGAAAAATCCAAACTTTTGGAGTTTTTCTAAGAACAATAGGTGAGAGAAAACCTTCGAATGGGTGCAAATGTTCTGGATACAACTGTGTAAGAAGGGAAATCCTCTAATTTTGGCAGATTTTCTCTAACTTCCTGTTGCATATCCTACATACTGTAGGAAGCTAGGGAAAATTTCAAAAATGGTAAACTGGCTGTACATAAACTTTAATGAGCAACAGTTTTTTTGGGTTCTGCATTGAAAGAATGATAAAATACCTCCTATTTTAAGAGGACAGTGCTGTTCTTCATGATATTTTAGCAGTTCCAATTCCCTCGCCTTGCTGTAATTGCTTGTTGTAATTGACTGAAAAATGCTTAGTCAATAGGGTGTGCTCACCTGGCCAGGGTAAGGTCATGTTTATGATACTCGAGTGCCTTCGCGTACTCCTTCAAGTAGAAGTATGCGTTCCCCAGCTGACTGTAGATGGCGCTAAGTGTCTTTAGATCCTCAGTCCCAACCTGAACAGCTGCTTCAAAGAAAGCTGCACCAGCTTTGAAATCTCCGGCCTTGCACAACCGCTCACCTTCTAAGGCTAGCTCCAAGCAGGAGGCCTCCATCCTGAAAAACACACAGATGGCCTTGTGAGACAATAAGGTAATGACATATCTTAATTAAAGAAAACATTTTTTTTAAAGTAGGCATATTTTGCATAAAACATGGGATTATATTTTTCTCATATTACAGGAGCCAATTATTTCCTGATTCAGACAAGCTGTCTACCATTATTTGGTTTATATATTTTTTTTAATATTAGACTGGAGTGTGTCTTCAATTCTTTATACTGTGTCCTTCTGTCATTCTGTGCAAGTTTGTCCAAACCTCTCTTTGACCTCTGCCATTCTATTTTGGTCAGTCTTTTTTCCAACTAACAGCAACCAAAAAAAGAAGAAAATGTGTTTTTGTAGTGTCCTTTATGAAATGATAAATAATTGGTATGTTCTAATGGAAAAATGTAAATTATTGTTTAACTCTAACAGTACATTTCCACTGCCAGTTCTGCATACTTCATACATACAGAAAAGGTTTGGCTTATGCAGCAGGATCGAGTTTGGTCTTGCAAATATAAATTATTACCATTTAATTCATTGTGTTAATTCCTTAACCAAACATAAACATAGTTTAACTGCAGCTAGTTTAAGTATTTTAATCTGTCCTAATACTATGTGCCTATAATCCCCTGCATTGAAAAAATGTCAAGCTGTATCACATTACACAGTGCTGTCTAACACTGCAAAGCTTGCTGACAAGGGGAGAGAGCAGAGTGATGGCCTTATCAGTAAGCAGCTGCTTCTTCACCATCCAATCAACAGGCTGGGGGCAATTTATTGACCAAACTGCTGTGTTTAATACAGTGGAGAAATGTGAGGTCTGCAGTCTGGCTTCACTATCTGTAAGGAGTGTTTGGATAAAAAAACTGGCTGAACAGAATTACAAATCCTAGGGCATCTAGGAGATTACCCATTTGGAAAAATGGAAAATCACAGCACGTATGGTCATCTTTACAGTTCTGCGGCATCCGGGGAGCCGCAGAATGCAAAATACAGTTGTAACAAACCACAAAGAAATCAGAGATAGGAACATTATCCTCCCTGTAAGCCTGGAATTTTGCATGAGTCAACCTAGATTTTTCCATAAATTTGCATGAAATGATTACATTCTACTTGTCCGTCACAGCACCAGAACTTTAAGCTAAGAGGAGCTTCCAAGGCAATAATGGCAAGTAACTTACAGGAATAAGAGGTGCATGGCAGAAATGCAGGGGCCTGTGTAAAAATTAGCTAGCAATTGAGTACAGACCAGAAAATCTTGGACCTTTTTTGTTTTCTCACAAAGCATGACAACCATTTTCCTGATTAGGATATCTAATCCTACATTTTTTTATGTGCAATTTCTAGACAGAGAAAGAAATATAGATCCTGGATTTTTCAGGCACCAAAGATAGAAACTTTCACGACTAAAAAAAGTACAAAGTATATTTCAACATCATTAAAAAGCAAGTTATGTTGCTTCCGCAGGAGTTAAACATGGAGGGATCTACAATAAAAATACAAATCTGTAAAAATTCACAACTGGTTTATGCCTCTTTCACACAGGAGTATAAAGACGCCACATTTTTTACTGGTCTGAATATACAGTAGATGCATTGTTGTCCATGGAACAATGCACACAGTAATACAGCGATGAGTACGTAAAACAAAAATAGAAAATTTTATGTGCCTTAACGCAAGGTCTTTAGGGAACATTTTACTCAAGAACCTGAGTATAAACATCAGTAAATCATTACATCTGTGTGCAACTGGCCTTACTTTTTATGTAGATCTAGTGCTATTTGATTGTTTTGATTTCTCATACAACATGTATATGTAGCCAAGTGTCAGTGGCCCCCTCCCCCCACTCACCATTGGAACGGTTTGTAGCTTGAGAGCTGCAGGCTGCGAGTCTCTACCTGTCCGCTCCCTCTCTCCTGCTCCAGCCTCCTTTCTCCCTCCCATCCGGAGGCCGCTACCTGGACTAATAGGCAGCTGGAGGAGCACACAGAGCTGCATACTAGGACATGTAGGCACTGGTAGGAATGCTGCACTGCACAGGAAGAGATGCAGAGACTACAAATCCCATGAGGACGATGAAACATTGGAGGAGGGAGAGAGAGATTTTAATTAAACTTCCTTGTTCGGGGCTTTTTTGGCACCTAGGTCTGGAGATCTGTGTTCATGGGGAGCCTGGCCAGAAGGAATCTGACCCCATGACTTTGAAAAGGGGCACCTGCTACAGTTCAGCATCAGCCACACCACTACCACAGAGAAAGAGGCTGGAGCATCCATTTACCATCAGCTCACACTGCTGTTCGCCAGAGGTTTTGGGGAGAGACTGAGGGGGCCCCTTCCGGCATGGAGGTCTACAGCTGTACCCTGGGGACTGGGATATGGCTACCAGCCCACCACTTACACTGCTAACAGGGATTGAGTTGCTGGGAGCAGGACACCAAGTACATCCAACTCATACCTATACTAGACCTATACTACACCTCTACCAACTTTATACCACCACTATACTGAACTGTCACCACATCTGATGCACCATTACCCAGTTATCCCACATCTACATTCCATCCATGCAAAGACTATGCCACCCTTCACTACTTGCAGGCTCATCAGGACTCTTGTTAAGTGTGTAGTGGTACCGCCGTAGTGGCTGCTAAGTGATGTGGCCCACCTGTCACCCTGCCCAGCCTGGCATTCACTTCCCAATCACCTTGGAGACAATGAACAGTCCAGATGTTTGTTTTGTTGGGAATAGAACTTGGATGGGTAAGGGAATTTATGGGATGCCCAGTGGAACAAACAATTGGACGATTGTATAGCAATCAATTGGGACAGCTATATGCACTTCGCTTCTCCAGACTCCTCTAGCACAACTCTTGCTTCCAGACTGTAAAGCCCCATACACACTTTTAGATTTTCTGCAGATTTTTGTCTTCAGATTTACCAAAACCATGTAGTGCAAAGGCCTGCCTGATTGCATACAAAGTGAAACTCTTAAGCCTTGTACACACAATCAGATTATTGAACAAATTTTCGTCAGTTTTATGTTGGATGCTAGTCTCAAATCGAAAGTGAAGAGGGTACTAACCATCAGAAAAATTTCGGACAACAGAATTCAACCTTAGAAGTGACGTAATGTGTTGAATTGTTTAGTATGTGTTCTTTCATTTCTGAGCATGCCTAGTCTTGCTCTACAGATTTTCTTTTGGCAGAAAACTGTACTAATGAAAAGAAAATCGGATGTTGTGGTCACTTTAGACAAAAATTTTGGAGCCTGCACATCCAGTTTTTGTCTGCCGAAAATTCGTAACTGGCTGTCAGAAGCAGCATACTAACGATCAGAAAATCGGCAGATCGTTCATCAGACAAAGTTTAACTTCATGTTTTCTGATCGTGTGTATGGGCCTTTAAGGTTTGACCTCATATTATATGGTTTTTCCAGGTATTTCAAGGAGGCCTACCCTCCTGCCAATCCTAGTTGGGGATTGGTCAGGGCTCCCTAAAACACCCCAGACAGCTCCACCTCCCTTCCGCTCCTCCACTTCTAGAATCCTCCAGAAGAAAGAGGGAGGTGACAGCGGAGTGATGCTGCCTGTAAGTCACAGCTGCTACTCTGAGCCACTCCCTGCCCACACAGATCAAAACAAACAGGCCCAGCTCTCAGCTAGGCCTGCCTAAATGTACCTGCACTCACCAAAAATCTTACCTCTAGCACCTAACCAAGTAGAGGGTGATACAAGTGCACCAATGCTTCTTAAAGGGTCCCAACGTACAGCCAGCAGAAGAAACATCTTTAGGACTGCCCTTTCTCACACCACTTGCACCAAGCCCCCCCCCCCCCCCATTCCCCCAGAAAGCTGCAGGCCCTGAATAGTGGTGAAGATATTTAGTTCTGTGCTGCCAAACAGAACAAATAACATTTTGGCAGGCAGAACAGTTTGCATGTATGTATTTGTGCATCTGGCTGTTTGGCTGGAACTACAATTTAAATTTGTTCTGTTAAAGGATGCCTGAAAGACACTAACATGTAGACCACTTACACAGCAACCCAAGAATTTTCCTCATTCGTTCACCATATGTTATGTTCATGGTTGTCATGGATACCATTCAGGGCTTTCTGTGCACGTTCCGCCTATGACCAATACCATCCTAGTCTTTCCAGACAGAAGGATGTGGGGCACGAAGTGTGGGGACCAACGATTATGCAGGCTGAGCGGAACTAAAGTATGCTGAATCGGCAGTAGTCTGATAAATGATTACAACTGAAAGCCACAAAGCTCGACTGCAAAATCTGAATAGGGCAAACTCTGTAGTTGTCTGCATAACTACACAGTGCATTGCAAAGCACAGTAGAATAAAATTTTATCATCTCTACCTTCCATTTTGGAAGCTTTACTGACACTTGCAGAAGATTCAAGTAATTCTTAGTCGTGTAATTTTTACCTTATCCCCAGTTCATAGATAACGAAAATGCAGATAATTAAAGTGGTTGTAAACCCTTACAATCCACTTTTTGCTACAGGTAAGCCTATAACAAGACTTACCTGTAGCTACCCCGGATATCTCCTAAACCTGCATGGTTTAGGAGATATCCCCTGTATCTGCATGTGCTGACGTCATCGGCACATGCGCACTAAAGCACTGGCATGTACGTGCCATTTGCTTTAGTGAGTGTGCAGTTACCAGCGGCTCCCTCGCGCATGCGTGGGAGTGACGTCATCACGGCTCCGGCCCAATCACAGCGCCAGAGCCGCGATACCCGGAAGTAACTCCAGGTAGAAATGTTGCAGTGCGGTGTACAGGCACCGCAGCGGGGGCTTCGATCTCAGGTATTACATAATGAGCTAGTATGCTATGCAAACTAGCTCATTATGCCTTTGTCTTGCAGGTCTTTTTTTTTTTCGTGTGGGTTTACAACCACTTTAATGGCAATCCACTTTGGTTTAAAAAAAAAAAAAAAAAGAAAGAAAAATTTCCCTCTGGGTGATCAATGTGTAAATGGCAAGGATTTAAATAAACTTTGGTACTGTTTAGCTATTTGTTTGATTATGTCAACGTGGAAAGTAAATCTGAAGGAGACTTTTTCATTATTAATCAGCTGATGCACTTGCACTGTTCTAATGAGGAAAGTTGTAGTGTCTGCATTCCTTTAGCAGTAGTAAACCCTTTAGGAGTATCTCACCAAAACTGAAAATTTTGTTGCAGAGGATGCCTAAAATCTGACTTGGATCTTTGTGCAGACTTCTGAGAAAATCATCGAGCCAATCACACAAGCAGGAAATTACATTTTGCAGAAAAATATGTACATCAACAATCTACAAAAGGTCTCCATGTTGCCATATTGCATTGAATTTTACAGAACATTAAAGATTTTCAGACTGAAAAGGAAAATTGATTTTGAATAACGTTCAGTTACAATATGGCTTGTGTAGCAATTGTATATGCTATATATATATATATTTTTTTTATTTGTTATATTTTTTTCCCACAAAAGCCGAGTTACCCTTTAGGACCACCGCTAAGTAGGCTTACAGAGACTGACAGAGTCCCTGTTTTTGAAAGCTATGTAGGCATGTTTGCTGCAGCTACCTCCTCCCCTCTATTCCTGTCACTATGTGTTAAGAATGCGGTCAGCTTCACAGCTGACAGACTCCTAGCAACCAATGATGCTAAAAGTGGGCAGAACTTAATAAAAAAGCTGACACAATAGTTTCCCATTAGATCAGCTCTCTCCTGATCTTTGACATCAGCAGCAGGAGGATTCTATAGCCAATTATAGCAGACTGTGTATTGGCTATGAATCCGCCCACTGTCTGCTGCCAATCACAAGGGGAGTAGACTTGATGGGAAACTAGGATCACTGAATCCCTATCAGGCTCTGCCCACCCAGCTTTAAAAATCCTCAGTTGCTGTACTGTCTATGGGAAAGCTGCAGCAGCGGGAAGGGAGCTCAGCTGCACTGAGGACAGAGTGACCACATGGACAATCCATTCTCAGTGAGCCTCTGCTTGCCCCAGTTTCATATATCTGTTTACAACAGGTACATGAATCTGTCATTGACATTTGTCATGTAGCGGCACAATAAAATTCTACAGAGTGTCTATGACATTAAGAGTGTCTATGTATTAATTCCCCTGTCTAACTCCTGAGAGTGCATAGCTTAATTCAGATAACTACACCGTGCAGTCAAGAGGAAAGTACAACCTCAATTCCAAAAAAGTGGGGATGCTGTGTAAAAGCGAATGCAATGATTTACAAATCTAATAAACTCATGTTTTATACACAATAGAAAACAGAAAAAATATACCGTCTTAACCAGTTCGCGCCCGCGCTATAGCCAAAAGATGGCTACAGCGCGGCGCTCGATTGCCGGGAGGGCGTCCCTGGACGTCCTCCTGTCTACTTCCCCTCTGCGCGCCGCCGCGGGCGCGCATTGGGGAAATTCTGTGTTGGTCGTGTCCCTTGGACACAGCCAATCACAGATCGTGCTAAATGGCCAATCACAGCGGCCATTTAGCACTTGATCGGAGTGTCCAATGAGAGACGATCTCAAATGTAAACATATGAGATCATCTCTCATTGCCACCTCTCCCTCCTCATACAGAGACCGCGTGTGAGGAGGGAGAGCTTCTGTGTTGCAGCATGAGTGCCAACCGTTTTGTGAACCTCAATTTTACAGTGAAAACACACAAATCAGAGCCCAAATAGTGCCCCATCAGTGCCATTGGTGCCACAGTGCCATCTGTCATCAGTGCCATCTATCAGTGCCATCAGTCATCAGTGCCATCTGTCGTCAGTGCCATCTGTCGTCAGTGCCATCTGTCGTCAGTGCCACCTGTCAGTGTCACCTGCCACATCAGTGCCACCTGCTACATCAGTGCCACATCAGTGCACACGTGTCATCAATGCTACATCAGTGCCACGTGTCATCAGTGCCACATTTCATCAGTGCCACGTATCAGTGCCATCTGCCAGTGTCACGTGTCATCTGTCACCAGTGCTATCTGCCAGTGTCACGTGTCATCAGTGCCACGTATCAGTGCCATCTGTCACCAGTGTCACATCAGTGTCACGTGTCATCAGTGCCATTTGTCACTACCAAGAATGTCTAAAAGATTATTTTCCCCGAAGAGGCATACAATATTCTTGCGGCCGACGAGAGCAACGGGGAGCTCTCTGCTTCGGATTCCTCCTCATATTCAGATTCTGAGTCTGATGTGGACTACGAGCATGTCCTAAGCAGTGGAACACTGACAGCCTCAGAGGAGGAAGAGAGTCCGCCCGCCAGACGAAGGCGTTCTGGTGAGGAGGCAGTGCCATCTACCAGCACCACATTGCCATCCACCAGCACTGCAGTGACATCCAAAAGCACCGCAGTACCTCAGCAAAGGCCACGTACCAGTTGGGTGTCACCTCAGTCCCAAAGGGTTACGTCCCATGCCAGCCTTCCCTATTCCCTTCAGAACCCCTTGTGGCTTCCTCCTAATTCAGGAGAAGCTATCATTCCCCCTTTCACTGCCCAGCCAGGAGTCCAGGTGGACACAGAAAATTTTTCCCCGATTGATTTTTACCATTTAATTTTTACTGAGGCTATGCTAGCATCAATTGTGGCCCAGTGCAACCTGTATGCAGAATTCATAGCATGTAACCCAACGTCCTATTATGCCCGTCCCTACGAGTGGAGAGCCCTAACAGTGGAGGAGTTTAACATTTTTTGGACCTCACATTCTGTATGGGACTAACCAAAAAAAATGTATTACGTTCATATTGGTCAACCCTCCCCATCTACCACATGCCCATCACCAGATATCTCATGATTATGAGATTCCTACACTATAATGACAATACCCAGTGCCCTAACCGAAATTACACAAATTTTGACAAGCTTTATAAAATTCGGCCACTACTAAATAATTTTTCCGAAATCTTCCCCCAGTTGTTTACCCCAGACCAACACATATGCGTGGATGAGTCCCTTGTCAAATTTTCTGGCAGGCTGGGCATAAAACAATTTACTCCCACCAAAAGGGCCCGCTGTGGGGTGAAGCTTTATAAATCGTGCGACCGAGCCACAAGGTATACATATGCCTTCATGGTATACGAAGGGAAGGACACCCAGCTACATCCCACTAATTGCCCATACATTGGATCAAGCGGGAAAGTCGTTTGGGAACTCATAAACCCACTCCTGGAGAAAGGCTACCATTTGTATTTTGACAACTTTTATACTAGTTTGCCCCTGTTCTGCAACTTTCACAAGAAAGAACACTCCAGCATGTGGCACCGCAAGGACGAACCGGAAGGGCTTTCCTCAAAAGCCTGGTCAACAAGAAGCTAAAAAGAGGGGAGACGGCGAGTTTGCGGAATGAGGAAATTATGGCTGTGAAGTGGAGGGACAGAAGGGATGCCTACGTACTTTCATCGATCCACAACAATACATTCGTTGAGATCACCAGGAGGAATGGCCCAATCAAAAAACCAACATGTATCTACTAATACAATATGTTCATGGGGGGTGTGGACTTCAACGATCAAATACTCGAACCCTACCTTGCCACAAGACGAACATACCAGTGGCATAAAAAAGTTTCCGTTTATTTGTTTAATTTGGCCATATACAACAACTAGGTTATCTATCACAAATCCACTGAAAGCCCTAAATCCTTCCTTACCAGGAGGAAATCACCACTGCCCTTGTATTCCCGAACGGCCCACCAGAAACCATGCGATCCGATGTGATTAGCAGGCCCTCCGAACGCCACTTTCCCGAAAAAATCCCTCCCAGACCAACAGGCCAAAAACGTCAGAAAAAATGCCGGGTGTGCACCGGAGGAGGAGTTAGAAGAGACACCACTTTTTATTGTCCCCAACATCCTTCCCAACCAGGCCTCTGCATAGTTGACTGTTTCCGCCGTTACCATACTTTATTACCTTCCTTAATTATTTACCTTCACACCCCTTATGCCTCTACTTGCTCTGTAACTGACCCTGGCTTGTTATTCGACCACGCTTCTGCCTACCGATTCTGTTCATACCTCTGCCTGATCTGGAACTGACCCTGGCTTGTTATTCGACCACGCTTCTGCCTACCGATTCTGTTCATACCTCTGCCTGATCTGGAACTGACCCTGGCTTGTTATTCGACCACGCTCCTGCCTACCGATTCTGTACATACCTCTGCCTGATCTGGAACTGACCCTGGACTGTTTGACCATGCTTTTTGCCTGCCTCTTGGACTGATCTTGTACCCTGCCACTGGACTAGTGGGATTCATAACAAAGGGGTCTCACACATGTGAGGGGCTCCAGAATTTTTTTCTGGATAAAGAAAACATTTTTTTTTTGTTTTCTCGATCCTAGATTAGGGTCTGGAGACTCGGAGGCTTCAAAAGAGATTTGGGTGGGAGAAGCCTCTACCCCTGTCCCCATTCTGTCCTGAACGAGGCCC
Source organism: Lithobates clamitans (assembly GCA_037952925.1). Taxonomy (NCBI): domain Eukaryota; kingdom Metazoa; phylum Chordata; class Amphibia; order Anura; family Ranidae; genus Lithobates; species Lithobates clamitans. Next base: position 738,216 of record JBBGZY010001144.1, read on the forward strand.
TAATTCTGCCTGCTGCCTGTAGGACCTATGCCATCATGCCTCTGCCTGTCGAATGAACTGACCACACCACATGGACCATGTTCCTGCCTACTACCAGGACCAATATTTTGGCACTGCTGACAATCTCTGCCTGCACTGACCCTGGACTGTATATGGACAGTATCCCTGCCTACTGCCTGTACTGACTATGGACAGTATTCCTGCCTGTTGCCTGGACAATTGCGTTCGCTTTTGCTGACCTGCCTGCTGCCTGGACCAGTGCTATCCTCCTGTGGACAACTGAGCTACTAAAACCACAGGTAATCTTTTGTTTACCCTTTGCTCAGCAGAATGTATTTTGGGGTGTAATTCTTGATATGTGCATGCTATGTGTCCCTAGAACACCTGACTGTGTTCCTTGTATGTGGCCAGGCTGTGTAAAAGTCTCACACATGTGGTATCGCCATACTCAGGAGGAGTAGCAGAATGTATTTTGGGGTGTCATTTTTGCTATGTACATGCTATGTGTTGGAAATATCTTATAAATTGACAACTTTGTGTAAAAAAAAAAAATGCGTTTTCATTTTTTTTCGCACATTTTCCAAAAACTTCTGGAAAAAAATGAACCGTTCAAAAGACTTATTATGCCTCAAAGATTATACGTTGGGGTGTTAGCTTTCCAAAATGGGGTCATTTTGTGGGCATTTCCATTGTCCTGGTGCTCCAGGGCCTTCAAAAGCGTAAAAGGTGATTGAAAAATGAGATGCGTAATTTATGCTCCTAAACCCCTTGAAGGTGCTATTTCAATATTGGGCCTCTGTATGTGGCCAGCCTGCATAAAAGTCTCACACATGTGGTATCGCCATATTCAGGAGGAGTAGCAGAATGTGTTTTGGGGTGTAATTTTTGCTATGTACATGCTATGTGTTAGAAATATCTTATAAATGGACAACTTTATGTAAAAAAAATGCGTTTTCATTTTTTTCGCACATTTTCCAAAAACTTCTGAAAAAAAATGAACCGTTCAAAAGACTCATTATGCCTCATAGATGATAAGTTGGGGTGTTGGCTTTCCAAAATGGGGTCATTTTGTGGGCGTTTCCATTGTCATGGTGCTCCAGGGCCTTCAAAAGTTTAATAGGTAGTCAACAAGTTAGATGTGTCATTTATGCTCCTAGAACACCTGATGGTGCTCCCTGCATGTTGTGTCTCTCTATGTGGCTAGGCTGTGAAAAAGTCCCACACATGTAGTATCGCCATGCTTAGTAGTAGCAAAATGTATTTTGGGGCAGCACTTGTGGTATATACATGCCATGTGAGAGAAATAACCTATTGCAATGACAATTTTGTGGGGGGAAAAAAATCTTCATTTTGCAAAGGATTGTGGGAAAAAATGACAACATCGAAAACCTCACCATGCATCTTACTAAATACCTTGGAATGTCTACTTTCAAAAAAGGGGTCATTTGGGGGATATTTGTACTTTCCTGGCTTGTTTGGGTCGCAAGAAATGAGATAGGCCACCAGTACATCATGTGTGATCAATTTTTTTATGATTTGCACCATAGCTTGTAGACTCTATAACTTTCACGTAGACCAAATAATATCCACTAATTTGGGTTATTTTTACCAAAGATATGTAGCAGTATAAATTGTGGCCAAAATTTATGAAGAAAAATTACTAATTTGCTAAATTTTATCACAGGAATTAAGAAAAATTTGTTTGTTTTTTCAAAATTTTTGGTCTTTTTTCATTTATAGCGCAAAAAATAAAAAACCCAGGGGTGATCAAATGCCACCAAAAGAAATCTCTGTATGAAAAAAAGGACAAAAAATCATTTGGGTACAGTGTTGCATGACTGAGTAATTGTCATTCAAAGTGTGGGAGCACTGAAAGCTGAAAATTGATCTGGTCAGGAGGGGGGTTTAAGTGCCCAGTAGGCAAGTGGTTAAAAAAAAAATAAGGTAATTTTGAAATTGTTGGCAGTAACACATTTCAAAAAAGTTAGGACAGGGCCATATTTACCACGGTGTAGCATCCCCTCTTCTTTTACCACCACTCTGTAAATGTCTGGGAACTGAAAAGACCAGTATGCAGTTTAGCATTTTCCTGCTGAAATATGCAAGGACTCCCCTGAAAAAGACATTGCCTGGATGAGAGCATGTGCTGTTTCCAAATCTGGATATATCTTTCAGCATTAATGGTGCCTTTCCAGGTAGCTGCCCCTTCCATACGAACTAAAGCTCCTCCATACCATCAGAGATGCAGGCTTTTGAACTAAGCACTTACAACAAGCTGGAAGGTCCCTCTTTTCTTTAGTCTGGAGGACACAGCATACAAGGTTGTAGAGCTGCACGATTTTGGCTAAAATGAGAATCATGATTTTTTTGCTCAGAATAAAGATCACGATTCTCTCACGATTCTCGCGCCGTAACATCATCTTTCACATTATATAAAAAAATTGGGCTAACTTTACTGTTTAGTTTTTTTTTTTAATTCATTAAAGTGTATTTTTTTATTTTTTTAAATTGCGCTTGAAAGACCGCTGCGCAAAAACAGTGTGACATAAAATATTGCAACAACCATTTTATTCTCTATGGTCTCTGCTAAAATATATATAATCTTTGGGGGTTCTGAGTAATTTTCTATCAATAAATATTGATTTTAACTTGTAAGCAGCAAGTGTCAGAAAAAGGTTTAGTCTTTAAGTGGTTAAACTTCCCTGATCTATAGGTAGAAGTTCATTCCTTTGATCTAAGAAGAAACCTTACTTTGTTTATGCTTATCTGCAATGTTGTGATAAAACTTGGCACACAACAGCTGTGAGAACTCTCTGCACTTGTTGGAAAGAATCCTGAAATGCTGTTTTGAAGATCGTGAAGGGAAAAGAACCGCGATTTCTTAACGAATAATTGGCAGATCTACAAGGTTGTCAAATTTCAATTCATCTGACCACATAACAGTTTTCCACTTTGCAAAAGACCATTTTAAATGTGCTTTGTCCCAGAGAAGATGGCAGCATTTCAGGATTATGTTCAAATAGAGCTTTACCTTGCATTTTTGGATGACATGTCAAACTATGTTCTCAGTTATTTTTGGAAGAATTCCTGAGCACATACAGTGACGTCCATCACAGAATCATGCCCGTTTTTAATTGCAGTGCCGTCTAAGGGCCCGATGATCATAGGCATCCAATATTGCACTTCAGCCTTGTCCCTTGCGCACAGAGATTTCTCCAGATTCTTTAAATCCTTTGATTCTATTGTGTACTGTAGATGATGATGATATAGTATCTCACAAAAGTGAGTACACCCCTCACATTTTTGTAAATATTTTATTATATTTTTTCAGTGTCAACACTGAAGAAATGACACTTTGCTACAATGTAAAGTAGTGAGTGTACAGCTTGTATAACCGTTTAAATTTACTGTCCCCTCAAAATAACTCAACACACAGCCATTAATGTCCAAACCACTGGCAACAAAAGTGAGTACGCCCCTAAGTGAAAATGTGCAAATTGGGCCCAAAGTGTCAATATTTTGTTTGGCCACCATTATTTTCCAGCACTGCTTTAACCTTCTTGGGCATGGAGTTCACCAGAGCTTCACAGGTTGCCACTGGAGTCCTCTTCTACTCCTCCATGACGACATCACAGAGCTGGTGGATGTTAGAGACCTTGCACTCCTCCCCCTTCCATTTTAGGATGCCACACAGATGCTCAATAGGGTTTAGATCTGAAGACATGCTTGGCCAGTCCATCACCTTTATCCTCAGCTTCTTTAGCAAGGCAGTGGTCTCCTTGGGAGGTGTGTTGGGGTCGTTATGTTGGCATACTGCCCTGCGACCTAGTCTCCGAAGGGAGTGGATCATGCTCCCTCAATGAACTGTAGCTCCCCAGTGCCAGCAGCACTCATGCAGCTCCAGACCATGACACTCCAACGATCATGCTTGACTGTAGGCAAGACACACTTGTCTTTGTACTCCTCACCTGGTTGCCCCGACACATGCTTGACACCATCAGAACCAAATAAGTTTATCTTGGTCTCATCAGACCACAGGACATGGTTCCAGTAATCCATGTCCTTAGTCTGCTTGTCTTCAGCAAACTGTTTGCAGGCTTTCTTGTGCATCATCTTTAGAAGAGGCTTCCTTCTGTGACGACAGCCATGCAAACCAATTTGATGCAGTGTGCGGTGTATGGTCTGAGCACTGACAAGCTGACCCCCACCCCTTCAACCTCTGCAGCAATGCTGGCAGTTCTCATACATCTATTTCCCAAAGACAACCTCTGGATATGACGCTGAGCATGTGCACTCAACTTCTTTGGTCAACCATGGCGCGGCCTGTTCTGAGTGGAACCTGTCCTGTTAAACCGCTGTATGGTCTTGGACATCGTTCCGCAGCTCAGTTTCAGGATCTTGGCAATCTTCTTTCAGCCTAGGCCATCTTTATGTAGAGCAACAATTCTTTTTTTCAGATCCTCAGAGAGTTCTTTGCCATGAGGTGCCACATTGAACTTCCAGTGAACAGTATGAGAGAGTGATAGCGATGACACCAAATTTAACACACCTGCTACCCATTCACACCTGAGACCTTGTAACACTAACGAGTCACATGACACCGGGGAGGGAAAATAGCTAATTGGGCCCAATTTGGACATTTTCACTTAGAGGTGTACTAACTTTTGTTGCCAGCGCTTTAGACATGATAGGCTGTGTGTTGAGTTATTTTGAGGGAACAGCAAATTTACACTGTTATACCAGCTGTACACTCACTACTTTACATTGTGGCAAAGTGTCATTTCTTCAGTGTTGTCACATGAAAAGATATAACAAAATATTTACAAAAATGTGAGAGGTGTATTCACTTTTGTGAGATACTGTATATTTAAAGTCCTTGCAATTTTACAAATTTGAAATTGCTTGACAGTTTGTAGACACAGCTCAGCTGTAATTATGAGATACTCTAACTAAGATGCTCTTTTTTAAGCCCAATCATGTTGCGTGTTGCCAATTAACCTAATGAGTTGCAAAATGTTCTTCCAGCTCTTCTTTGTTAGTATTACTTACTTTGCCAGCTTTTTTTGACCTGCCCCAACTTTTTTGAGACATGTTGCTGCCATCAATTTAAAAATGACCTTCTTTTTTTCTTATAATGGTACATTTTTTCAGTTTAAACTTTTGATTTTTTTCCCCATTTTCTATTGTGAATAAAATATGGGTTTATGAGATTTGCAAATCATTGCATTCTGTTTTATGTAGATTTTACACAGTTTGACAACTTTTTTGGAATTGGGGTTAGTGCATGGCTTTTTTTTATGACATGTTTTGCAGTTTCAGAAACTGGGAGCTGATAGGACAGCAACTCCTATAAGCCAAACCAGGTTAGTCTTTCACTATTTAATTTTATTTTAGATTTCAGATCTATGCATAAACACATTGATGAGACATAATATGTATTCCTTTTAATGAAATGCTTTTTAGATACAACTAGCATAAGTAACAAGCATTAGCCTCCTGTAAACCCAGCACAGCTACACGTAGACTGAATCCCAGCACAACTAAGGCATAACTAGGTGCCAAATGTACTGCATGCAAATATGACCCCGGAGAACATGCACACAGAAACGAAGAGAAGAATGGACAGAGTTGTCCAGTCAGCAGGCTGCAACCTGTATTTCTTAATTATTACAGAAAAAGTGGTGTCATCCTCCTGGCTGTGCTTTCTTTTAGAGTTGTATAAATCACAAAAGTTGTTGTACAGAAAAACAAATCATCTGACTGGCAATTCACATATGTGAATTTCAACTGTGGCTAAGCGGGCAGCCATGCCCCCAGCATCTGAGGTCATCGCAAAGGTTCCCACGCTATTAGATCGCCCCCTGTGCCTCTGTATGTCATCTGAAAACAGTGATTCTGTGTTCTGCTGTTCGGCATCATCCCTGTACTGCCTCAGTTCCATGGATGACAGATCTGTGATACATAGTATGCACTGTTTTTATCCAACTACAGTGGAGACTGAAAGTATTCAGACCCCTTAAATTTTTCACTCTTTGTTATATTGCAGCCATTTGCTAAAATCATTTAAGTTCGTTTTTTTCCTCGTTAATGTACAGACAGCACCCCATATTGACAGAAAAACACAGAATTGTTGACATTTTTGCAGATTTATTATGGTAAATGTTGGTGGACAGCCATTTTTAGGTATCTCCAGAGATGTTCAATTGGGTTTAAGTCAGGGCTCTGGCTGGGCCATTCAAGAACAGTCACAGAGTTTTTGTGAAGCCACTCCGTTATTTTAGCTGTGTGCTTAGGGTCATTGTCTTGTTGGAAGGTAAACCTTCGGCCCAGTCTGAGGTCCTGAGCACTCTGGAGAATGTTTTTGTCCAGGATATCCCTGTACTTGGCCGCATTCATCTTTCCCTCAATTGCAACCAGTCGTCCTGTCCCTGCAGCTGAAAAACACCCCCACAGCATGATGCTGCCACCACCATGCTTCACTGTTGGGACTGTATTGGACAGGTGATTAGCAGTGCCTGGTTTCCTCCACACATACCGCTTAGAATTAAGGCCAAAAAGTTCTATCTTGGTCTTATCAGACCAGAGAATCTTATTTCTCACCATCTTGGAGTCCTTCAGGTGTTTTTTTAGCAAACTCCATGGGGGCTTTAATGTGTCTTGCACTGAGGAGAGGCTTCCATCGGGCCACTCTGCCATAAAGCCTCGACTTGTGGAGGGCTGCAGTGATGGTTGACTTTCTAGAACTTTCTCCCATCTCCCGACTGCATCTCTGGAGCTCAGCCACAGTGATCTTTGGGTTCTCCTTTACCTCTCCCACCAAGGCTCTTCTCCCCCGATAGCTCAGTTTGGCTGGACAGCCAGCTCTAGGAAGGGTTCTGGTCGTCCCAAACGTCTTCCATTTAAGGATTATGGAGGCCACTGTGCTCTTAGGAACCTTAAGTGTAGCAGAAATTTTTTTGTAACCTTGGTCAGATCTATGCCTTGCCACAATTCTGTCTCTGAGCTCTTCAGGCAGTTCCTTTGACCTCATGATTCTCATTTGCTCTGACATGCACTGCGAGCTGTAAGGTCTTATATAGACAGGTGTGTGGCTTTCCTAATCAAGTCCAATCAGTATAATCAAACACAGCTGGACTCAAATGAAGGTGTAGAACCATCTCAAGGATGATCAGAAGAAATGGACAACACCTGAGTTAAATATATGAGTGTCACAGCAAAGGATCTGAATACTTAGGACCATGTGATATTTCAGTTTTTCTTTTTTAATATATCTGCAAAAATGTCAACAATTCTGTGTTTTTCTGTCAATAGGGGGTGCTGTGTGTACATTAATGAGGAAAAAATTAACTTAAATGATTTTAGCAAATGGCTGCAATATAACAAAGAGTGAAACATTTATTGGGGTCTGAATTCTTTCCGTCCCCACTGTACATGTGGGAGGTTAATTTATCTTCTTTTAATTAAGGTTACTGACTTGGTTGCGCCATAACATTTTTTGTTTATTGTATGTGTAATTGAAAGTGTCCAGTTTCTTGGGATCTAAGGAGGAGAATCAAAGAAGAAAAGTAGGTACAATGAGGGAAAAAAGTATTTGATCCCCTGCTGATTTTGTACATTTGCCCACTGACAAAGAAATTATCAGTCTATAATTTTATTGGTAGGTTTATTTTAACAGTGAGAGACAGAACAACAAAAATATCCAGAAAAACTTATTTAAAAAAAAGTTATAAATTGATTTGCATTTTAACTGCTTGCCGACCGGCGCACGCCGATGTACGTCGGCACAATGGCACGGCTAGGCAAAAGAACGTACCTGTAAGTCCTTTTGAAATTGCCGCCGTGCCATTGCGTGCACGCCGGCCGGGAGCTCCGTGAGTCAGGTCGCGGGTCCTGCAGACTCGATCGCCGTGGGGATACCCGCGATCACCTCACGGAGAGGACGAACGGGAAGATGCTAAGGTAAACAAGCATCTCCCCGTTCTGCCTAGTGACAGTGTCACTGATTTCTGCTCCCTGTCATCGGGAGCAGCGATCAGTGTAGTGACACTGCTAGCCCATCCCCCCTACAGTTAGAACACATCCCTAGGATACATTTAACCCCTACAGCGCCACCTAGTGTTAACCCCTTCACTGCCAGTCACATTTACACAGTAATCAATACGATTTTAATCGCACGGATCACTGTATAAGTGTGAATGGTCCCAAAATCACGCCAAAATTGTCCGACGTGTCTGCCATAATGTCGCAGTCAAGATAAAAATCACTGATCGCCGCCACTACTAGTAAAAATAATAAATAAATAAAAATGCCATAAAACTATCCCCTATTTTGTAAACGCTATAACTTTTGCGCAAACCAATCAATAAACGCTTATTGCGATTTTTTTTACCAAAAATATATAGAAGAATACGTATCGGCCTAAACTGAGGAAAAAAATGTTTTTTTTTATATATTTTTGGGGGATATTTATTATTGCAAAAAGCAAAACATAATGCGTTTTTTTCAAAATTGTCGCTCTTTTTTTGTTTATAGCGCAAAAAATAAGAACCGCAGGGGTGATCAAATACCACCAAAAGAAAGCTCTATTTGTGGGAAAAAAGGACGCCAATTTTGTTTGGGAGCCACGTCGCACGACCGCGCAATTTTCAGTTAAAGCGACGCAGTGCCGAATCACAAAAAGTGCTCTGGTCAGGAAGGGGGTAAATTCTTCCGGGGCTGAAGTGGTTAATGAGTGAAATAAATATTTGACCCCTTTGCAAAACATGACTTAGTGCTTGGTGGCAAAACCCTTGTTGGCAATCACAGAAGTCAGACGTTTCAATGCCTTGGCTGAGGGAAGGAGGTTCTTACCCAAGATTTGATGGTCAATGGCCCCGTCCATCGGTCCTTTGATACGGCGAGTTGTCTGTACCCTTAGCAGAAAGACAACCCCAAAATATAATGTTTCCACCTACACGTTTGACGGTGGGGTTGGTGTTCTTAGTGTCATGAGTAGCATTCCTCCTCCTTCAAATACTGCGTGCAGACGGGCTTGTACATGTGCTTTCTTAAGCAGGGGGACCTTGCGGGCGCTGCAGGATTTCAGTCCTTCACGGCGTAGTGTGTTACCAATTGTTTTCTTCGTGACTATGGTCCCAGCTGCCTTGAGATCATTGACAAGATTCTCCTGTGTAGTTCTAGGCTGATTCCTCACCGTTCTCATGATCATTGAAACTCAGCGAGGTGAGATCTTGCATGGAGCCCCCAGACTGAGGGAGATCGACAGTTATTTTGTGTTTCTTCCATTTGCGAATAATCACACCAACTGTTGTCACCCTCTCACCAAGTTGCTTGGCGATGGTCTTGTAGCCCATTCCAGCCTCGTTTAGGTCTACAATCTTGTCCCTGACATCCTTGGACAGCTCTTTGGTCTTGGCCATGGTGGAGAGACTGGAATCTGATTGACTGATTGCTTCTGTGGACAGGTGTATTTTATACAGGTAACAAGCTGAGATTAGGAGCACCAAGAGAGTGCTCCTAATCTCAGCGCGTTACCTTTAAAGAAAACACCTGGGAGCCAGAAATCTTGCTGATTGATAGGGGATTCACTCATTAAAATGCAAATCAATTTATAACTTTTTTGAAATGCGTTTTTCTGGATATTTTTGTTGTTATTCTGTCTCTCACTGTTAAAATAAACCTACCATTAAAATTATAGACTGATCATTTCTTTGTTAGTGGGCAAACAAAATCAGCAGGGGATCAAATACTTTTTTCCTTCACTGTATAGACACCTCGTGGTGCTTGTATTAAACTTGTTTAATTGTCCTGTATACTTTCTACTCTGCCCAATGACTGTTTGCTTTAGTAAGGATTGGGACCATGCAGTGTAAAATGCATCCTTTTAATCTAATGAAGGAAAAACCTCACGTGCACATCCCTGGCAACTGCCCCAGTAATTGTGAGGGACAAGGAATAGTGAGTGAGCAGTGTTTTTTCACATTAATTTGCTTCAAATTTTTACAGAAACCTGTGGGCAGGGCCAACTTGCCCAGTGCACACAGGGCCTTTACTCTCTTTTCCTCTGGTGTACATGCTCACCAATGCCCGGGACTGGGCATGGCGCCTTCATGTGAAATTCAACATTAAGGCAGCAACTCAACTTAGAAGTGAGCTGTACACCCGATGCATCTGTATCATACCCTTGAGGCTTTGCTGCGAACACCACACTCATGATATGTACACCTGTGCTTGGAATGTGACATTTTGAAGGGAAGACTGCTAAACTTGTGTTCCATCCCACTAGTACAGCTTTCCTATCACCTCACTCCCAAAGATAGAATACAGGTTCCGCCATGAAACCGCACAAAATTCCTGCGTGCACGCCTATACGTATAAATAAAGGCAAAACTATTTTATTTGTTTTGAATAGAGTGCAGCGGGATTAGAACACCTATAATTTTTAATTGCTGTCTGCGTCCCCGTTATGGAGACTCGCCCTCTCTATATGTCCTGTTTACCATAATCATTGAAAGTAGAAATAAAAGAAAATCACAAATTTCTAGTCCCCAGAAAAGTAATAGAGGGGAAATCTTCCAATGGGGAGACTAGTTCTGGTGACCTGGGGTCACCCAGAAATTCCCTTAAATTAATTCTCCCACTTCCTGTTTGACTACGGGGCAAGAAGTGAAGGCAATTTTTCCCAATGGGAAAAAAAAACTGACAGGGGTTATAACCCTCCGTTGCTCTAAAGAAAAAAAAAAGTTTTGACTATAGTTCTACTTTAACTTGATTGCTCCTTCCTTACGTGCGGGTAGGTCCCTGGAGTCTCCTCCACATGGATGCAGTTTCAGTTAGCTGGGGCAACGATCGCTCAGGAGGGGTACAGTGAACCGTTCCCCGCACTATGCCGAGAATCTGTCACCCCTGCCGGTACCATAATCCTGCTGTCTGGCTCCCATATTATTCCTTTGTGTTGGTTACTCTTAGCAACGACATGTCCTCCTCTTCACCCCGTATGTGTGTGTGTAACAGGCCCTGTTCTTTGTAATATGCCATATACCACAATGCCCACTTTATATTAACTTCAGACCAGACCTGATACCATTAACAGATTTACTGAAGGTTCAGCAGCACAGCACACATGAAACAGACTCCAGCCCTAACTAACTAATGCAGGCTGCCCAGACTCATACCTTTCAAATACTGGTAGGTTGCTAGTCCAGGGAGAACCCCAGCAGGGTGACCTCAAAGAGAGCCACGTGCTCCAGTACGACTACACACTGCAGCAAATCTTCCTCTGTAAGGCTCTATGCACACTAGCTTATTTTTAAGCTCCTAGCAGCTGTTTTTTTCTGCCCCTAGAAGCAAATAGTGTCATCACATGTGTCCATGCACACTATTGTAGACTAAAGACGTTTTTCGAGCTTCAGCTTCTAGGAGCAGAAAAAGGCACTTTTTATTGCATTTATCAGAGCAATTTGCCAGAGAAAAAAACGTTGGGCACGCCTACCGCTTCTAAGAACTGGTTTCCAGTGTTTTTTTTTTTATTCTTAACTGCGGTCGTCGACATCCTCAGCAGCCAGTGAATAGCTGGTTGTCAAGGAGCAGGCCAGCAAGCTGGCAGCCGCATTCTTAACCGCTTCAGCCCTGGAAGATTTCCCCCCCCCCCTGACCAAACACTTTTTGCGATTCGGCACTGCGTCGCTTCAACTGACAATTGCACGGTCGTGCGACGTGGCTCTCAAACAGAATTGACGTCCCTTTTTTCCTACAAATAGAGCTTTCTTTTGGTCGTATTTGATCACCTCTGCAATTTTTATTTTTTGCGCTATAAACAAAATAAGAGCGACAATTTTGAAAAAAACGCATTATTTTTTACATTTTGCTATAATAAATATCCCCCAAAAATATATAAAAAAAATTTTTTTTCCTCAGTTTAGGCCGATCGTATTCTTCTACATATTTTTGGTTAAAAAAAAAATCGCAATAAGCGTTTATTGATTGGTTTGCGCAAAAGTTATAGCCTTTACAAAATAGGGGATAGTTTTATGGCATTTTTATTAATAATTTTTTTTTTTACTAGTAATGGCGGTGATCAGCGATTTTTATTGTGACTGCGACATTATGGCGGACATGTCGGACATTTCTGACACATTTTTGGGACCATTGTCATTTATACAGCGATCAGTGCAATTAAAAATGCACTGATTACTGTTTAAATGACACGGGCAGTGAAGGGGTTAACCACTCGGGGGCAGGGAGGGCTTAAGTGTGTCCTAGGGGAGTGATTCTAACTGTACGGGGGAGGGGCTAGCAGTGTCACTACGCTGATCACTGCTCCCCATGACAGGGAGCTGTGATCAGTGACACTTGTCACTAGGCAGAATGGGGAGATGCTGTATACATCAGCATCCCCCCGTTCGTCCTCTCCGTGAGGCGATCGCGGGTATCCCCGCGGCGATCGAGTCTGCGGGACCCGCGACCTGACTCACGGAGCTCCCGGCCAGCGTGCCCCGCCGCCGGCGCGCACGCAATGGCATGGCGGGGAATTCAAATGGACGTACCTGTAAGTCCATTTGCCCAGCCGTGCCATTCTGCCAATGTACATCGGCGTGCGCCGGTCGGGAAGTGGTTAATAACCGCTGACAGCTGAATTTAAACAAAATAATTGTCGGCAATGAAAACCTGAGAAAAAAAAACAAAAACATGGGTGGTTCCCCCCAACCCCCCCCCCCCCGAACCATACCAGACCACATGCCTTCAATATGGTGGGGGTTTGGGGTGGGGGAGCTCCCCTCCAAAGCACCTTGTCCCCATGTTGATGGGGACAAGGGCCTCTTTCCCACAACCCTGGGCGTTGATTGTGGGTGTGTGTGGGCGCAAGGCTTATTGGAATCTGGAAGCCCCCTTTAGGAAAAGGGCAACCAGATCCTGCCCCCCCCATGTGAATGAGTATGGGGTACCCCTACCCCTATTCATTCACCAAAAAAGTTTTAAAAGTGGGTAGAAACAGACACCGTTTTGACAAGTCTTTTATTAACAAAACAAAAAATAAATGCCTCCTGAAGTAGATGTCAAACACGATGTACGCCAGCTGTCGACCCTGGGAAAAAAAAGGTCTTGCTTTTAACACCTTTTTGGTGAATGTAACCCTGCCTATTCACATGGGGGGGGTGGGATCTGTGGACTTCCACATTCCAATAAGCCCCCCCCCCGCTGACCCCCTTAACCACCGCCCAGGGTTGTGTGGAAGAGGCCCTTGTTCTCATCAATATGGAGACAAGGTGCCACATGCCCCTATTTTGAGGGCAAGTGGCCTGGTATGGTTCAGAAGGGTGGGGGAACTCACTCGTTCTCTCCTTTCCTGGCCTGTCAGGCTGCATGCTCGATGCTCGGATAAGATTCTGGTATGGATTTCGGGGGGGGGGGGTCGGAGCCCATGCCATTTTTTTATTTTGGCATGTGATTCCCCTCAAAATCCATACTAGACCTAAGGGTCTGGTATGGATAGGAGGAGGGACCCCACAACTTTTTTTTTTTTTTTAAATTTTGGCATTTTATTAAAAATTTAAATTTTATTCTCAAATTTTCATCGCCGGCAATTCTTTTGTTTATATTCAGCTGCCCGAAGTGGAACTCTGCTGACAGCTGATAAGTCAACGGTTGTTAAAGAGGAAGTAGAACCCTGATGAGTTTTACTTCCTCTTTTGCTCCCTGCAAATTAAAAGCATTATGGGCTAGTATGCAATGCATACTAGCCCATTATGTGACACTTACCTGCAAACGGAACCCGCACTCTCCCGAGTGCAGGCCGCTTCGATCTTCGCCCCTCTTCCTTCTGGGGCCGCGGACCCTGGCTCTGTGACTGGCCAGAGGCGCGGGAACAGTCATTCACGGCACACGCTGGGGAAGAAACGGCACGGAGGTCCTTTTCTTCACAGAACATACGTCGATGATGACATCGGCGCACTACAAGTGAAATATCTCCTAATCAGCGCACGTTTAGGAGATATTTCTACTACCTATAGGTAAGCCTTATTCTAGGCTTACCTATAAGTAAAAGTAAACAAAACAGTTTACACAACAACTTTAAGAATGTGGCTTGCCGGCCCGCTCCCTAAAAACCAGCTTAACGCCGGCACATAAACGGGAAAAGGCGCTCAAATTGAGTGTTTTTTTTATACAGCGTTTTTCCAGCATTTTTTTATTTTAGCTCCCAGTGTGCACGGAGCCTAAATCCCACATGAAAGAGAGAGCTTGCTCTGAGCCCTCCCCTGATATTTATGTGGCTCACAGCAGGGGGCAGAACTCAGAAACCACAGGAAAAGTCTAGACACAGTTAACCCCTTCCCATCCCGGGCAGCCTGTAACTTCCTGCATAACTACCTATTAAAAAGCACAGTAAAATAGAACTTTATCATGGTTCACATTATAATGATAAGCAACAGAAACTTTACATTATACACAGCAATACATAAATATTTAACTTTTACTCCTGTAAGCACCTGCTTACAAACGGATACTACTCTTATGCCTTTGTGTAAACTCTGCTTAGTGCTAAACACAAGTATTTTGATGGAATAGGAAACATGAAGGCTGCATTTTAAAAGATGAAGTATTAGTAATTTTTATCCTTTGGGAAAAATGTTGGAAAAAGCATTACAGATACAGCTGAAATACATTAACTGCGTGTGCCATGCATTTCAGCTGCGTTTTAATTGACAGCTACATAGAACTAGTTGCTGCCAAGAAAAACAAAAAACAAAATAAAAAAGAGTGCATTTGAAGTGTGATCCCTTTTGTAAGATACTAGTATATGGGAGAGGCTTTCAGGTTATATGGAATTGCTGGGTGGATGTCACTTGTCCTTGTATCACCTCTCCCGGAAACCTGCAGGCAAGCTCTGAATCCACTTGTATTAAGAGGGGAAATGTGTACCACGACTGAGTACCAGCAGTGCTGTTTTCCAGAACCAAACAGAACTACCTCTTATGCCGCGTACACACGGTCGGACTTTTCATCTACAAAAGTCCGACAGCCGGTCCGGCGGACTTTCGGCGGACTTGCGGCGGACTTGTTGCAGACTTTCTAACGAATGGACTTGCCTACACACGACCACACAAAAGTCCAACGGATTCGTACGTGATGACGTACACCGGACTAAAATAAGGAAGTTGATAGCCAGTAGCCAATAGCTGCCCTAGCGTGGCTTTTTGTCCGTCGGACTAGCACACAGACGAGCGGATTTCGGGGTCCGTCGTAGTTACGACGTAAAGATTTGAAGCATGTTTCAAATCTAAAGTACGTCGGATTTGAGGCTAAAAAAGTACGTTGAAAGTCCGGAGAAGCCCACACACGATCGGATTACCAGCCAGCTTTAGTCCGTCAGCGTCCGTTGGACTTTTGTAGACGAAAAGTCTGACCGTGTGTACGCGGCTTTACAAGCCTGTGTTATTCCTATATCATATGTACCAGAGACACTAAACCTTAGCATATGTACATAAGAAGATTCTTCAGCACGACATTTTTTGTAAATGGAGGTACCATTAATATGAAATTCAACCAATTCATGCTTTTACTCCCTTGCTTTGCAATGTTAGGGCAGTGAATGTAGTAACATACACCCTCAAAATGTATGCATCTATACTCATTCCCTATACTGTTTCTTACAGCACAGCTCCTATAGAATACGAGCAGGAAAAGCTCAAAGGGCATCATGGGTATCTGTTCACAGGCTTATGCCCCGTACACACGGTCGGATTTTCCGATGGAAAATGTCCGATCGGAGCGTGTTGTCGGAAATTCCGACTGTGTGTGGGCTCCATCGGACATTTTCCATCGGATTTTCCGACACACAAAGTTGGAGAGCAGGAGATAAAATTTTCCGACAACAAAATCCGTTGTCGGAAATTCCGATGGTGTTTACACAAATCCGACGGACAAAGTGCCACGCATGCTCAGAATAAATAGAAAGAGATGAAAGCTATTGGCCACTGCCCCGTTTATAGTCCCGACGTACGTGTTTTACGTCACCGCGTTTAGAACGATCGGATTTTCCGACAACTTTGTGCGACCGTGTGTAGACAAAACAAGTTTGAGCCAACATCCGTCGGAAAAAATCCTAGGATTTTGTTGTCGGAATGTCCGAACAAAGTCCGACCGTGTGTACGCCCTATTACTGTTATGGACACAAATCTCTGTACAGGATTTAGCAAGGCTAGGCTTTGGCAAGGCTAGGGGCTTTGGCACCGCAAGGCTTTAAAAGGGTACTTGTAGCATCTATAAGCCCCCATTCATGCTTACAAATGGGGACACTTGTGATTAGATGCAAGAGACTCAGTGGGGGTTCCCTGCGATTAGTTGAGGGTGGGAAGCCCCACTGAAAACAATGGGAATAGGACAGCTCCCACAGTCTGCATCTGAGGCCGATCATTCATGGGTATTCACTGCATGAGCGATTACATGCAAGCAGCCATGAGTTGCTGCAGGAGCGGTCATCCTTCCACTGTTTCCTTCCTGCCCACGGCTAATTGCAGGGAACCCTAGCTGGGGCTCCCCCATACAATTACAAACGACCAAATTTACAATTGTGAATGGGGCCTAATGATAGTAAACTGGCAATGGAACTTACAGCTACCTACAGGGGCCCACACACATCTTTAATCTTCTTCCATGGCTTTAATCACGTTAAAATTTAAAGCTTATTTATAAACTCATACAGCACCAGTACAGCAACAGTTTACATACTGTATATCACATCAGTCCCTGCCCTCAAGGTACTTACAATCTAGGGATATACACTATGGCCAATTTAGGCAGGAGCCAAGTAACCTACCAGCAAGTCTCTGGAGTGTGGGAGGACATCGGGGTACTTGGAGGAAACCTGTGCAAGCACAGGGAAAACATGCAAACTTCATGTAGCTTCATAAAGCATACAAGAGATTTTAATAATTTAGTTTACATACATCCTAACAACAGTATAAAAACAGCAATAATTTATTTATTGAATAGTCAAAAAGTAAAAAATTTGAGCAGCAATTAGTTGAATAAACAAACAAAAAAGAAAAAAAAGGATTTGAGTTTAAAACTCCACTCAGCCTCATTTAAGACTGACCTTCTCCCATCGGATAACTGGAATATTAAAGTAGTATTAGACCCAAAACCAAAAATGTAATATATTGTAGCTTACCAATTATTAGATGTGGTGGCTGCATTTGTTTTCTTTTTTTTAGTCTTTTAACCCTCTGTTTTCACATGGTGATCTGGCCAGTAACACACCTCCTGTATTAGAGTGCCCCTACTCAGGATGAAGGAGCACATGGTAAACTTTTGGCTAAAAGTATTGTTACTCTTGGGGGAGGGGAGTGTTAGATGTACTAGCAGGTTTAGATACACTAACAAATTGAAGCCAAACTCCAGCTCACGCCTTTACAACAAACAGTTATTTTGGGGGGATAAAAGTTTTAAACAAATAAAATCTGATCATTGTAAGACCCATGCCATTGGTAAATGTTTTGTCTCAAACCTAAAACTGCTACATCTGCAGGACATCTTGTTCTGTTAAAAAAAAAAACCAATAGACTTACTGGCCATATAACAGGAGAAAATAAAGGAAATAATGCCTGAAAAAAAAAACTAAGGCAGCCATCACATCTAAGAATTGGTAAGTTGCAATATAATAAAGGTTTGCTTTAGGATTAATACCGCTTTAATGTTTGAATCTGATTAGTGGTTGTGGACAACACAGAAGCGTAAGATAAGCAAGATGTGTCAGATTTTAGCGCTATTTATTATTACACGTTTTTATATTAAAATGTTTGCATATCAGTACTTAGATAAAGTGGCATAATTTCACAAAGTCTGATTAGTTCAAAATCAATGTGATAATACTGTATAATGCTAAAACCACCCTAAGGCCCCTTTCACACGAGGCAGACTACGATCCAATCGACTGCAGAACGGATCCCTCTCTATTAGTTTTTAACGGATCGAGTGTAAACACAAGTCTGTTTACTATAGGCGTGAATGGACCATTCGATCAGGTCGACCTGAAAAACTGACAGTCGGAACGGTCGTGTATGGCTCAGTTCACATAGGTGCGATAAGGGAAACCCTGCAAATCCAGTGCGGGTTCCCACATTGTACCTGAATCGCTGGCAGTTCACACTGCCCGCTGCGGGTGTCAATACAAAGTTAATGGCATCCCCAGATCGGTTCACAGATCGCAGTGTGAACTGTGAATTCGGAAAGGAATCGGATTGCATAATTGTGAACACCCATTTGATCCAATGCTGGTGTGGACAACAAAAAAAAGGTTCTGCACGTGTTTGGTCTAAATGCGATGCAAATTCAGCCATACAGTTAGTATGGCTGAATTTGCATCGCACAGACATCACATGTGATCTGCACAGCAATGCTGTGCGAATCACATGCGATGTCTGGCATCGCACCAGTATGAACCGGCCCTGAAAGAGGCCTTGGTAGTGTATGTATTTACAGTTAGTATCCAAAATATTCACAGCTGCCAACTTAATTTTTTTTTTATCTAGTAAGAACAATCTGAGAACGTCTAATGCTATGCAGAAGACACTGATACTGTGCTAAATTAAAAAAGGCCACTAATTTTACCTGTCAATGGCCTTTGAACTTGAGTCAATGGCTATAGCTTGACATCAGTTTGAAATGCTTCTGAGGTCATTCAGAATTCGATGACCTGTGCAGTTGACCTCCTTTTGCCTGCATTCGACCTGCTTCAAGCAGGTTTTGCATTCCCATAAGCTTGTATTGGAATGTAAATCCCATTTGAAAAAAACAAAAGCCAGCTGACACTGCTCTAAATCTGAATTTTATGTAATCTCTTACTACCAGATTCCAGGTAGCACTAATGTGCGTCAGGTCACATTACTGTGTTATGCAACATCCTTTCTCTTTCTGGATGTAAGACAGCAATGAGCCTACAGTGAACAAGGCTGAGAAACACCAGCCTGTTCAAGTGGCTTAGCCATTGGTGTCCCCACCACATTACCCAGAAGCAAAGCAATTTTTAGCCATTGTCTGACGTAACATAACAATGCCTGAATGCGAAGCAGTGGCCCAGAGCCCTGTATACATAGGTAATATGAAAGTTACTGTTAGTTATTTTTCAAAGATGTAGGCTTAAGGGTAGTCATCCTCATCTTTGCCTATTTAGTGGGCTGCCGACCAGGAACAAGTGTAGACCAGGTGTTCTGAATGAACCAGCTGCACACACTTGTGTTGGTTCAATGACTCATTAAGCAGTAAAGATGGGGTCTTGATGGCAGTCTCAAAGAATACATCTTGAAAAAAAAAAAAAAAAAACTAAAGTTGACAATGATACCTTTTTATTATTTCCACCCTGACAGATTATATTTAAACCAGTTTAACTAAATAAGTCAACAGCTTACAGCAGTCCTTGCATGGCCTACTCACCTCTTCTTGTGCATACTTCGCGTCTTCTGCACATAGAGCCACAGCTCAAGAGCCACGGGCAGCAGGAGAACTCTGGGACGGGGCCCACAGTAAACAATTCGACACACGGCTTTCTCCCCAAGACTTAGACTGGTCCTATTATCATCCATTGGTGATTCTGGCATAATGCTGGCTGTGTCCTTAGATCCAAACCCAAACATTTGGAGATCTTCTCAGTTTCTTAGGATCCCTAATCCAGTCCTTCACAGTTTAGTTGCACATTATGAGCTTCCTCCAATGTGGCTGCGAGGGAATGAGGAGAAGTCTCTACCCAATTTTGCTTTTGATATGAATTTCATTTGCTGGTAAGAATGCCAAGCATCACAACCCTGGTATTCTAGAGGGCAAGGAACATATAAGTCACAGTGCTGAGATTGTTTGCATTGCTTCCACCTCTGAAATCTGCTGTTTCCTGCTATGACTGACTTTCTTTCTCTGGCCGTCTGGTCCTCACATTAAAGTCTTCCAGATCCCCCCCCCCCTCCCCATTACAAATGCGTGTTGTTTCTTGGTGGCAATCTCCACCTCAACTGTCACAATCAATATGCTGCTCTCGCCGCGGCTTTCCTAGAGCTGTTCGTTCCAGTATCGAGTTGACAGCTGATAGGCCTTGCTCTCCGAAGGCAAGGTTTCTGCAACCAGCACCTCTTCTCAGCAGACTTCAAGGTCCTCTTATGACTTGCCGTGATGACTTCTCTGCCCCGATAACAGAATTTTTTTGAGGCCACGGGCCTGCTTGCACCTTGTAGAGGAGAGGTCAGACGTAGCCGCTTACCCGACACAATGGTTTCATTCCATCTGTAAGGAAACTGAATCCTCTCTGATCCTGCAAATCTGTGATATCAGCGCAATGACAAAGAGGATCTAAGCAGGCTTCACCATATGCTGTCATTTAAAGAGCCTAGTCATTCTGACACAATCAAGCAGAGGCAAACGGCACATCTGACAAAACTTTTAAAACAACTTAGCACTATCTGAGTGTCAACTGAAAGCATAATAGAACCCTAATGTAATAAAATCAAAAAAACTGATTGATTTTGAGGTCCTCACACTTCTAAAGTTAGCCACATATGTTACAATAAAAATGTAAAATACTCTCTGTATATTTATATGTAAATGATGTAAATTCTGTATTTAATGGCTTGGCTGAAGTTATGCATTAAGCCAGGTACGGCAGGAAAACAGAGACTCCTCTTGCAGCAGAAAGAATAATGAGACTACACAGCTGGGAAGGGGGCACCAACCCCACTGGGCAGATCTCTCAGAGGTTGAAGGGGTGGAGGGTCAGCCTGTCAGTGTAAAGACTATACGCCACACACTGCATCAAATTGTTCTGCATGGCTGTCATCCCAGAAGGAAGCCTCTTCTAAAGATGATGCACAAGAAAGCCCGCAAACAGTTTTCAAGCAGAAGACAAGCAGACTAAGGACGACATGTATTACTGGAACCATGTCCTGTGGTCTGATGGATGAGACCAAGAAAAACGTATTTGGTTCAGATGGTGTCAAGCGTGTGTGGCGGCAACCAAGTGAGGAGTACAAAGATAAGTGTGTCTTGCCTACAGTCAAGCATGGTGGTGGGAGTGTCATGGACCGGGGCTGCATGAGTGCTGCCGGCACTGGGGAGCTACAGTTCATTGAGGAAACCATGAAAGCCAACATGTACTGTGACATACTGAAGCAGAGCATGATCCCCTCCCTTTGGAGACTGAGCCGCAGGTAGGGTTGCCACATCATCCATTTAATCCAGGACACATATTAATTACTTGTGTTCGGTGACTGATTAAGGTGGTAATCAATCTCACCTGGTACCCTATCTGCATTATATAAACAAGAGAAAAATGCAGCGCTAAAAATGTTTAAAAAATTGAGATGTAGTGAAACAATTAGGTGGAGGGTGCTGTACTAGACAGTAAAGCATATATTCAAAAAAACATAAGTGAAGTGAGATAAACAACCACTGTGTGAAATGTCCACATATGTCAAATGGATAATTCCAAACTCAAATTAATAAGAGGGACTAGCATGGACAAATGAATAAAATGTGAGTCTTAGAAAAACAAAGTCAATGATGCACGGTGTGAATCTGTGACTGTGAATCAACGACAAGGTACAGAACTTCCGTAGCTGTAAACCAACATCACGATAAGGGACATCAAAATGAAAACATCAGGAAGTAAGGAAGGGTGGGTACTCTTACCAGATGACGTGGACTCCACTGTCATATGACATGGAGTCAATGGTGCATGAAGCCCAACTTGGGCTGAACAACGATATCCGGAACGGTGGAACCTCTGTCTCCCTTCTCGACCTCTCTAGTGGGATGAAGAAACATCAGGAAAGACCGCCAACTGGATATCGACCAATGGACCTCAAGAATGTATTCCAAGGAGAAACCGGGGGCAAACTTGATCCAGACCCTGTGATGGAAGTGGACTACTGGAAAGCAGTTTCTTGCATCCGGATAATATGCAAATGAGAAATAAAAAGCTTCTGCATAGCGCAGGTAAACCAGGGATTTTTATTTCTAAAAATACCATACAAAAAATAAATAAAAGTGATCACAGATAAAATAAACAAAGGCAGTGTGAGGAAGGGGAGATCGCCCAACGCGTTTCGACCAAGAGGATCTTCAACAGGGGCATGAGCTTCCCCCTCCACGCTGCTCCTATATATAAATATCTAATATAACAAGGTAACCGCTATAACCAATCGCAGTGAAGCTAAAAAGGTCAGGTAATCTGGAACTAGATCCTGTTGACATCTAGACCAATCAGATTTGTGAATACAATGACCGGTAAGTGTAGGATCCAATAGCGCAGTCTGACAGTAAGACTTCCGCCTGGAGACAACCCCACCGCATGTCAAACATTAGTGAACCGTCCGGCGGGAAAAAGCCCGCCGGACGTCACTTCCTGGTCATGTGATGTGAGAGGGCGGTGTCATGGCTCCCTGTCCCAATCCTCAGACACCATGAGGTGCACAGGATGGGAGAGGGCAGTCCCGGAAACCGGATCTCACCAGCTAGAGACCCGATCATGTGATCGGATCTATCACATGGCTGAAGACCTTCATTATAGTGATTAGCAATAACAACAACAGACACTAGATGTCAGCACCATGATGAATTAGTGCTAGCAACTTAAGGTAAACCAAAGACAAAAAAAGCATATTGTTAACCAATACTGAGCAGCATTACCTAAATCGGATACCAGATGTCCCAAATAGATCCATATTAGTACATTCAAGATATGCATAACAATGAAAGAAAAAGGATGTAAAAATATAAAAATATGTACAACATAGCTGTTGAGTGATCTATTTGGAAAAATAATCAATAAAATAAAATAAGTAATGAATTCAAGTTTCCCAATATGTTGTTGAAATAACAAATTGAGAAATAAAAACATAGAACTAATGAATAGTATAAAAAAGAAAACGAATAAAGGATAGTGATAATGATGACACAATAATGGAACAGCGGAAAAGGAGGGTGAGACCCCCATGGCCTTAAAGGGACATGTGAAATGGGCAAGCATGTGAAAGGTATATAACCACCGCTGTTCCATTATTGTGTCATCATTATCACTATCCTTTAGCCCGCCGGACGGTTCACTAATGTTTGACATGCGGTGGGGTTGTCTCCAGGCGGAAGTCTTACTGTCAGACTGCGCTATTGGATCCTACACTTACCGGTCATTGTATTCACAAATCTGATTGGTCTAGATGTCAACAGGATCTAGTTCCAGATTACCTGACCTTTTTAGCTTCACTGCGATTGGTTATAGCGGTTACCTTGTTATATTAGATATTTATATATAGGAGCAGCGTGGAGGGGGAAGCTCATGCCCCTGTTGAAGACCCTCTTGGTCGAAATGCGTCGGGCGATCTCCCCTTCCTCACGCTGCCTTTGTTTATTTTAACTGTGATCACTTTTATTTATTTTTTGTATGGTATTTTTAGAAATAAAAATCCCTGGTTTACCTGCGCTATGCAGAAGCTTTTCATTTCTCATTTGCATATTATCCGGATGCAAGAAACTGCTTTCCAGTAGTCCACTTCCATCACAGGGTCTGGATCAAGTTTGCCCCCCGGTTTCTCCTTGGAATACATTCTTGAGGTCCATTGGTCGATATCCAGTTGGCGGTCTTTCCTGATGTTTCTTCATCCCACTAGAGAGGTCGAGAAGGGAGACAGAGGTTCCACCGTTCCGGATATCGTTGTTCAGCCCAAGTTGGGCTTCATGCACCATTGACTCCATGTCATATGACAGTGGAGTCCACGTCATCTGGTAAGAGTTCCCACCCTTCCTTACTTCCTGATGTTTTCATTTTGATGTCCCTTATCGTGATGTTGGTTTACAGCTACGGAAGTTCTGTACCTTGTCGTTGATTCACAGTCACAGATCCACACCGTGCATCATTGACTTTGTTTTTCTAAGACTCACATTTTATTCATTTGTCCATGCTAGTCCCTCTTATTAATTTGAGTTTGGAATTATCCATTTGACATATGTGGACATTTCACACAGTGGTTGTTTATCTCACTTCACTTATGTTTTTTTGAATATATGCTTTACTGTCTAGTACAGCACCCTCCACCTAATTGTTTCACTACATCTCAATTTTTTAAACATTTTTAGCGCTGCATTTTTCTCTTATTTACTAGTTATTGTTTGTCACAATGTATGCAGCCGCTGGCTCACACATTTTATTTTCTTCATTAGAGCGCAGTGTTTCCATATATTCCTTTGCACCCTATCTGCATTAAATCAGCCTCAGAACCTGTGTAATTCATATGTGTCCTGGATTAAAGGGATGATGTGGCAACCCTAGCCGCAGGGCAGTATTATGGACTATTTGCAATAGAACTGGGAGAAGGAGAGGCAGTATTATGGACTAATCAAGTGTGCTCCAATACAAATTTGCTGACAGAGAATATCCTGACAGATTAGGAGAGAAAAGGGGTGAACTCATCAGATTGTTGTTACTTCTTCATTGTCCAATCACAGGCTCTGTTTCACATATTTCAGTAGATGCACCATTTCAATCAGAGCAATTGCCAAGTTACAGGCAAGACAGAAGCTAGAGCGGTGTAAGCACAGATGGCCAGGATATACAGCAGACAGTACAGAGTCTACAACATGATGGTCAAAATAGAATCCAGGTTCCAGTCAGGTAAACAGAAAAATGACTCATAACAGCAGAGATAATAGGCTGATGAACACCGTAGACAAAGAGAATTCGAGTACAAAATGCAGTTCAAACAATTTTCAAATTTAATCCAAGGCATAAATATTCAGATAGGTACTGTAAATATCTCCTAAACGTGTGCCGTTTAGGAGATATTTGCTGTACACTGTGCCGATTATGTCATCAGCGCATGCGCTCTGAAGCGGTCGCCCATGCCGTTATTTCAAGAGAGAAAGCCGTGACTGGCAGCTCGTGCACGCATGCGCAGAAGTGACGTCACACGACTCCGGACAGTCACAGAGCCGGAGTCCACGGCCCTGGAAGAAAGCGGGGCGAACATGGATGCAGCCTGCAGCGGGGACAGCGCGGGCTTCATTTGCAGGTAAGTGTCACATAATGTGCTAGTATGCCATGCATACTAGCACATTATGCTTTTACTTTACAGGGGGAAATAAGGAAGTAAAATGCATCAGCGTTTACTTCCTCTTTAGCATTTCTTAGATGCGATGGCTTTATTCATTTTCTAGTTTTAGGCTTTCTTTCTTTTATCTTCATCTGTAGATCCAGCCAGCAAGTCTGTGTTTTTTCAAAAGAACAAGCTCTCCAGCAGAATGTAATGATTACAGAGATGAGACAAACCATTTAACACCGACAGGGGTGCTTACAATGATTAGCTTTTATTTATTTTTGTAAAACCTTTATCCCAAAATAAAAAAAAATGTTTGCTGTAACGGCTTATAAATGTGAGCTGGAGTTTGGCTTCAATTTGTTAGTGTATCTAAACCTGCTAGTGCTTTTAACATTCCCCTTCCTCCACACTGACAATGCTGCTGTCCAAAGGTACCCCCTGAGCTCATTCATCCAGAGTGGGGGCACTCTAATACAGGGGGTGTGTAACTGGCCAGAACACCAGGGGAAACAGAAGGAAAGAAGCTTAAGATAAGAAAACATGATGCAACCACAACATCTAATGATTGGTTAGCTGCAATATATTACACATTTTTGATTTTAGGTTTAATACCTCTTTAACTGCAATAGAAAAGTCAGTCAGATTGGAGTTTAGCCTTAAAGGGGTTGTATACCCTCGTGTTTTTTCACCTTAATACAATCTATGCATTAAGGTGAAAAACCTTCCGTAGTCCAGCTGCCCCCCAAAGTGCCCCTATTACTTGCCTGAACCCGATCGTTCCATCAACGGGGACGTGCTCAGCAGCTCCAGCCACTGTCTCGGGTCCTCATTGGACAGATTGATAGCAGCGCAGCCATTGGCTCCCGCTGCTGTCAATCAAATCCAGTGACACTGGATCCAGGGGCTGGGCCGAGTCCGGCTGTTTGTGTCAATGGACACAGCAGCAGGACTCGGGAGCATGCCCGCTCGGGTGTTCCTTTGGAATGCGGGTCTCCGAGGGGGCACTGGATGCAGGGATGAGCCAGGAGCACCGCTGGGGGGACCCCAAAAGAGGAGGATCAGGGCCACTCTGTGCAAAACCCTTGCACAGAGGAGGTAAGTATAACATGTTTGTTATTTCAAAAAAAAAAAGAACCTTTACAACCCTTTAAAGTCACATCCCTTCCAGTGCCAACATTGGGTTAAGTAGGGAAGGCTTGGAACCTCTGAATGTTTTGCTGTCAGTGAGCCCATTGGAAAGATATCCCCCCCCTAACTCTTTGTCCTAGTGAAAAGCTGTGACAAAAAAAGAATGACAGAGAAATAAAGAAAAAACTGACCCTTTCTCCAGATCTATCCAAAACTAAAAATACATTTTAGTGCTAGTTTAATGCTATAAGATACCTTTGTATTTGGGAAATGAAAGGTGGTATTAAGTTGGAGGGGGATAAACAGTGTCATAACCCAGTGTGCTATTCCAATTCTCTGCTTTTGCAGATCAGCTTTCCGTAAGAGGATTTCTGGTGAGGAAGCGTAAAGGATCTGTACCACGTGGTATTAACCTGTGCATCACACTCCTATCTGTGCACTGGATTCTGCTGCGTAAATCTTGGCAAAGTGGTAGGTAAGAAGGTACAGAATGGGTATATGACTGAGGACAGAGGGAAATTAAGATCACTTCCACTCAAAATGAAGATTTCAGTTTTTCACTTGATGCCAGTGCACACATTTAGGTAACTGCACTCTGCTCTTAAGGGTAGCTGAGCTCACAGTGAAAGAGTCAGGAGTCATACATGTTGTGACTTTCAGCTGGTGATCACTGTCATTTAATGGTAATAATCTGATAAGAGTGTAGAGACATGGAAGAGTGACACCTGAAAATAACCAGCCGGTTCACGTGTCTGCCTTTTTTTCAACCACTTCCCTTCCAGAGCAATTTGTTCATTTTTTGCATAAACATTAACATCTGTATTTTTTCCTATAAAATTACTTAAAATCCCCAGAATATTGTATATTTTCTGAATTGAAAGCAGAAGCTCTGTAGAATAAAATGATGGTTATTGCAATATTTTATAATGCACAATATTTGTGCAACTGTTTATCAAACTTATATTTTCAGAAAAAATACATTAAAAATAATTTTACTGCAAACAGACACAATATAACAGCCATTGTTTTAGTAAAACATAAAAGAAGGGGTTGTGCTGAGTAAATAGATACCAAACATGTCAAGTCTTAAAATTATGTGCGCCTATGATATCGTGAAAAAAAATAAGATATCTAAAATTATCCATAGGCAATGGTTTAAAAGCATTTACAGCTAATCAGTTTAGAGTTAACCACAAATTATGGCCCTAGAATTATAGCGTTTCTGGCGAACTCACATATGTGGTTCAGTCGTGGTCTACATATGGTACATATGTGTACTCTGTATGAGTGTTTGCATTTGCGAGTGTAAAAGAATAACAAGCCCCCAATGTGATAGCATTGGGCAGGTGACAGGTTTTATGTCTCTTTATGGAGAAATTGGGGGTCTATCAAACCCTCAGTGAATCCCTTGCTATCGACTGCAGCTAATCAAGCACAACCAGTGCTTTTATTAACTGCTTCTCTGGCTGTAGCAGCCAGGTAATGCCAGCTCTGTAACTGAGGATACTCAGTGCTGATTGCTTCCAGCTTCACTTGCTGCAGAGGAGATTGGGGAACAAATGTTCCTTCATCTCCTGCTGCTTGGCAGCCTGAGACAGTTTGTTGTGGTCCCAGGCTCTCCCACTCTTCCTGGGAGCCCATGGAAAGTAGGGGTTTGGCAGAGGGGTGCCACATCGCCTACACTGTAAAAGTGATTGGACAGCTGCAGAGCAAACCAGACACTTTAACATGACAGCCGGGAGTCAGCTAATTAAAATGGTATGTAGCAAATAAAGCTTACAGTGGGGACGGAAAGTATTCAGACCCCCTTAAATTTTTCACTCTTTGTTATATTGCAGCCATTTGCTAAAATCATTTAAGTTCATTTTTTTCCCTAATTAATGTACACACAGCACCCCATATTGACAGAAAAACACAGAATTGTTGACATTTTTGCAGATTTATTAAAAAAGAAAAACTGAAATATCACATGGTCCTAAAAATTCAGACCCTTTGCTGTGACACTCATATATTTAACTCAGGTGCTGTCCATTTCTTCTGATCATCCTTGAGATGGTTCTACACCTTCATTTGAGTCCAGCTGTGTTTGATTATACTGATTGGACTTGATTAGGAAAGCCACACACCTGTCTATATAAGACCTTACAGCTCACAGTGCATGTCAGAGCAAATGAGAATCATGAGGTCAAAGGAACTGCCTGAAGAGCTCAGAGACAGAATTGTGGCAAGGCACAGATCTGGCCAAAAAAGATTATAAAAAAATTTCTGCTGCACTTAAGGTTCCTAAGAGCACAGTGGCCTCCATAATCCTTAAATGGAGGACATTTGGGACGACCAGAACCCTTCCTAGAGCTGGCCATCAGGCCAAACTGAGCTATCAGGGGAGAAGAACCTTGGTGAGAGAGGTAAAGAAGAACCCAAAGATCACTGTGGCTGAGCTCCAGAGATGCAGTCGGGAGATGGGAGGAAGTTGTAAAAAGTCAACCATCATTGCAGCCCTCCACCAGTCGGGGCTTTATGGCAGAGTGGCCCGACGGAAGCCTCTCCTCAGTGCAAGACACATTAAAGCCCGCATGGAGTTTGCTAAAAAAAACACCTGAAGGACTCCAAGATTGTGAGAAATAAGATTCTTTGATCTGATAAGACCAAGATAGAACTTTTTGGCCTTAATTCTAAGTGGTATGTGTGGAGAAAACCAGGCACTGCTCATCACCTGTCCAATACAGTCCCAGCAGTGAAGCATGGTGGTGGCAGCATCATGCTGTGGGGGTGTTTTTTAGCTGCAGGGACAGGACGACTGGTTGCAATCGAGGGAAAGATGAATGCAGCCAAGTACAGGGATATCCTGGACGAAAATTTTCTCCAGAGTACTCAGAACCTCAGACTGGGCCGAAGGTTTACCTTCCAAGAAGACAATGACCCTAAGCACACAGCTAAAATAACAAAGGAGTGGCTTCACAACAACTCCGTGACTGTTCTTGAATGGCCCAGCCAGAGCCCTGACTTAAACCCAATTGAGCATCTCTGGAGAGACCTAAAAATTGCCGTCCACCAACGTTTACCATCCAACCTGACAGAACTGGAGAGGATCTGCAAGGAGGAATGGCAGAGGATCCCCAAATCCAGGTGTGAAAAACTTGTTGCATCTTTCCCAAAAAGGCTCATGGCTGTATTAGGGTGCTTCTACTAAATACTGAGCAAAGGGTCTGAATACGGACCATGTGATATTTCAGTTTTTCTTTTTTAAAGCGGGGGTCCACCTATCTATCGTTTTTTTTTTTTGGAGTTCATTCACAAACTTTTCATCTCATGATTATCTACTCACATGTTCTGTGTAATAAGTCCGCCTGTGTCCAATTTTGTTGTAAAGAATAACTTATAAAATTCACTGAAGGCGGTTTCCATCTTCATTGTGGGCATTTGAAGCCCACAAGCATGTATTTCCTGGATGTGGTGAATGCTGTGCTCCCAGCATTCACCGAGATGTTGTGATGACGCTGTTGCACAATGCATGCTGGAAAGCCTGAGACTAGCTCCCAGGGGACTGTGGGAGGTCTGGGAGAGGCTAGAAACACGCCTACTCCCATGGGAGGAAAACCAGGAAGTGCTAAGAAAATTAGAAAAAAAAAGGTAATTACGGCGATTTAAATTTTTTTATACAGCATGTCAGCATCTAGGCAAGGAAGAGAATGCATAGAGATAATGTTCAAAATTTGGGTGGAACCCCGCTTTAATAAATCTGCAAAAATGTCAACAATTCTGTGTTTTTCTGTCATTATTGGGTGCCGTGTGTACATTAATGAGGAAAAAAAATGAACTTAATTGATTTTAGCAAACTACTGCAATTTAACAAAGTGAAAAATTTAAGGGGGTCTGAATATTTTCCGTCCCCACTGTATTTTTAAAATGCTTCACTCTCTGGACATACAGTTAGGTCCACATATATTTGGCACAATTTTCTTTTTTTTCAGGTATTTACCAAAACATATTCAAGCTTTAGTCATATAATGGATATGGGCTGAAAGTGCTGTTTCATGGCCAGGTGTGGGCTACTCCTTTGTTATTTATTCATCAATAAGGCCGGGTTCACACTTGTACAACAAACGCTCTGACATTGTGAGCACATGTCGCATGACGTATGCAAATCAATGCTTCCCTATGAGAACCGTCTTAACTGGTCTGACACAAGTTGGTCCGACTTTGAAAATGCTCCCTGCACTACTTTGGTCCGACTTTGATCCTACTTCAACCCATTGAATATAATTGAAGTCAGACCATCCTGTTAACTGATCCGACTTTAGCATGTGACTTGTGCTCTGAGGATCTTGAAGGGAAACTCCACGCCAAATAAAAAAAAACACGGCATGGAGTTTTCCCCCCAAGACCATACCAGGCCCTTCGGTCTGGTATGGATTTTAGGGGGAACCCCCATGCCAAAAAAAAAAAAAAAAACAGCGTGGGGACCCCCCTAAAATCCATACCAGACCCTTAACCGAGCATGCAGCCCGGCAGGTCAGGAAAAGGGGTGGGGACAAGCGAGTGCCCCCCCTCCTGAACCATACCAGGCCGCATGCCCTCAACATAGGGGGGTGGGTGCTCCGCGCCCCCCACCCCAAAGCACCTTGTCCCCATGTTGATGAGGACAAGGGTACATTGTACCCCTACCCATTCACCTAAAAAAAAAAAGTCAAAAATAAACAAAGTACACAGGTTTTTTTAAGTACTTTATTACGGCAGCTCCGGCGCGGCTGAAAAAAGCATAGATGTGAACGTGTCCCATAGGGAACCATGTAAATGAACTGTAGTGCGTTTCTGCAAAAAGTACCAAAAAGTACATAGATGTGAACCAGGTCTAAGACGTTTAGTAACATAATGGGGTTAAAAAAACTAAAATTAGCCCTTTATAGTACAAAAAAGCACATAATCACTACTGTTAGGGGTTAATTTTTTTACTGTAGAACTGTGAAAGTAATATTTACAGTAGCGATTATTTGCTCTTTTTGTACTATAAAGGGCTCAATTTCGTTTTTTTAACCCCATTATGTTACTGGCCGATTAATCGATTATGAAAATAGTAATCGATTCGTTGTTGATTCATTGATTAGTTGTTTCAGCCCTAGATTGCAGTTCCTAAAATTTGTACTTGATATTGATGTCCAACCCCTTGAATTAAAACTGAAAGTCTGCACTTCAAATTCATTAGGATTGTTTCGTTTTATTTTATTCTGGTGGCATACAGAGCCAAAAGTATGAAAATTGTGCCTGTGTATATAGTATCTCACAAAAGTGAGTACACCCCTCACATTTTTCAAAATATTTTATTATATGTTTTCATGTGACAACAAGAAATTACACTTTGCTACAATGTAAAGTAGTGAGTTTACAGCTTGTATAACAGCGTAAATTTGCTGTCCCCTCAAAATAACTCAACACACAGTTATTAATGTCTAAACTGCTGGCAACAGAAGTGAGTACAAAAAAGTAAAAATGTCCAAATTGGGCCCAAAGTGTCAATATTTGTGTGGCCACCATTATTTTCCAGCACTGCCTTAACCCTCTCGGCCAGGAGTTCACCAGAGCTTCACAGGTTGCCACTGGAGTCCTCTTCCACTCCTCCATGACAACATCACAGAGTTGGTGGATGTTAGAGACCTTCCTCCACCTTCCATTTTAGGATGCCCCACAGATGCTCAATAGGGTTTAGGTCTGGAGACATGCTTGGCCAGTCTATCATCTTTACCCTCAGCTTCTTTAGCAAGGCAGTGGTCATGTTGGAGGTGTGTTTTGGGTCATTATTTTAGAATACTGTCCTGCGGCCCAGCTTCCGAAGGGAGGGGATCATGCTCTGCTTCAGTATGTCACAATACATGTTGGCATTCATGGTTCCCTCAATGATCTGTATCTCCCCAGTTCCGACAGCACTCATGCAGTTCCAGACCATGACACTCCCACCACCATGCTTGACTGTAGGCAAGGCACACTTGTCTTTTTACTCCTCACTTGGTTGCCGCCACACACACTTTACATCATCTGAACCAAATAAGTTTATCTTGGTCTCATCAGATCACAGGACATGATTCCATTAATCCATGTCCTTAGTCTGCTTGTCTTCAGAAAACTGTGTAACTTCTTGTGCATAATCTTTAGAAGAGGCTTCCTTCTGGGACGAAAGCCATGCAGACCAATCTGATACAGTGTGCAGCATATAGTCTAAGAACTGACCCCCCACCGCCTGCAATGCTGGCAGCACTCATACGTCTATTTCCCAAAGACAACCTCTGGATATGACGCTGAGTATGTGCACTCAACTTCTTTGTTCAACCATGGCGAGGCCTGTTCTGAGTGGAACCTGTCCTGTTAAACGGCTGTATGGTCTTGGCCACCAATCTGCAGCTCAGTTACAGGGTCTTGGCAATCTTCTTATAGCCTAGGCCAGTG
Organism: Lithobates clamitans; assembly: GCA_037952925.1. Classification (NCBI taxonomy): domain Eukaryota; kingdom Metazoa; phylum Chordata; class Amphibia; order Anura; family Ranidae; genus Lithobates; species Lithobates clamitans. The sequence continues at coordinate 770,852 of JBBGZY010001144.1, forward strand.
ATGGCGAACCTTGGCACCCCAGATGTTTTGAAACTACATTTCCCATGATGCTCCACTACACTGCAGAGTGCATTGGCATCATGGGAAATGTAGTTCCAAAACATCTGGGGTGCCAAGGTTCGCCATCACTGGCCTAGGCCATCTTTATGTACAGCAACAATTCTTTTTTTCAGATCCTCAGAGAGTTCTTTGCCATGAGGTGCCATGTTGAACTTCCAGTGACCAGTATGAGAGAGTTAGAGCGATGACACAAAATTTAACACACCTGCTCCCCATTCACACCTGAGACCTTGTAACACTAACGAGTCACAAGACACCGGGGAGGCTAATTTGGACATTTTCACTTAGGGGTTTACTCACTTTTGTTGCCAGTGGTTTAGACATTAATGGCTGTGTGTTGGGTTATTTTGAGGGGACAGCAAATTTACACTGTTGTACAAGCTGTACACTCACTACTTTACATTGTAGCAAAGTGTCATTTCTTAAGGCTCGGTTCACACTAGGGGCGGCACGACTTGCAGGTTGCCTCACTGAGGCGACCTGCACACGACTGCCACGGCGATTTGCAAAACGACTTCTGTATAGAAGTCTATGCAAGTCGCCCCAAGTCGCCCCCAAAGTAGTACAGGAACCTTTTTCTAAGTCGGAGCGACTTGCGTCGCTCCGCTTAGAACAGTTCCGTTGTACAGAACGGGACGCTACTTGTCAGGCGACTAGGTCGCCTGACAAGTCGTCCTAGTGTGAACCGGCACTCAGTGTTGTCACATGAAAAGATATAATAAAATATTTACAAAAATGTGAGCGGTGTACTCACTTTTGTGAGATACTGTATATGGTCCTAACTTTACAAAGCATGTTTCGATTCACTTCCTCTTGCCTAAACCAGATAAAAAATGTGCCTCCTTTTGTTTGCTTTGTGGGTGTCCCCAGTCAGTCCTCTCCCACCCAACATCTATCTAATCAGATGCAGCCGTTGTTCAGGTATTCTAACAGCCAGCAGTGGGTGTCCACCCCTGCTGTTAACATAGATGAAGGAGTCTGTTAGATGTAATTATTAGCATTATTATTAGGGTTAAATCAGGCTTGAAAAATATGCTTTGAATCTAGGATCTAGCTAAAAAAGTTAGAAGCCAGTTTGTGCGCGTGCACAGCAATATGTCGACATGTGTATCGCAATCAATGTTTTAATGCGTAGGCGCCCCAACACATGCGTTTACGTATGTACATAAATGCGGGGGTGGAGGGGGCCTCAGAATTCTATTTTTTTGAGGGGAGGGGGGATTTTGTGTGCTTGGATGTTACTTTTTTTTTCATCACATAGGGGACAATAAGTCCCCTATGTGATAATTTATTGGTGACAGGTTTTCTTTAACCTGAGGAAACTGTCAATGGGGACAGGAATGCTCTTCTCCCTCCCTTTTATCTTTGGTGCCCGCTATGCCAGTCCTGGGCTCACAGATGGGCAAGCGGAGCCTGGGATACATAGGAGGGGCACTTTACCCACGTGTGCGGAATGCTTCCACTTGACAAGTGAGCCCTACTGCTTGCCCGCAACAGGGCTAGATGTAGAAAAAAACCACCTACCCGGCACCCAGAACTGCATGTCCGGTCATCATGCGATGCAGACTGTGCATTCCTGCAACAGTGAATGGGCTAACAAAAGCCCAGGCACTAGGACGCAATTTCTAGTCTCCATGGTGACCTGGGATTTGTCAAGCTCTGGGTTAAATATATAGTATCTGTGTATGGCCAACTTAAAGTGGATGTAAACCTGATTCATGAAATGTGACATAGGCACATATATCTGTAGTGTTTTTTTATCCACCAAGTCCCGAGTGTTTCTGCTGTTTCATTCTTCTGTTATCAGTATTATAACTTCTGAAAAGTTCTCAGAGACGGGAGATAAAAGCAGCTGAAAATGTGTCATGGGAAGCTGCTATAACTAGATTAGCAGAGAGCTTGTCTTGTCACAGTACAGCTCTGAAAGTATCTTTCTTCTGCCTATGTGGAGTGAGCTTCCCAATGAATGGCTGTGTAGGTGGGGGGGGGGGGTGTCAGAACAAGTTTGATCATTGGAGGAGAGCAGGCTGAGTTCCCAGTACAGCTAGAGAACTGACCAAGTTTGATCATTGGAGGAGAGCAGGCTGAGTTCCCAGCACAGCTAGCGAACTGACCAAGTTCTGCTCTCCTGCTTAGTGTGGTCAGTTTTTTAATAGCAAAGCAGAGGGACTGGCAGGAACACCAGGGATTTCACACAAAGAAAGCAATACAAGGAGAAAAGGACACTTTTTTTTTACAAGTACATGGTACAGCAGGGCACATACCAGGAATATGAAATGTTGGTGTAACAAACGCTTTAAGCCTGAGGAGAACCAAGTCACAATAGTGTTTCTACTTTACATCTCAAAAAATGCACATATTTATTAAAAGTAAAAAAAACATCTTTCTTCAACTGCCATCCACAAAAGACATGAATCAGTTAAAAAAAATAAAATAAGCCGACAAGCGCAGTCCAAAACATGGGAAGCCAAAGCTGTGAAGGCGCTAAAGGTCAATATAAACATGGAGATGTTTTCCTTCTGTCATTAAATATCGCTAAGGCAGCTTTCATCAACAGTGAATGGACTGGCAGCTAATACCCATATGATGCTAAATAAGACTTCCTTCCTTCCTCTCTTCCGATGAGGAGAATCAGCATGAAAGAAGGATCGCTGTCAGGCTTTGTGATATTGCCAGCTTTCCACACACACTCCACAGGCTTATTCCTTGCATCACTACATGCCCACAGAGACCCCTAGAAGAGATGATTTAGTATGTCTGTAGTATTACTATAGGGTGCCATTGTATTTAATGCTGAACTTTGGGATCATCAAATATTGTCTAAATACAAGAGTCATGTGCTTTGTGTATTCTTTCCAGTTTTATACAGTAATCCAGCGTGAAACTTTGCCTCTGTTCAGGCATTTCCTGTAATAAAGACCAGCCACTAATGCTCTATTTCCTTGTGTAGAGTGACCAGTCTGGTCTCTGCCCCTTCCTGTCATTTTCTGCAGGCAGCCTGTAGAGGGTGGGGCCTGCTGGGTCCTTCCCACAACTTTGTTCTCTGCACAATGATGATGTCACTTATACAAGGTAATAACTGGGTTTGTAAGGACATTTGGTGCACACCACCAGGATTTATATCCTTTGTGGTTCATGAGGAATATATTTAAATGTAGGTTTTTGTGCCCAGATTTCACCTTTAAAGATTATTACTGTGATTTCAAACTGAATGGTTTCCCTGTATACTACCAAAAAACAAGTACATTACAGCCGCAAATGGAAAATACTTGTAACAAGAAATTCCAAATCATACTATTTGATCGATTTGGACTTCTGCATCTGATCATAAACACATCTACACACACTGCAATGAAATGGATTAAAACTTTTTTCTTCTCCCCTCACTATCAATCTCTTCTCTTTTTCGTATGCATACAACTCATTACCCTTTGGTATACCCTAGAGAACTTCACCACCAAGTCCTATTAGGCTATATCCTACCATCTCGATTTATTACTGATCGATGTGGTCTTTGAATATTGTATTTTATCATACCTGTATTACTATTTTCACTATTGCATTTTCTACCCTTCATTTTCTCCATTGTATTATGTACATAATCTTATGATGCGGTTTATTACTGTAACCCTTGCTCAATAGCTGTAAACTCAATTCTTTACCCAAACAAAGATTTAAAGAAATTTTATTTATGAGACAGCTCTGTTAGTGCCCTGAGAACCACTGCAATGACTAACAAAGCCTGAATGCACTATTGTATCACTTGGTTCTGTCTGGCACTCAGCAGTAGAGCAGGACACGTGGGTGGCTGAAGCTGCACCATATTTTTCCTGGCTGTTGGATCTGGGATTTGTAAGCATGGCTGAATGTGCTGGTGCTGTGTTTAATTACAAGAGGTAGAACACCAACTTTTAACACCATTAGTAAGTGTTAGGGAAATATTGTAAGTGTAGATGGCAGAACTACTAGATGCGCTGTGCTTTACAGCTCTGCAAAAGTTAAAACCCTGTTCACACCTGTGTGTTTTACATGCACTTTATGTTCGGTGCATTAAAAAAAAATCCTGCTTGCTGCATCTTTTATGCACTTTTATCAAAGCGCACGTTATATACAATTAAATGGTAACGCACCTAAAGCGCATGTAAAATGCACCTCAAGTGCTCTGCACACATGTGAAACCAGCCTTAAAGACAATCTGCATGGAGTTTAAGTTTATATCCAGTATACACTGCAGTGGTTACCTAAGAGCAGGGGCAGAATTGCCCACCAGAGGATCCCATGGTCGTCTTGAAATATGTGGATGAAAAATGCTATAAAAAGGTAGCTGTGGGGATGGGTGGTGGTAGTGGTGTGGGGAGTTCTGCCATTAATTACTCATTAAGGAAGGGAGGGAAGAGACAAGTGGTATGGCAGCCAGTAATTGAAACAGAAAAGCCTAAATTCAGCTTATTAACTGACTGCTAGTATTATGCCCCACCTCAGTAATGTCCTCTGCCCCTTGGCCCCCATACAGTAGTGTCTCTGGTTCCCTTCCACCCACCCCACAACAGTAGTGTCCTCTGCGCCCCCCCCCACATCACTTCCCACTGTAGTGTCCTCTGCCCCCCATAGCAGTGTGCTCTGCTACCCTCCCCCTCACAGTTGTGTCCTCCTCTCCCCCAAAGCAACAGAGAAATGTTAATTACCATAATTTATTCACATACATCATATTTATAATGTCACTATATATATATATATATATATATATATATATATATATATATATATAATTTTTTTTTAATCTTTATTACTGTAGCACTGTTGCGTGGTCACAATTTCTTTCCCTGTTTTTTGCAGGGAAAGATCTTTGGAAGGGGCTTCTATTACTCTGCTGATGTATGCTCTCTGCAGTGTGAGTCTGTGTCTGGCCAGCCCTGATTGGTGCTGTGGCAGTTACATGACAAAAAAATTCAAATTAAATTATAAAATGTAAAAAAAAACTTTTACAGCTCCCTATAAGGCTGGGTTCACACTAGTACTGTTCCTATTGGATTTTTAAAGGCATTTAACCTATGCCCATGAGGTGAGAGTTCTATGAGCACATTGGTGCTATCTAGAACCACTGGATTTCTTCTACTTATGGACCTTTTTTTCACTTATTTAATTATATTGTGCCACTATTTTTATGAACATTTATCAAACATTATTTCACTTTATTGCAATAATTTGACAATTTTTGATTGATGATGTATTGTTAGGTTATGCGCAAGATCACTGTAATTTTGATCTATTTTTATTGGTGTAGTTGTGAACACTATTAGGTTTTGCTGCATTTCCACTTTTTTATCTTTATTAAGTTCACTTATAGTAGCGCAAAGGACCACTACAAATAACTTTTTAATGAATTGAATGTTTACCTGGTCAAACGCTTTTTCAATGGCCATAATCAGGAACACACATGGGGTGTGGGACACATTGGCCACATGAATTAAATTAAGGACCTTATTATAGAGTAAAGAGTAGAATTCTCTAAACTCTTGTGTGATTTGGTCGGGAAGGGTAACTTTTTGACCCACCAAAGCTGAAATTTGAGGGATATATGTTGCCAGTTTTTGTTCCCTAAGGGATCCAGCCAACATACGGCCACACTTATCGTCCGATTCATAGCACATTCTCTGGCAGACTTGTATTGCTGCTTTAGAGCCCTTGCACACTGGGGCGGGGGGGGCGGCGTCGGCGGTAAAACGCCGCTATTATTAGCGGCGTTTTACCGCCGGTATGCGGCCGCTAGCGGCCGAGAAGGGGTTAAATGCCACCGCAAAGCGCCTCTGCAGAGGCGCATTGCCAGCGGTATAGCCGCGCCGTCCCATTGATTTCAATGGGCAGGAGCGGTAAAGGAGCGGTATACACACCGCTCCTTCACCGCTCCGAAGATGCTGCTGGCAGGACTTTTTTTACCGTCCTGCCAGCGCATCGCTCCAGTGTGCAAGCCCTCGGGGCTTTCACACTGGAATGCAAGGAGCGGCACTTTGCAGGCGCTATTATTAGCGCAATAGCGCCTGCAAACCGCCCCAGTGTGCAAGGGCTCTTAGCTTTATATCGCAACAGATCGGTAACTTGTCTACGTAAAGCCAATAGGTCTCATTCCAATGTCAGGGAATGGGAAGGTTTATGCTGAGATTCTAGTGTATGGATCCATCAAAAGGGAAGAAAGATTCTCCTTGCAAAAACGTTTAATAATAGATCAATGCTTAATTAGCACACCCCTGATAACTGCTTTGTGAACCTCCCAGATAGTACCAGGGGTACACTCTGGAGTATCGTTCGATTGAAAGTATAGGCTCGATTTCCTGGTTACCTCCTCCACCTCTGGATCTTGTAGGAGACTTTCGTTCAGTTTCCATGTCTGATTTTTGAAGGGCGGTATATTAGACAGAGCATAAGTCAAGACGATAGGTGCATGGTCAGACCATGTAATTGTACCAATAGAGGCGTCTAGGACAACGTCAAGTTGACAATGTGGTATTAGGAAGAAAGCAATACGTGTGTATATTTTGTGTGTGTGTGTGTGTGTGTGTGTGGGGGGGGGGCATAAAACGTATATATTAAAATCGCCTCCCGAAATCAATTGGCCATCAGCAAACTCAAGGAGTTTATCAAGACTATGACTTAGAAAGAGGTCCTGGTGATCATTAGGTGAATACAGGGTTGCTAGTGTCACCCTAGTATCGCCTATCTTGCCCTTAATAAACAGAAATCGTCCATCAGTGTCGACAAGTTTACTCAAACATGTCCATGGTAGTTTACTTGAGAGTATGATAGAGACTCCCTTCGATTTGGCAGCTTGATTAGTGGAATGGTAAGTCATAGGATAAAACTGGTTCTTAAGGAATGGAAGTCTGTGCTCTCTGAAGTGAGTTTCCTGAATAAATGACACATCATCAAGTCATGCAGTAGCATGCTTCTTTTTTTCAGGGACATTAAGCCCCATTAGCATTAAGAGCCCTTGCACACTGGGGCGGGGGGCGGCGTCAGCAGGAAAACGCCGCTATTATTAGCGGCGTTTTACCGCCGGTATGCGGCCGCTAGCGGGGTGGTTTTACCCCCTGCTAGCGGCCGAGAAGGGGTTAAATACCACCGCAAAGCGCCTCTGCAGAGGCGCATTGCCGGCGGTATAGCTGCGCCGTCCCATTGATTTCAATGGCCAGGAGCGGTATGCACACCGCTCCTTCACCGCTCCGAAGATGCTGCTGGCAGGACTTTTTTTACCGTCCTGCCAGCGCATCGCTCCAGTGTGCAAGCCCTCGGGGCTTTCACACTGGAATGCAAGGAGCGGCACTTTCGGGGCGGTTTGCAGGCGCTATTATTAGCGCAATAGCGCCTGCAAACCGCCCCAGTGTGCAAGGGCTCTTAGAGATACAATGCGTACAGCTTCAATCGTGGAGGAAAAAAAAAGGTGAAAGGACTATGGAGGAAGTGTAGGCGGAGTTAGATCAGGAAAAGGAGAAGGCAGAACAAAAAAGCTGAGATAGTATAAGGGCTGGCATTAGCTCAGCTGACGCAGCCTTAAGACTTGATTTAACAAAATATCGCTTGAACGCCATTCAGTCGGGTCAAGGAGCGTTAACCTAAGTGGGAGTGTGGTTAAACCAAATCCACAGAGAGAGAGAGAGAAAGAGAGAGAAACTCCCATCTAGTCTCACCCACCCTGGCTACAGAAAAAGAAAACAACACCTGCGGCAAAATATAAGTACCTAAATTGTAAATGTCCCTCAGCAGTCAGCTCTCCACACACTTCTATTCCGTCCCTCCCCCTGGAAGGGAAGGGGAGGTGAGCGAGGCAAGAGCCAGGACAGAGGGCGACCAGAGGCCATCTCAAGAACTCAGACAATATCGGCGTCTGTTAAACTCACCCGCAAAACAGTAGGTATACTTATAACTATGACAGATAGCTTGACTGTATCAATAAGACAATGTTAAACAAGTAGAAACATGCAGAGGAAAATAAGAATAGAATGACTACAAAAGGAAACATCTCTGCTATAGCTAAACCATATAATAAAAATGCAGTCAGCCCCCCGTACGTCACCTCCTCGATCCCCCTCTCTGGAGAGTCAGGGACATCTATAGGGAGTGATATCCCTGAGAAACTCTGTGTAAGCTTCAGACCCCACCACGAGGAGAGATCCCATCTACATGGATCTAAGAACTAGGAGGGGTCCTGGGATCAGGTACCTGAAGCTTCAGAAGCCTGTATGAGGATGAAGAGTCCTCTCTGTGAAAGGTGGGATCTACTAGCCATATAAAAAAGCAGATAGAGGGGATGCCACCAATGACGAGGCATGTTATCAGAGGATGTACATCAGACATTTCAATTCCTATAGCTTGACTAACAGATTTACTTGGCACATACAGGAAATGCGGCATATGCATTTAAATACATTAAAGCACTGAGTCCTCTTTATAACCAAGAAAAACAAATCTGCATTGATAGAGTATCAGGGGAGCGATTGCCTTCAAATGGGGACACAAAGATTAGCTGTCCATCATGGCTAGGATGAAGCAGTCCAATGGGCCATACGGATCCGAAGGCAATAAACATTAAGGAACAAAGCCCTTTTTGTAATCCACTGTGTTTGGCTATTGTGCAGTCAGGAAACGATTTTTAGGTGTTTTTGACTTTAATTTTTTTAAGCATCTTTGCGTGTTTATTCAAGCTTTTTTGAAGCATATTTCAAATGTTTTATATGTGTATTCAAGCCTTAGGCATTTTCTATTTTATCCAATGGAAAGCACTAGGGGCAGGAGACCAGTTCTTACTGGTTAAAAATGCCTGAAAAAAACACGATAAGCACTTTTCGGGCATTCCCATTCAAGTCTATAGGGCATCAAAACATCCAATTCTGCCTCAAAATTAGCTCAACTAACTTTTGGAACATCAGGTGTCAAGCTAAAGGTGACTGAGTGCTCATACAGCATGTGAACAGTCACAATTGGCTGGGAAATGCATGGGATTTTGGAAGTTGAGTATTTTGGATCTTTAAGCCACAAAATGCTCAGGAGTGAATGGGGCCTAAAGGCTCACCTACACATTGGGGCACAGCATAAACTCTGAGCCCATTTGGTTTTGCTAGCAAAGCAAGCAGAAATCCACTGATGGAGAATAATACATGACATGCCAAAGCACACAGCGATGTCCTAATAACCCTGCAAAAAAGAATGAGTTATTGGGCAAACAAATGTGTAACAGGCAAAATTTCAGTCTCCTTACAACACAGACTCCAAACTGCAAGGTCTTAAATCACCCTTGCAGGGACACAGATCTCCTCTTACCATGCAAATATTTTTTTTTCTACAATTTGGGTTTTTAATTTTTTAATGTGTTCTTTTGGGTTCTACAGGCAGCACGGGGGCTAAAACTATTCATTCGCGGTCTGCAGTGCACAAGGAGACCACTTTAAAATTTCATGGCATTTTACAGAGAACATCTGTGATTATGTGTGTATAATTGTGCTGCCCCCGGGATAGTAAGAAAGCCACAATTGCATATTTTAGGTCTGTAATGAACTTAGTATTACACAAAACCTGTCTGGTCAGATTCACTGACCAGCCATAGAGGATCCCTGCATAGAGGGGGATTGGGGGGGGGGGGGGCACCCTATGTATATCCACTTGTGGTGGATAATTGGAGATGATAGAGAAAGAAAGAGGCAGCTAGACAAACAGAATGAAGAGAAGATGAGATGGAGACAGAAAGAGGATATATGGATGGAAGGAAGAGAGATTGAAAAAAAAAACAGAGAAGGTATGGGGCCACCGGCGTGAGAAAAAGGGAAACATACAAAAAAAACACACACAAAAAATAGGGAAGGAACTGAGGGAGAAAGAAAGAAAGAAAGAAAGAAAGAAAGAAAGAAAGAAAGAAAGAAAGAAAGAAAGAAAGAAAGAAAGAAAGAAAGAAAGAAAGAAAGAAAGAAAGATGCAGACAGAGGCAGGGTTGGGGGAAGAGAGATAGATAAAGAGGAAATAAAAAGGAGAGAGGGAGGCAAGAAATAGAGGCATAATGAAGGCTTTACCTTGAGTTTCAAATTAAATGAGGTCATAAAAGCATTTTCTTTTGCAGATATGATGCAAGAGTGATCAGAGTGAGGCTTTTTTGTTGTTGTAGGAGTCTATTCAATGTAAGAGGTTTAGCTACGATTGGGGACTTCAGTAAAGTGGATAGATGGATAAAATGCTAATTTAAATGCCCCAAGCTAGACTATATGCAGCAGTAGTGGGTCACTGCTGCACTCGGTGCATGTTCTATCTGAAAGAGTACAATTGCAGTAATGAGCTCATAACTGTGTGTAGATTTTCCACTGGCCATGTGTCATTTAGAAAAATATGTTTCCAACTAAGTTTAACTCTGTCATGCCTACCGGTAAATCAAATCTTAAAGCCCAAGCACAATTTTGCAACTTTCACATGTGTTAATAAAACCGTACAGATCATCACAACTACTTTGTGCATCCAGGTGAATTATACCTCGTTTTTTTCAGGACAAATTGGGCTTTCATTTGGTGGTAAATGGTCACATATCTCCTGATTTTTTTTTTAATCAAAGAAAAACTGTCCCAAAAAAGTAAAAAAAATAACTGCACAGCGAGGTTGATTTACTAAAGGCAAATATACTGTGCACTGCAAGTGCACTTGCTCCAAAGCTTAGTAAATTAGGTAAAGCTTCACTTTGCAAAGAATACTCAATCAAATGCAAGGAAAACAAAAAAATTTGGATTTTTGACTTACCGTAAAATCCATTTCTCTGAGTTCATTGACAGACACAGCGCTCTATTATTCAGAACTATATCGTTATATCGCCCCCTACAGAAGTAGGACACAAGGCAGAAAAAAGTCTTGGCTATGCCTATGGGCAGTCCTAGGTGATATACACCCCCCTCTCTGCTATAGGTTTCAGTTTAGTAACAAGCATTATTAGAGGCATCAAACTCCTTAGAGGGGTGGGAGCTGTGTCTGTCAATGAATTCAGAGAAATGGATTTTACGATAAGTCAGAAATCCCATTTTCTCTTTCGTTCATTGACAGCGCTCCATTATTCAAAACCATAGGGACATCCCAAAGCAGTGCCAAACATGAGGGGTGGGACAACGAAAAATCCCAAGGCTAACACAAGAACCAACCCAGTAACAGGAGCTCAAAACAGAACAACTAGAGTCCAACCAGAACAATACACCCCCAAGAGAGATTAGACCCCCTAAACAGCAGCCCGCAACACCTTGGGATCAAAAGAAGCATCCTCAGATGCCAGCACATCCACGTTGTAGAATTTTGCGAAAGTGTACACCGACGACCAATTGGCCGACTTGCAAACCAGCGCAGCTGACCCCTGATGATGGAAGGCCCAAGACGCTGGACATTTTGACCTGGGACACACTGAAGGCAATACAATGTCCTTAGTTAAAAGGAATCAGAGGAGGGAACTACGGACAAGGGCAAAGAACCATTTCATCTTTGTGGATCATCAGGTAAGAAGTATGACATGGTAACGCCTACAGTTCTTACACTCTGTGAGCAGAGGTGATAGCAACCAAAAAAGCCACCTTCTGGGACAGAGCAAGCAGAGGAACCTCACGATTATTTTCAAAGGCAGGCTCCTGTAGAACCAAATGCACCAAGAGCAGATCCCATGGCGGTAGAAGAGACCACACCAAAGGAGGCAGATGTCGACCCCCTTGATTAAGAGTGCGCACCAAGGAGTGCAAGACCAGGGGACGCCCAAGAAAACCGACAAGGCCGACACCTGGCCCTTGATGGTACTCAAGGCCAAGTCCTGCTCAACCCCCCTGTGAAGGAAGATCGAAATCCGAGCCACCGAGAAAGAACAAGGGTAAATGCCAAGCGCCTCACACCAGGATATGTATGCTATCTATGTCAAGTGGTAAATCTTCCTAGAGGAAGGCTTCCTAGCCTTCAGCAGCATCGTAACTTCAGCACCTGGCTCATAACAGCCAGGCCTTCAAAACCAGCACCTAAGCAGGATGGAATACCCTTGGGACAGTAGAACCTCCCTGAGAGGCAGTGGCCAAGGAATGTCAGCCACCAAGCACACCAGGTCGACGTGACCGACCAGGCCATCTGGGCCCACTAGAATGACCAGAATCCCTTTGGGTTCAATCCTGTGCAAAAGCCGTGGCAGAAGCTTGAGAGGAGGAGAGGCGTGGATCCGAATATACCGGCCCCACAGGGCCACCAGAGCATCTGCAGTGTCCACCAGAGGATCCCGTGACCTTCCCCAAAACTTCAGTACCGTTCCGTTAAGCCGGGATGCCAACAGCTCAACCTCGGGAGTGCCCCATCAGAGACATATCCGATGAAACATGTCCTTGTCAAGGGACCACTCCATGGGCCAACACTAGCCGACTGAGGCAACCGCCTGCCAGTTTTCCACTCCTAGAATGCATATGGCGGAGGGGGCCAGAACAAGGCGTTCTGCCCACCGGAGGATGCTGGCTACTGTTAGGGTTGCCAACACACTCTTCATTCCGCCCTGGTGATCAACATAGGCCACTGCCGTAGCATCGTCCGACTGGATCCGTACCAGGAGCCCCCGAAGTCGACCTCCATAAACCAATCATAGTCTGATCGCTCAAAGTCCCAGGATATTTATCAACAGTCCGTATTCCTCCAGCGTCCAACGACCCTGAGCAGAACCCAGTCCCAGGACACCTCCCCACCCAGACAGAGTGGCATTGAAGGTGACCACTGCCAAAATCTCAGAGAGCGAAGACACCAGACCAGGGATCCCCGGTTTTCTGGCACAGCCGAATCTGATAGGCCAGAGACCTTGGGCACTTTACACCAGGATCTCACTTGAAGGGAGCTCATATGGAACTGCACAAATGGAACCGCCTCGAAGGTAGATACCATCAGGCCCAAGACCCACATGCAAGACTGCAGGGAGGCCCACCTGCGAGACAACAGTAGTTGAAGCGCAGCATGCAACTTCTGGAGTTTGTCCAGAGGAAGAAACACTCTGGCTAGAAATGAAATCAGGCCCATGTAATCCAAATTTTCTGGAAGGAGCTTGAGCAGACTTCAGGTAGTATAGAAGCCAACTGCAATCTGCGGTCTGTATAGCTAGCTACATCACCCCTCAGGGTAGTCGAGGACTCTGCTCGCAGGAGAAGCTCATCCAGGGAGCCCAGGACCGCAATCCCCCGATGACGTAACCACGCCAGAACTGGGGCCAACACCTTTGTGAATACGCGAGGAGCGGAGGTGAGACCAAACCCTGCACAGGGGGCACCACTGAATCCCTCTCACAGGGGGCAGCACTGAACCCCCTTTACAGGGGGCACCAGCTGAGACCCCGCACAGGGGGGCGCCTATGGGTGCCCGGCACAGGGGGCACCACTGGACCCTTCACAGGGGGCACTGGCAGAGGCCCCTCACAGGGGGCATCCACTAAGGCCCCGCACAGGGGGTGCCCACGGAGGGCCCACTTAAACAACCCCCCAAAAGGGGGTCGCCCTCAGAGCCCCCACAGCACCGTCCCTCTGGGAGAAGGCGTCCGGCGTGGCGGCACGGCCTACATTTTCGGCCGCCGATCATGAGTGCAAGGGCCGCGGGGGGACCGGACCAGGCAGACATGAGGAAGGAGGGCGTATGCCTGCAACGGAAAGCAGAAGCCTCCGCTGCCCGCTCTAGGGCCGCCCCACACATACCTGGTCAGTAGGCCGCAAAGCTGCGCCCTAAATTAGTGGAGGGCCGCCGCAGGGGGACGCAGATCCGCGGATGCCTGGTCACCAGCCAAACCATCCAACAGGTGCCCAGATGTACCCCTCATAGTGACAACCCTGAAGGGGGTGAGTGGACAGAGTGTCTGAAGCACCTAGGCCCGAGGCCTGGGCCTCACCCGGGGAAGGGAGAGTGTGGAGGAGAACCCCAGAGGGACCAACCACCCCAGGGAGTACGCGCACCCCACAACACTCCAGGGAAGGAGAAGAGGGGGCCCCTTACTTACCGCTCCAGTGAAAAGTGCAGGTAACACTCCCAGACAGATTCTCCTCGCCACCGAAGTGGGGGGCTGTCGGCCATGAGGAACGATGCAACACAGGCCGAGACCCGGTCGTATGTGACCTCTCGAGACGTTTAACTCGCAGGGCCAGCCCCCGTCCAGTGGGGCTATGTCACGGCCGACCTAGCGCATAGCTGCGGTCTGCATGCGCTTGCTGGCCAGACTGGGGAGACCACTGAAACTTAGTGTCCAGCCTGTCGCCCAGTCCGGCAGTTGATTGTAGATCTCACAGGAAAAATTCCAAGAGAAAAAATGTAGTTTAAAAAGCAAAAACAAAAAATTGCCAGGACCAGAGATCCCAGCAGGGAACTTGGTCCTTACTCCTGACTAGGCAGAAAAAAACTGAAGGCCTATAGCAGAGAGGGGGGTGTATATCACCTAGGATGCCCATAGGCATAGCCAAGTCTTTTTTCTGCCTAGTGTCCTATTCCTGTAGGGGGCAATATAACCCTATGGTTCTGAATAATGAAGCACTGTGTCTGTCAATAAACGAAAGAGAAAACAGTATTTTTGCTTGCAAATAATTGGATGACAGAAATCAGCAGAGCTTCCCCTCAGATACAGAGCAACTGCACTTGAAGTGCACAGTATATTTGCCTTTAGTAAATCAACCCCATAGTGTGCCGCAGTATATGGAAAACAGCTGTACTGTGTATACAACCTATGATGTTTTTTGGTTGTTTTTTTTATTTTATTATTATTATTATTATGCTGTTACCTATTTTTGACTATTTTTGTATTACATGTTTTTTTCTGCATTTCCTGCCCCCTTCTTCTGAGGTAACTTCCTTTTCTTAGTGTGTGAGCTTCTTTATCTTTCGATACAAGACACACATTGAGGCTAGGAAAATTAAGCTAATACTCCTTTTTGACGACGTGCAGTAAAGGCATTTGTGAATTTAAAGTGTTTGGCAAGTTCAGCTATCTGAAGAATATGATCCGTGGCGAGTGCCTATGCTATATACCAGCCAGGCATAAAGATCTCAGGAAGGTATAGTCATTATCAGAACAATTGCAGCCAGAATACATAGAAACAAAGCTATCAAAACTAACACACACATATAACAGTAACACACATCTTGTCTGCCTTTTTTTTGATGTGTTTATGTTTTGATGTGAAGTGTTGATCCAGCCAGTAACACACTTCCTGTCTTAGAATGGATCCCTTATGGTGGACACCAACAGCAACATTGCAAACCTGGGGAGAGGGTAGTGATGGCTGCACTAGAAGTTATTAGATGGGCTTGACTGACAAATTAAAGCTGAACTCCAGCTAACATGTTTAAAGCGGAGTTCCACCTAAAAAAGAAAAAAGATTAAGTCAGCAGCTACAAATACTGCAGCTGCTGACTTCTAAAATAAGGACACTCCTGTCCAGGGTGCCCACAATGTCCTCACCCAAAGCCAACCCGTCCCTCGGCTCCGTGTGGAAGCGCCAACATCTTAAGTAAGGGAATCAGGAAGTGAAGCCTTGCGCGTTTTGAGTGGTCCCTGCTGTCTCCTGGGATCTGTGTGTCTCCCAGAAGCCAGTAAGGGGGGGGGGGGGGCGGAGGAGGGGCCTGGACATCACCGCGGATACTGCACTACTGTATTAGACAGGTCTCTGCTCCCCCCTCCCCCCTGAAAGGTGCCAAATGTGACACCGGGGGGGGGATCTGGACAGCGGAAGTTCTATTTTTGGGTGGAACTCAGCTTTAAGCAAATTACAACAACAGTTTTCATTCCCTTTTTGGGATTGAGGTTTTACATAAATGAATACAATCTGACCATTGTCAGCATCACTGTCATATTTAAATGGTTTGTCTTATTCCTCTTACTTCCATTTTTGCTGGATAAGTAGGAAGTAAGTTCAGAAATAACAGACTTACTGGCCAGATCAACATGTGACAGGGTCTGTAACAGGGTCTGTATTCCATTTTTACCATAACTGAAACTTTTGTTGCAGAGGATGTCCAAAATCTGACTTGTATCTTAGTGCAGACATCTGGGAAAATCAATCACACAAGTAGGAAATTAAATCTATGGGGGCATTTCGTACACCAACTTGTTTACAGAACGCCTCCAGATTGCTATTTTGCATTGAATTTTACAGAAAATTACAATGCTAAAGATTAAAAAGAAAAGGTAATTTTAATAACAATAAATTACAATATGGCCTGTGTTGCAATTATACGATTATAAAGTATATATTTTTTTATTTGTAAAATTTTTTCCCACAAAAGTAGAGTTTCCCTTTAAAGAAGTAGACTAATCTCTGATTTGCTTTAATTTTGGTCACAAAAAAGGACCTCAAAGTAGTTTCATAATAAAACCCCAATCACGCACATGTGCAAAACATTTCAGGCTGTATAGTGACCCCCTGGTAGACGTGCAGAATGGAAAAATTGGTTTTGTTTCAGATAGATTCGTTATGTTACTTTCGTTTCGGGAATTTTAGTTTTATTTAGTTTAATTTTGTTTCGTTAATAAATTTTCTAAAAGAAATCCAAACTTTCGGAATGATTAGAATTTGGATCGGTCGAAAAATGATCGACTGATTCAAATTCTGTGTGAAGAATAGTTGATTAAGGAGCGGGTCGGGAAGCCAGCCGCTGCAACCTTAACAACCGTTGACTCATCAGCTGTCAGCGGGCTTCCCCACTGAGAGATGAAATGTAAACTAAAGAATGTCAGCCATAGAAATTTTTGAAAAAAACTGTGTGGGGTGTCCCCTCATTCCTTACCAAAAAAAACAAAAAACGGTGTGGAGTTGCCCCCTACATCCACACCAGACCCTTATCTGAGCATGCAGCCTGGAAGTCCAGGAATTTTCTATTGCTAGCATTCATTGTTTACACTTCAGCTGTCAGTGGGAAAGCCTGCTGACAGCTGATGAGTCATCGGTTGTTAACCACTTCCAGACCGCCGCAAGCCGATATACGTCCTTACTTTGAAGGGGGATACTGGCTGACGATCCGGTTTCTGATAAGAGTGGTCTCTGTGGCAGATTCACCGCAAGATCACTTTTATCAGCGGTGGGAGAGGGCCCCTGGCCGCGCTCCGGTGCCCTCCACCACTTACCGGAGCCGCCGGCAATGGCAGAGGTGATAGGATCTTCACCCTGGCTGGGCATGGAGACAAGTGAGGGGAAGATGGCCCCCACCCGTCTCCATAACAATGCAGAGTGGAAGCGACGTTAAAACGTCCCTTCCACCCACAGCTCTTAACCACTTAGTAACCGTCCCATAGCTGACTGACGGCTACAGGGCGGTTTATTAACCCTGGGAGGGCATACAGTGACGTCCTCTCAGAGAATCGGTCCCGTGCTCCCCCCCTAGGCACGCACACGGGAACATCCGTGCTCGCCGGGTTCACGGTACCCGGCACAACACGGATCGCGGTAAAGGGTCAATGACGGAGCAATCACAAATGTCAACAATGTCAATGTCGGAGCTATCACAAATGTCAACAAAGACAGTCAAGCAGGGTCATCAGAAGTTCATCGCTCTCCTCTCCTCACACTGATGCAGTGTGAGAGGAGAGGAGAGCAATCGTGTGCCAAACTGAGTTTTTTTTATCCAGCAGTGCCCAGCAGTGCCATATCTGTGCCAACTGTGTCATCTGTACCACCTCTGTGCCACACCAGTGCCTCCTCTGTGCCACTCCAGTGCTCAGTGCTCATCTGCGCCACTGCAGTGTCACATCAGTGCCGCCTGTGCCCACCAGTGCCACCTGTGCCCACCAGTGCCGCCTGTGTGCTAATTAGTGCCACCAGAGCCACACCAGTGCAAGCAGAGCCACACCAGTGCCACTACAATGCACACCAGTGCCACCTGTGCCCATCAGTGCCACCTGTACTACTGCAGTGCCACATCAATGCCGCCTGTGCCCATCAGTGCCGCCTGTGCCCATCATTACTCATCTGCGCCACTGTAGTGTCACATCAGTGCCGCCTGTGCCCACCAGTGCCGCCTGTGCCCACCAGTGCTGCCTGTGTGCTAATCAGTGCCACCAGGGCCACTGCAGTGCACTACAGTGCACACCAGTGCCACCTGTGCCCATCAGTGCCACATCAGTGCCGCCTGTGCCCATCAGTGCCAACACAGTGCTCTGCAGTGCAGCCTCACCAGCCACCAGTATCACAAAAAAATATTTTACTAGCGAGGAGGCCTACCAGCTTCTAAGCATGACCAATGAGAGCAGCGGGGAGCTCTCTGAGCCTCAGTCCGATTTGGATTCGGCCTAAGAACCCATTACAAGCAGCGGGTCTAATACAGAATCGGAGGAGGAATGTGTGCCCGTGAAAAGAAGGCATACTGGCGTGGAGCAGAAGCCTACTACCAGCAGCGCAGGGCCATCCACCTCACGAGCAGTGCCATCCACCTCGAGAGCAGTGCTGTCCACCTCGAGAGCAGTGCCATCCACCTCGAGAGCAGAGCCATCCACCTCGAGAGCAGAGCCATCCACCTCAAGCGCAGTGCTACTACAACAAAGGCCAGGCACCAGTAGGGTGTCATCTCAGCCCCAAAGGGATAGGGGCCGTGCCACCCTTCCCTATGCCCTTCAAAACCCCCCTGTGGCTTCCCCCCTAATTCCGGAGCAGCCAACATCCCCCCTTTCACCGCCCAGCCAGGTGTCCAGGTGAACACCGATGATTTTGCCATGCTTAATTTTTTACATTTGATTTTCACCGAAGACTTACTATCTTCCATTGTGGCCCTCTACGCACAGCAGTACAAGGTAAGCAACCCTGGCTCTAGTTACGCCTATCCCTTTCAGTGGGGAGAATTAACCGTAGAGGAATTCAAAATTTTCTTAGGCCTAACATTTACTATAGGACTCACAAAAAAAAACAATTGTACTCCTATTGGTCTACCAAACCCATCCACCACATGCCAGTCTTCTCATCCCTTATGCCAAGATCAAGATACCTTATGATTATGCGGTTCCTCCACTACAATGACAACACCCAGTGCCCTCCCCGAAATGACCCAGCTTTTGACAAACTATTTAAAATTTGGCCACTCCTAAATTATTTCTCTGAATAATTTCCCCAGTTATTTACCCCCGAACAGAATATTTCCGTGGATGAGTCCCTTGTAAAATTCTCAGGCAGGCTGGGCATCAAACAGTTTATCCCCAGCAAAAGGGCCCGATATGGGGTTAAACTGTACAAACTTTGTGATCGAGCCACGGGGTACATCTACGCCTTCCTGGTGTACGAAGGGAAGGACTCCCAACTGCATCCCCCTAAATGCCCAGAGTACATCGGAGCCAGCGGAAGAGTGGTCTGGGAGCTTGTCTATCCACTCCTTGGAAAGGGATACTATCTTTATGTGGATAATTTTTATACTAGCTTGCCCTTCTTTCGCAATCTTCACTGGAGAGACACCCCAGCATGTGGTACAGTAAGAGCCAATAGAAAGGGCTTCCCGCAAAAACTCATCAATGAAAGGCTACGAGGAGGGGAGACGGCATCTTTGCGGAACCAGGAGCTATTGGCTGTCAAGTGGAGGCACAGACGAAACGTCCACATGCTCACGACAATCCATAATGACACCTACGTGGAAGTCTCCAGAAGAAGCGGCCCAATCCAGAAACCAGCTTGTGTTTATGACTATAATTTGTTTATGGGGGAGTGGACTTCAACGATCAGATGATTGAACCCTACCTTCCCACAAGAAAATCCCGCCACTGGTATAAAAAAGTATCCATTTATTTTCTCAGTTTGGCCATGTACTGTATAACACTTGTTATATACTAAAAATCTACAGAGAACCCTGTATCCTATCTGCACTACCAAGAAGTAGTTATTTCCGCCCTTTTGTACCCTGAAAGCCAACCAGAAAATTGACCCTTGCCACGAGTGGCCGCAGTAGGTCCTTGAGGCTGCACCCTGGTTGGGTGAGGGAGTCCTCGTGGAGGCCCTGGTTTCACCTTATCTACAGGAATATTGGGAACATAATGAGGGCTCGGCAGGAGGGCCTGTAGTATGGGACGCATTTAAAGCGTCCACTCAGGGGGCATATGTGTCAGCCATCAAAGCTGCATGGGCTGAGAAAAACTCCAAGTCTGAAGAGCTCCAAGCTCATGAAACTCACTGTGCTAAGGCACATGCTGATGCACCCTCCCCCTCCTCCTTGACCAAACTGTAGATAGCTAGAAGAGCCTTATTGGTTCATTTCCAAAACCTTACCCATTGTAACTGCAAAAGTAGGGCTGAGGAATTGTTTGAGAAGGGCGACAAGAACGGGAAGTTGTTGGCATACCTGACTGCAGATGCACGGACGAACACGGCCATACCTTGTGTATAATCCTCGGAGGGTAACATAGTGAAGGATAGAGAGGGTATCATGCAGGCTTTTGTTTTATACTACTCAGACCTGTACTGTGCTATCCCACCGTATGACCACCAGATGCTGACTAACCTACTGGGCCCCCTTCAGATCCCGGTGTTGCCCGATGAGGCGGCGGCCAGTCTTGAGGCTCCCTTCACGGACAAATAATTGGCGACTGCTATTGCCTCCTTTCCCAATGGTAAGTCCCTGGGACCTGGCAGACTCCCAGCGGAGTGGTACAAGCAATACCTAGATATCTTCACCCAGACTTTTGCGATTTTACGGTGACTGTTTTGAACTAGGGGGTTTACCAACTTCCTTCTATGAGGCACATGTAGCGCTACTCCCCAAGCCTGACAAGGACCCTCTATACTGTTCTTCATACAAACCCATAGCCTTGTTGAATATGGACCTAAAAATACTCACTAAGATGATTGCTAATAGACTGCTAAAATTATACATCACTTAGTATCACCTGACCAGACCGGATTTATGCCCAAAAAAGCCATAGATATCAACATACGGAGGGTATATACTCATACACAGTTGGGGGCGGAGATGTCCTCTGGGGGGGGGGCACTGGTGTTTTTTGACTTGGAAAAGGCCTTCAATTCCATTGGCTGGGGCTATATGACTCATGTATTGCAATGCATGGGGTTTGGCCCTACATTCCTCAAATGGATGTCGCTGTTATACGAGCTCCCAGTGGCGGCCCTCCGATTTAATGGGGGGGTCTCTGAGACTTTTCCAGTGTCCAGGAGCACCTGGCAGGGATGCCCCCTTTCACCAGGCCTTTTTGCACTTGTAATGGAGCCCTTGGCGATTGCACTCCCCCCAAATTCAGGGCATTACCGTGGGCACCCTAATTGAAACTACAACACTGCGGATGACTTAGTTTTATTCATCAGAGATACTGGACCTTCTTTACAGGCTGCATTGTCACTTTTAAATAGATTCACCTCGGTCTCTGGGCTCAAGGTTAACTGGTCTATATCCAAAGTACTCCCCTTGCACTCCCATTCAATCCCTGAGCAGGCTGACCCCAACATTTCCTTACAATGGGTCCCGCTAATCAAGTACTTCAGATCACCAACTCTGTGACTGACTTCATTAGCCTCAATATTTCCCCGCTGCTAGCTATAATATCTAAGAAGTTCCAGACCTAGAAAAAACCTCCCTCTGTCCCTCTATGGGAAGATAAACTTGATTAAAATGAAAATTTTGCCCCTACTATTGTATAACCTTAGGAACTCTCCGATTTGGATTCCAAAGACCATTTTCAAGTCAATAGATGCCACGGTCTCCTCCTTTTTGTGGCAAGGAGGTATTCCCCGCCTTAAATTAGCGATACTACAACAGCCATTGGGGGGGGCCTTGCGGTTCCTAATTTTTACAAATACTTCCTGGCAGGATAGTTAACAGTGGCCCACCGCTGGCTGACAGTGGCCCACCGCTGGCTGACTGCTTCTCTGGATGATGCCTCTGTATCCCTGGAAGCTGCCTGTGTGGGCTCCTATGAGGCGCTGTCCCATCTGGTAAACAGGGGTCTAAAAGCTGCATACCCACTGACATCCTCCATGTGTTCACTGATGAGGGCATGGGGTATGGCTCAGGGATTGCGATCGCCTATCTCAACCAGACTTTCCCCAATATCCCACTGTGGAGGAATCCCAATTTAGCACACTTTTTTGGTTACCCGGACTCGGTAGTGTGGACCAAGTATGGAATTAAAATCTTGCTTCACATTGTATCGAATGGTATTTTATTGTCATTTGATGAATTAAAACTCAAATATAATCTGCCTAATACACATTTCTTCAGGTACATTTAATTGCGGCATGCTTTTTGCTCACAATTTGGTCGGGAGCCTCTGGACCTTGAGCCCAGTGACCTGGAGCTGCTGACACGCAGTGAATACGGAGCCTGCATACACCTGTATAGGGAGAAGCGCGCTTGCTGCGGCCGCCCGACCACCCGAAGGTAGCGTTTTATATTAGACTGCAGGATTTATAAATCCAGGAGTGACATCCTTCCTATGAAGCTGGATCTACAACAAGCACCTACCACACCTTCAAAGTGATAGGTCGGTGAGATCAGAGCGATCGAGTCGGTGAATATTGCCATCCCTCCATTATCCTCTACCGCTGGGAACCAGGAGCTACTCCCCCTACTCCAATACAAGCCCGTTTGACTCCCAAGTCGCTGATTGGGAGTCCATCTTCTCTGGTAAGGGTATTTATGCCTACACCTTTCACACAGATGCCTATGATCGCAACTCGTGGATGCCATCCTTGGATCCATTGGTCCTCCCACACTGAGCTTGGTGGCTGCTGATTGCTTTCTATTGCATTATTTGGACTTTGAGTCATCACTTTATTTATAAGTTCCGGATGGACTTTTTATTGTATTAGCAGCCTAGTATATCTAGTCATTGTTTCCCTCTACACAATTAATTTTACCTTTTGTGCTATACACTTGTGATGTGCACAACCCTCACATTTTTTCTACACAATTTATTTTATGTGCTATACACTTGTGATATACACAATCCTCACATTTTTCATAGTTCTTATGCATAGAACTACTCTTCCCTAGTGTTGGGATTTAAGGTTCTTCCTACATCATTTCTCTTTTTTGATTATTTGCACATATATTGGTGTGTATACTGGTCCACTTTATGTGCCACCATACTTTATTTAAGATTCACCCATATATTTCATCCATTTATCTTGCGGTTTGATTTATTTGTTTTGTTGGTGTCAACCAACAGTCCTCATAGGACTTATTTTCATTAATATTCTTTGTTGTGCATATTGCCCTCCAGACACCATTCTGTTTGGCTCTGCCCAATAAAGGACATTCTTTTAGCGCCACACTTATTTTAATTGAAAGCAGTATCCAGCCTATATAAAGACCTATTCCATGAAACAACCCTCCTGTTAGGGCCTTGCAGGAGGGCTTGGGAGGCTATAGCTCCAGGGCTAGACAGAGATGATTGGGACAACATGGGGAACTGCATTTCAGTATCTAGCAGAGATAGATTGATACATTACAAATTTTTACATAGAGTCTATCTCACCCCAGCTAGATTGGCAAGGATGTTTGGAAATCAACACTCCCTGTGCTGGAGATGCGCTGCACCCTTAGCTAACTTTATGCATATCTTCTGGGAGTGACCATTAATTAAACCCTACTGGCAAGCCATTGCTTCTTGTATCACTTCTATCTATATCCCCATGTCCATCAAAGTATGTCTATTACATTTGGTGGAGCCCCTGGCCACTACCAGGGCTATATGAACCCTCCTTACCCTGTTACTATTCTATACTAAAAAGCGCATTATCCTATCATGGAAGAGCTCGGGGACGCCAACTGTGGAGTCTTGGAAAGAGTTGGTCAACAAGGCAGTACCCTTTTACAAAGCTACCTACTTGAGCAGGGGGGCTCTGACTGAGTTCGAGAAGGTTTGGGGGGGTGGATGGCTTCCATGGACACGGCATCTGATTGATTACAGTGTGATACAGGGATCCTTCGTAGGTATTACGGTATCGCGAGGTGATTGCTTTCGGGGTGCTGGAGGACTAGTGGGTAATTGAGTTATATACTGAACATCTGGGGGATGGGAGGTTCTCCTCTCAATTAGACCCTTTCTTTACATGGGCGAGGGGGAATGAGGAGGTAGAGCCTAACCACTTCACTGAAGGTATACGATAAGACTACATAGGGAGTCACGGGACCGAGTCCCTGCGTCATGGTAGACCGACTCCGGCTGGAGGTTGGGAGGTTTATGTACCTGTCTGGGCAGAGTTTGGGGGGGGGGGGGTATATCACAAGT
This sequence comes from Lithobates clamitans, assembly GCA_037952925.1. Taxonomy (NCBI): domain Eukaryota; kingdom Metazoa; phylum Chordata; class Amphibia; order Anura; family Ranidae; genus Lithobates; species Lithobates clamitans. The sequence continues at coordinate 795,120 of JBBGZY010001144.1, forward strand.
TTATGTGATAACTTTTATGTTGTGCTGTTTTATGTAATCTGTGCCGGCAATTTTTTATGGCCGGTTGTTGCCACACCATGTGGCTTGTTATAATATGTACATAACGAAATAAAAAAATAATTTAAAAAAAAACAAAAAAAAACTTCGCTCACCAGTGTTTAACGTTTTTGATCCATTGAAAAAAAAATTTTTCTTAAAAAAAAAAAAAAAACCCTAAAAAAAGCTAATAAACGCTAAAAACTACTTGTAGTTTTTTTTTTGGTTACCATAATAAATTAAATAATATATGTTAAAAAACACTACAACTTTACACTGAAAGAAAGCGTGAGGCAGCATGTGGTTGTGACACTTCATATATTTAATGATCAGAAATCCTGCAGTAAGGAGCTTTCTAAACTTACAGAAGGGGTATTATGTGAAACGCTGTTAATTTGGAGCTGTCCTTTAGGGCCACATGTTCTGAGGCACAGAATGCTTCAGAGCAGCGACTTTTGCTCAGGGATCGCTGAGCCACAGATTACAAAAGTGTGTAGTTGCCAATAAAACATCTATCTATCCCTTTAGAGCTGAGATTTGATGCCCTGACTGCCAGCAACAGAAGGTGGTGATTTAAATACAGATCTTGGCAGATTTCCTCCCCAAGGTGTAAGATTGCCGCTGTTTTACAACTGCTGGAGAGGAGTGAAAACACTTCTACTGCTAATGGGAAAACCTTTAACTCTGCTGTGTAGAATTTGTATACAGAATCAGACATATCATAATCCTATCCCCATTAAAAAAGATCAGTAAAAAAGAAAAAAATCATAATAACTGAAGCACCAGGCACATGTGCATAAAGGTATATAGTACTTTCCTTGTGTGGACTCAATCAATCAAGGAAAAAAATCATTTTTTTTTTTTTTTTTTATATTTATGCTTGTAGCTCAAAAGATGCTCATGAACTTTAACAGCTACAAGCATCAAGCTAGAAAACACTCAGGTGTGAATTGGGCCTTAAAGTAGACCTATAGGCAAACCTTTTTCCTGGTGCCTCCATGGCAGCATACCTGCGATAGGCTCCGCCCTGGACTCCTCCCCTCAGGAAAGTGAATATTATAAAATGAAAAGATAAAGCCCCCGCATCATTCTCCTTTTGAAATGCATTGTCCAGGCAACCTCTAGCATCCTCTGCAAGCTGGCTTCTTCCCCTGAGTCACATGACATTGAGAGAGGTGCCAGCCCCAATGTGGCTGGTAAGCCTTTGGAGTCAATGAGTGGTTCACGTGCAGCTTGTCGGCGGCTGCGCGCTGACACTGAGATCCAGTCGCCAGATGGTATATCACTCACCGGACCTGGAGAGTCTACTATCTAGGGAGCCATACTGAGGGACATTGACACTTGTTTACAACATATCTTTGTAAGTGCATTGATTTTATCTTAATAAAACGGTATTGCACCAAGTGCCTGTGTGCTCTGTTTCCTTAAACCAGAAAAAGTCCTAGGGGACCTCCAGGCGCCATGAGGAAACTTCAGAAATGAGTCCAGGTCACTGGGTTCGTCCAGGTCCAGACATCAATCAAGCAGAGAAACTTCTTCAAGAAAGCATCGATCCCCACCCTCCCCTAGGTGGGAAGCCCCCAGAAAGTGCTGGGCTTGCGGAAGCCATTCCTATGGAAAATTAATTAGTCTGCAAGAACTGTGTCCGGGATAATGCTGCTGAGAGGGAAACGGAGGACCAACAAGTAACAGATTTGATTAAAAAAAGTCGTTAAGAATTCAATTTCAGAACTTGTAGCTTTCATGCCCTCACAGCAGGCCACACCACACACAGAAGAGGAAGTGGCAGATTTAGCCCTCCCAGTTCCATCCATAAGTGACCCCTCTATGCCAACATCAGTTCTTCCACCTGCAAGTTCGGCAGATAAGGATCTGTCTGAGGGGTCCTATGATGAAGCAGAGCCTTTAGGATTTATCTTCTCCTCAGTCCAGCCCTATGTCCAGGTGGTTAGCCGCTTAAAGACCGCCCACTGCACATATACTGTGGCAGGGCAACTCTATTGCGTGAAACGACGTAGCTGTACGTCGGTTCATGTAATATATACAGGCAACGCAGGATCCAAGGCACGTACCGGGCGGCCGCAATGTCCGCCGGCCACCCATGATCACTCCTCACAGTGGCTGAACGAGTATCTGCCTATGTAAACAAGGCGGATCCCCGATCTGACAGGTGAGGAGAGAGAGATCAGCTGTTCCTAGTGATAAGGAAAAGCATCTCTCTCAACTTCCAGTAAGTCAGTCCCCCTGACAGTTAGAAAACACCTCCCTAGGGAACATTTAACCTTTTGATCACCTAGTGTTAACCCCTTCCCTGTCAGTGCCATTTATACAGTGATCAGTGCATTTTTATAGTACTGGTCACTGTATTGGTGTCACTGGTCACCAAAAAGTGTCACTTAGGGTCAGATTTGTCAGCTGCAATGTTGCAGTCCTACTAAAAATCGCTGATCCCTGCCATTACAAGTAAAAACAGTAAAAAAATTAAAAATAAAGTCCCTAAATCTTTGCCATATTTTGTAGACGCTGTAACTTTTGCGCAAACCAATCAATATACGCTTATTGGGATTTTCTTTACCAAAAATATGTAGAAGAATACATATTGGCCTAAACTGATAAAAAAAATTGTTTTTTTATTTTGATTCTGATTTAAAGAAAGCATATCAGACAGCTGAAGGTGCGTGCAGACTGGCAATTGCACTGACATCAGTATCAAATGCTACAGGGGTATGAACAGACAACACAGAGATAGCCATCCAGCAGGACGTCCCAAAGGAAGAAATAAAGGCGCTTAAAGAACTAAAACTGTCTGCATATTTTATTAGAGAAGCGGCCATCGATACCATAAGATGCTCGGCTAGGTCGATGCTGTATACAGTAATGGCTAAGCGGGCCTTGTGGCTGCAGATGCAGCGTCAAAATAAAACTGGTGCAGAATCCCTTTTTTTTTTTTTTTTTTTTTTAATTATCACATTTTTATTTATTTTCCATTATATACATTACTTCATACTTTAAATCTACAATGTTCTAGTTTATCCAAATAAATACATTTTATATTAATCATTTAACAATTCTTAACAATTCTTCCCCCTTTCAAACACAAAAAAAGAAAAGAAAAATCCCAATAAAATTTAAACATTTCCTTTCCCTTTCCTTATTTCTCCCACCCCTACACCAATAGTGCTCCCTCCCCCACTTGTCTCATCTCTTCCTCTAGATATAGTGTTTCCATTGTGCTCTACACTTCCCCTCCAAATCCACAAAATTTAAAAGACATTCCGTCCTTGTGTGAGAAAAAAAAAAAAAAAACCTCAACCTGTACAAAAAATTCTTGTTTAGGAGGCTACTAAGCCAATTCAAATCACTCTTAAGCGTCAACCTTATTATCCCAAAAAAAAAAAGGAAAACTATATGAGGCTTCTATGAGCCATACATCCTTCATAGTCAGTAAGTAAATATACCATCTTCCCTTTACTATATCTATTCAGACTATCCCTTCTCTTCTGTGCCCCTCTTCCTATCTAAGTGTTCTATCCCTTCCCATTTCTCCACCCCTTATCCTTCCCCCGTATTCAACCCCACTCAGAATCCCTCAGTGCAGAATCCCTTTTGACGGGAAAGCACTGTTTTGGGAGAAGCTCGAGAAAGCCATTTCCCTTGTAACAGGGGGCAAGTCAGGATTACTGCCCCAGGACAAAAGGATAAGACGATCCAGAGTATTTTCATCAAAATTCCAACCAGCAAGGGGAAAAGATTTTAGGCAGTTTCATCAAGATCGAGAATTTGGAAGAAAATGGAAGAGCACCCAGGAAACCTTCTTGAAGACACATAAGCAAAAGAGTCTATTCAGTCCCCAGGATGCCACAAAGGCCCTTTGAGGTGAGGCAGACCCAAGTAATCCCGTTCCAGGGCCAGATGAAGACATTTTTCGGAAATTTGGTGTCTCCGATGTAGGGATCCTTGGGTGGTCTCTACGGTCCGTTCCGGACATTTTAAAATCTTCCTCCTCAGGATTCTTCAGGAAATTTTGATGACAACTCTGGTGGAGTTCAGGTGGTTAGTGAACCAGGAGAAGAGTCTATTAACCCAAACCCAGAAGATGATTTATCTGGGTGCATTGTTCGACACTGCAGCAGGAACAGTATCTCTGCCTCCTCAGAAAGTAACATCCGTCTCATGGAAGATGACAAAGATTAGAACACTTTCTCACGTTTCGACCTCCAGTTGTCAAAGTCTAATCGGGACTATGTAAGCATGCATTCAAATTGTATCTGGGGCTCATTGTCACCTCAGATACTTCTAACTGGGATTTCTATCACAATTGAAAAAAACAATCCCTAACTCAGCGGATTTGTCTAACGAGCCCCATGCAGAGAGGTCTTCTATGTTGGACAAATAAGGAGGTGCTCTCAAGACCACAACTGTTGCAGTGTCTCTCCTGTTCCATAATTACTACAGATGCCAGCGCAATAGGTTGGGGAGCACACTGCGACCAAGACGCAGTCCAGGGTAAATGGGAATTTCCCGCTGCAGGAATAGTCTCAAATAGCTTAGAGATTCGAGCTGCCTATCTGGTATTGAGGAATTTAGTATCCCAGATGCAGCACAGACCAGTGTTACTGCGCATGGACAACAGAGCGGCGGTATCCTTTGTTTAACACCAAGGGGGTACACACAGCATTCCATTATTGAGGGATGTGGAACCTATTCTGCAGCGGGCAGAGGGGAACTTATTGGATCTCAGGGCGGTCTATCTGCCGGGGCACTTGAACGAGGAAGATCACCTATTATGGAATTTTCAGAACAATGAATAGTCCCTCCATCCATTGGTGTTCAGCTGGATAGTGGAACTATGGGGGCTTCTAGAAATAGATCTTTTTGCCTCAACGGCAAACATCAAATTGCCGAGGTTCAGTGGATGCCCTATCAAGTTCATGATTATGCAAAACAGCGTAAGCCTTTCCTCCCCAGCCTCTAATTTTGGGGTTTTTATTGAAACTACTAATGGATTCAGTAATGGTCATAGCAATTCTCCCCTACTGGCCGAAGGGCTCATGGTTTCCCCTAGTGATGCATCTCAGTATCCAGTCAAAATTCCACTCATACCTCGCCTCCTATCTCAAGAGAGATTTGTGCATCCGGCCCCTCACAAGTTGAATCTTCAAGCATGGAGGTTGAAAGGCAAATGGGTTGCTCATCAGAAGTAATCTCAACTCTCCTGAAAGTCAGAAAACCTTCAACAGTATATACACCAAGATATGGGACAAATTCAAGATGTCTGCAGTTGGCAAGGGTCCTGACCCTGCTCTACCTTCAGTTTCCCTTCTGTTGGATTTCCTTCAAGGAGGCTTGGATCTTGGCCTTGGTTTAAGTTCCCCTAAAGTTCAGGTTGCACCAATAGCAGCTACAGATAAGAGATGGACAGAGGATACACTTGTGATCCTATTCTTCAAGGCCATAAAGAAGACACGCCTGCCTACTAAGCAAACTTTTCCCGCATGGGACCTCTCCCTTATCCCAGAAGTTTTGTCAACTCAATCTTTCGCACCAACAGAGTCTGCTTCCCTGTGGAATCTAACCCTCAAGGCAGCATTTCTGATTGCAATGACATCAGGCATAAGAGCCTCAGAATTACAGGCTTTGGGAGCAGCAAACGAACATATTGCCTTTTTCCCAGACAGAGTGAAGCTTCGAATGGTACAGCATTTTGTTCCCAAAGTATCTTCTCATTCCTCTCTTTTAGTACCTTGGGCCCTACCTACCTACCGAATCTGGAATCAGGCTCTCTGCATGAATTAGACATCTCCAATATCCTAAGGTGCTACCTTCAGGCTACAGCTCCTTTCAGGGACTTAAATCATTCATAATTCTTTGGGGAAAGAATAAAGGCATGGAAGCTACCTTGAGAACTATTGCATTATGGATATGCAAGTTAATACAGAAGGTGTACAGGGCTAAAAGTTTGGATCCTTCTTCGGTCAGAGCGCATTTAACCAGGGCAGTTTCCACATCTTGGGAGGCAAAGGCGAACATCTCGGTGGATACAACTTGCAAAGCAGCAACATGGTCTTCCCAAAACCTGTTCATGCAGCACTACAGAATCGTTTCAGGAGATCTCACTTTGGTGGATTTTGGGAGAAGGACGATTGAGTCAGATTGAGGCACCAGGAAAACAGAAAATTGTATCATACTTACTGTACTTTTCCTTTCCTGGTGCCCATCCATGGCAGCATAATCCCCTCCCTCTGTATACTATGTTACGGAAAATGATGGGGGGGGGGGGGCGCTTTACCTTTTCTTTTTATAATATTCACTGTCCTGAGGGGAGGCATCCAAGGCAGAGCCTATCAAGTATGCCACCATGAATAGGCACCAGAAAAGGAAAATTACAGTAAGTACGATACTATTTTTTTTTTTTATTGTAGAGCAAGGGAGGGTTATAACCCCTGTCAGATTTTTTATTGCCATCTGTGTCCGATTGCTGAGATTTCCCTTCACTTCCTGTTCCATACCAAACAGGAAGTGAGAGGAAATCCCTGCAAATTCAGGGAATTCCTTGGGAACCCCCAGGTCACCAGAACTTGTGTCCCCATTGTAAGATTTTTCCGCTGTTATTTTTCTGGGAAAAAACAAAAATGTAGGAATTTCTTTTACTTTCACTTTCAATGATAATGGTAAACAGGACAAAGAGTGAATCTCCCTAATGGGGACACAGACAGCAATAAAAACTGACAGGTGTTCCAATTATTCTCCACTTTATCCAAAGCTAAAAAAAAAAAGTTCTGCCTTTAGATATACTTTAAAAAACCCTGACTTCTTTCAGGACAGGACTGTTTGCCATGCAGAGCAAAGCAACATGCTAAATTTAACACCCCTTATATAAACTCACCTTCCCTACACTATCCTTGCTACAAGGACAAAATATGGGTTCACTTTAAGCTTTAATAATAATGCTGGAGAAAATGCTACCATTTGCTTATAAGCTGTCCAGAGGTTCAAAACAGAGATAAGGACCCTATTATACAAGCTGTGGAACAGCTAACAAAGCACTTCAAGACAGACATGCAAAACAGTCATATTTCAGTGCCTAATTTGTGCACACGTACTCTGCATTTATAAACACAAAAACATAGAGTAAGCCCTTTAATAAATAAAGCATGGTCAAGTGGCCATTTTATATATAGACAGCCCTAGGTGGAGTTCTCTTGAAAAATGTAGTCTGTAAATGTATTCATTGAAGGTTAAGGGCTGGTATCATACCAGAGTACAAGAGCAACAACTCATTTTTATGTTGAATTAAATGCCATACTGACTGAAATTACCGGTTAAGATAATTGATACAGAACACAGAAGGGTTTGGTTTATGGGAGCTTTTGGTGAAGGCTTAAATCATCATCTACCAGGAAAGGCTCACAAGTTAATATCATTTTCATGCTTTTAGATCATATTAGACATTAACCAGACCATTAATAATCAATCGCAACACATAAAACCACAGCAAATTATTACAGCTATAAATACCAATCTGGGGAAAGCTTGGCAGTGGGGCTGTGACATATCACAGCATAGTAGTTCCAAATTGCAGCAAAGATTGTACAATTCTACACAGGTCAGGTCGATGCACTGATGTGAATGGGCACCATTGAAAATAAAGGGATTCGATTGTCATGTGATTCTGTGCGACTTGAGTCACATCTGAAATCGCCCTAGTGTGAACAGAGCCTAAAAAAGAATTCTGATACACTAGAAAAGCAACTATCATTTTTAGATGGAGGTCAACCGTGCTACCATATGTAGTCCTCTAAGTTTGCATTTTCAGCTTAAAGCTGATCTCCAGCACTACTTTCACTTTAAATAGTTGGTTTGGGCCAGCTTGGCCCAAGCTTCCTCTGATTGGTGGAGTCAAAGAGGTGGGCCAATGATGTCATGATCTCCGACTAATCAGAGGAAGCTTTGTATTAATTGACAGAATACAAAGCTGCCTACGAATCTCTGGGCACTGCTCAGACCAACAATATTTTGCTCTGGGTGTGAGATAAGGAAGGTCTTATCTTACACCTGAAGCATAGTGCTGTATACTGTATGTAGCTGGGACTACATACACTAGAGTGCCCAGCAGACAAACATGTTAATGCATCAGATAGAGAGGGCTATAAACAAGACCTTAAAGAAGTCCAGCCTGAGCTTGTTTGGCTGGGCTTCTCCTAAGGGTCACATGAGTACAATTCGTTTTGCACTCCTGTGACCCATTTTCAGCAGAGAGAAGTCCACTCTCTGCTGACACACACAGATCAGTCCAGGCACCGTGTCATCCTGACTCTGGGAGTCTGGATCCGACTGATGGCCGTCTCAGGCTCTCAGCAGGCTGCTGAGAGGGCTGCTCCCTGCCCCTCCACAGCTCAGCGCTCCATTGGGCGTGAAGGAGCAGAGCAGGAGAGCTGCTGATTGACAGGCAGCAGCTCTCTGCTTGGGGAGCTGAGATAACCGAGCCATCGGCGATGTTCGATGGCTTAGTTCTCAGTGCAGAGACACCGGGGAACAGATGCAGCATCCATTTGATGCTGCATCCACCTACGTAAGTATGATTATGGGAAAAAAAATTCCCATACTTCTCTTTTAACAAAGCATTTATAAAGTGTTAGCTGGGCGCTGGGGAGAGGCAGTAGAGGTTCCTGTATCTCAGAATGTACAGTGAAATTATAGAGAACTAGGTCAGAGCAGCTCCAGCTTCCTGTTTGTACAGAACAGCCGTGTGGCAACACCATTTGCTTCTGTGTGCAGACAAAACCATCATGCCAGCCAGTAATACTGATAGTGCCAGGAAAGGGTAGAGGCATTGAGTATTATTGCCAGTGGAAAAGCTTTTTGTGTCAGCAAGATACCTCCCCAGCAAGTGTTGGTACATGGAAGGGACATTGTCAGCAAGTGTCACAAAGGCTGATATTAAAGCGGAGTTCCAGGTTCTGAAAAAAAAAACATACAAGTCAGTGAAAAATGTAAAAGTCAAATACTGTAGCTGCTGAATTTTAACATAAGGACACTTACCTGTCCAGGGATCCTGCAATGTCAGCCCCCCAAAGCCAATTTGTCCATCGGCTCGGGTGCAGGCTTCAGCATTGCAACTAAGGGAAACTGTCAGTTAAGCCAGTGAAGGTACAAAACAGCAAAAAAAAGAATATCCAAAAATGAAGGGGGGTGGGGTTGTTCAATTGATTAAGAAATAGTTTCAATTTAGCCTGGAACTCCGCTTTAATGTATCCATACTCACAGAGGTGAAAAGGTGAAACAGCACCTAGAATCATACAACCCAAGAATTTCGAGCTATTGTTATGCAAACTAAAAAAAAAAAAAAAAAACACAACTCAAAGCAGATCATTTTCTTTGCAGCCCTTCCTCCTCCCACTAGAAAAACAAGGCTTTCATGAGCATTTAACATCCATTCTCGATGCTTTATCAACACTTCAAAAAAACACAACAAAAAAGTCAAAAAACAAGAGGCTAATGCTAGACTTGGAGAGAATGGCACCACATTCCTAGTACTGAGCAGCACGGCTTCACATCACCATGCCGCACCGGAAGTGATGTCGCAGGAGACGGGAAGTTCGTGTTAGCGGCTGCAGGGAAGGAGGGGGATGCCGGAAGGAGATGTTGTCTCCAATATCCAGCATTGACAGGCACCTGGACCAGTCTCAGGCTTCATTCCATGCACGGATGGGAATTTTTATGCTTTGGAATAGCAGGTGCAGATTTAATTTAAATTCATTTTATTGGTTAATCATGAACACCTGATTGACAATTCCCTGTAAAGAACAGGTAAGCCTTGGCGACCATATATATCTTTATTTAAGCTTTATTATTGTGCTATATCACTTGTTATTTTATTTTTTGTTACATTATGTTATAGGTAAAACTCTTTTGGTACTTAGTTGACTCACTGGTCCTTTATGGTATGGACATTTTGTGAGTTTTCCTTCAACGTTTTTTGCTGCTGGCTTGCTGATGCTACCTTTTGATGCATTTTGGCTGCCTCTGGCTTGCACAGTGCTGTAAGTGCTTCGGTCATGTTGCTTTCTCCCTTTTCACACAATTTCAATTATATGAACAGTTGAGCTCTTGTATACCATTTTTAAATTTTTTTTGTTTGAAGATTTTGTGGGTTGCTGCACCCTTTTGGAAGGCACCAATACCTTAGGATCTTAAAATTTCTGTACCAGTTTCGATCGACTAATGACAATCGGCGTAACATCCCTTTCTTTTGTACCTTTATTACAAGTAAAAAAAAAATGTATTTTTGAAAAGTATACATCATTTGGTCATGCCGCTTATTGTGTCCCTTGCATTCAAATAATTATATGTTATGGGATGAACTTGGATGGGAAATTTGTGCTAGGGAAATTTGTGGTCTAAACTGTTTTTGTTTGACTATACATGACATTAATAACTATAATAACATCTCTTGCAACATTATGTTTATATCTTTTTACCATTTCTGATTTCATGCTCATGTTGTAGAAATCAACATGCCGTTTGAACCCTGATGAAGAGTCTCTGGAGTTGAAACAGGATCTCCATGCTACACATAAATAACAGTTGTTGATTTTCGTATTGTTACATGACTACAATATTTAGTGTTATAAACTCTGAGAAAATAGGGGATTGGCGCTGTTCACTGGTGAATAAATAAACTATAAACAGACTCTTACCACAAATAGAGCATTACACCACAAATCTGGGTGAATAAAAGGTGAAACACCGTATAATTAAGTATGTATAAATAAATATACTTGCTAAAGATACCAAAAAATGTGCAAACTGCTCAAAGTGAAGAAATATATAAAATAATAAAGCTCCAAACAGTAATATAAGTGAATGATCAATCAAGTGTACAAAAAATAACACAAAATCCAAGGATAATAATCATTGAAAGGTGTAAGTGAATTATGCCCTGAAAAAAAAAAAAAAACAGTGTTACCCACTCCAAAGTAGTGTTTATACTAATAAAATGAGGCTGGATGGTGATCAAATAAAAAATAATAAAAAATAATTTACATATGGTGTGCATAAAAATGTTGTGTTCAAGAATTACTCAATAAAAATTAATGAATGAAAAAATGATTTTGAAAAAAATATTTTTAAAAAACTGACATAATAGTCTATGATTTCAAGAAAAAAGTCCGTGCATGCAAAAATTTCAGAAAAAGCCGAAAAAATGCTATATATATTAAAAATGTCCAGTGTACATAAAAAGTTCTTGTGCAGCAAACTGGTGTATCTTCAAATGGTTCCAGGTATGTCCGTCCCAATAAATATATACCGTCCTGTGTGGAGCCCCCTCTAGTGTCCCCACTCACTGGAACGCCCAACCCCTGCAGGGGTAATAGGCATGTAGACGTGAGTCCGATGATCCAAGCGGTCGGTGTCCCCTTCACCACCAGCTCACTACTTGTGTCACCGGATCGCTCTCAGAAGGCATCCACCAGGACAGAATACCATGTACAGGGAAAAGAGAAGAGCCTCATAGCGTGATTCCAAATATAACTTTATTTAGCTCAAGCTTACATAAAAACTAAAAAGAACTAAAATCAGTCAATTCTCTGCCGGCTGGCTCCACGCCAGAAGCCGCAGACAGTGCAGTGTTAGCGGCGTGCGTTCCACGGCCGACTGCAGAAACCGGAAGTCAATGACATAAACAGAAGGAAAAAAGGACGTATGCGTACCAAGAGGCCACAGCTTACGCGTTTCGTCATCAAGATGTCATCTGAGGCGCGGCCATCTTGGCACACCATACGTCTATAAATACTACACGGAGGCACCACGGAAGCCAATCGGGAGGCGGTATATGACGAGCACATCCGCCCAGCGTAAGAAATGGGAGGACCGCTGTAGTGAGAAGTGGGAGGGTATAACCATCACAGCAGTCTGATACCCCCTAGTGGAAGTTCAAAAATTGTTCTAGAATCCAGGTTAAATGAAAAAGAGCGCCTCCGTGTGTAACAATGACATATTACCAGCATTTCAACAGACATATCTGTACTTCCAAAAAATATATTCAATACAAAAATGCTGAAACTCATGTTACAAAGAAACAACAAGAATAGATTAAAAAGAGCAAAGAGCAAAAAAGCAACCAAAGAAAAGATCCTCTTTCTTTTCTAGGAGCGGTATAGTTTGACATCAGAGAATTGATCACCTGCAACACCACCCATGTGACTTACGTCATCGCGTGTCCATGTCGAATGCAATATGTGGGTAGAACCACGAGACCCCTACGTGTGCGTATTAGGGAGCACATTACTAATATAAGAAAGGGGTTTCCCAAGCATAATCTTTCCAGACACTTTGATGAATTTCATCATAGAAATCCATCGTGTTTGGTGTTCTAATCTACGGTATAGATACGATCAAAGATAACTGGAGGGGGGGAGTAAGAAGTTACTGATATCCCAAAACGAAACCAGATGGATATACCATCTGGACAGTCTGGTCCCTAGAGGACTTAATGTGGACATCGATTTAAACTGTTTTTTATCCAATTTTTAGCATTTATATGTACATAGGGACTTTATTTTATCCCTCCCTCCCTGTTAATGTTGCACAGTATGATATGTAAATGTTCACAATCTATTCTCCCTCTCTGGGATTTTGCACCCTCGGATTTATAGTACAACAGTATGTTACAGGATAAAGCCAGTGGACTTAGGGCTCTCATGTTTCCTCTTTTCAGTTCCACCCATTTTTTCAGGGCCTAATTTAATTTTAATTTTATCTGATCTTCATTTTATGTTGTACCCTATTGATTATTTTATGCTAAACTAGCTCTTCCTTGCTCACACATACCTTTTTTTAGGTATGGTTGGTGCTGCTGTTGTTCTCATGATCCTAGACCTTAATCCAGGGGCTTCGCCCTTAGTATCTGGAGCCTGGATGCATAGTTTTAACATGTCATGTCCTAGGTTTTATAACCGAAATATTATAATTGCTCTCGGCTATTTTTACCCTACATTTTTATCCATTTTTATATTTTCTACATTTTATTTTAATTTATTTCATATTTCATTCTTTCGTTTAATATATTACTAGATAAAAGAATTTTTTATCTTTATGTTTATTTTTATCTTTTATACAAGGTCAGTTGTAATATTATATGTTCTTCACGAAAGATCTTATTTATATGACATTCCATTGTTCATATTGATATGCCCTTCCTTCTATATCATTTTTAATCTATTCCTCTTGTTTCTTTGTAACATAGGTTTCATCATTTTTGTATTGAATATATTTTTTGGAAGTACAGATATGTCTGTTGAAATGCTGGTAATATGTCATTGTTACACAGGGAGGCGCTCTTTTTCATTTAACCTGGATTCTAGAACAATTTTTGAACTTCCACTAGGGGGGATCAGACTGCTGTGATGGTTATACCCTCCCACTTCTTACTACAGCGGTCCTCCCATTTCTTAAGCTGGGCGGATGTGCTTGTCATATACCGCCTCCCGATTGGCTTCCGTGGCGCCTCCGTGTAGTATTTATAGACATATGGTGTGCCAAGATGGCTGCGCCTCAGATGATGTCTTGATGACGAAATGCGTAAGGCGTGGCCTCTTGGTACGCATACGTCCTTTTTTCCTTCTGTTTATGTCATTGACTTCCGGTTTCTGAAGTCGGCCGTGGAACGCATGCCGCTAACACTGCACTGTCTGCGGCTTCTGGCGTGGAGCCAGCCGGCAGAGAATTGACTGATTTTAGTTCACTATTCTTTTTAGTTTTTATGTAAGCTTGAGCTAAATAAAGTTATATTTGGAATCACACTATGAGGCTCTTCTCTTCTCCCTGTACATGGTATTCTGTTCTGGTGGATGCCTTCTGAGAGCGATCCGGTGACACAAGTAGTGAGCTGGTGGTGAAGGGGACACCGACCGCTTGGATCATCGGACTCACGTCTACATGCCTATTACCCCTGCAGGGGTTGGGCGTTCCGGTGAGTGGGGACACTAGAGGGGGCTCCACACAGGACGGTATATATTTATTGGGACGGACATACCTGGAACCATTTGAAGATACACCAGTTTGCTGCACAAGAACTTTTTATGTACACTGGACATTTTTAATATATATAGCATTTTAATATATATAGCATTTTTTCGGCTTTTTCTGAAATTTTTGCATGCACGGACTTTTTTTCTTGAAATCATAGACTATTATGTCAGTTTTTTAAAAATATTTTTTTCAAAATCATTTTTTCATTCATTAATTTTTATTGAGTAATTCTTGAACACAACATTTTTATGCACACCATATGTAAATTATTTTTTTATTATTTTTTATTTAATCACCATCCAGCCTCACTTTATTAGTATAAACACTACTTTGGAGTGGGTAACACTGTGTTTTTTTTTTTTTCAGAGCATAATTCACTTACACCTTTCAATGATTATTATCCTTGGATTTTGTGTTATTTTTTGTACACTTGATTGATCATTCACTTATATTACTGTTTGGAGCTTTATTTATTATTTTATATATTTCTTCATTTTGAGCAGTTTGCACATTTTTTGGTATCTTTAGCAAGTATATTTATTTATACATACTTAATTATACGGTGTTTCACCTTTTATTCACCCAGATTTGTGGTGTAATGCTCTATTTGTGGTAAGAGTCTGTTTATAGTTTGTTTATTTATTCACCAGTGAACAGCGCCAATCCCCTATTTTCTCAGAGTTTATAGCATTTGGATCGCACCTAGGTGCTTTCTTTATCTGGGGGGCTGCAGTTCGGTTACGAGCCCGTCCTGAGCGCGGAATACTAATACATACAATATTTAGTGGCCCACTTTTAAAAAATATGCTGCTTTGTATGAAATGTTCTTGTTTTTATATATTTTGTATCAATAAAATGAGAAATAATATTATATATTTTTTTATTATTATTTTGTCACATTTGGTGCCTAAAAAATCCCATCCAAAAAAAACTTTTAGGCCCAAAAAAGGGGTTTAAATCTCCCATGTTGCGGTGCTTCCAAAGCGCTTTTCAGGAGCTTCGGAAGTGCCCATTCATTGAATTGGGCAGGGGCGTTTTGGGGGTGCTGTATACAGCGCTCCCAAACCGCCCCAAAGATGCTGCTTGCAGGACTTTTTCAAACGTCCAGCAAGTGCACTGCCCGGGTGTGAAAGGATTTATTGCACTGAATGGGAGGCAGTTCTCAGGCGCTTTACATGTGCTAGTTCCAGTGCTAAAACGTCTGAAAACTGCCTCAGTGTGAAAGGGGTCTTACTGTCAATGGCATCCCAAAAGCGGTCAGCAGACGCACATTTTTTTCATGAAACAAAATGCGTTGTAAAAAAACTTGGAAAGCTCAATGCCAAAAAAGGTGCAGGAGCTTCTTTTGGCGCGTTTGTCATGCATAGGGCAGCCCATTCAAGTAAATAGGCTGCCCTCTACATGAAAAAACGCACGTTCGCGT
Source organism: Lithobates clamitans (assembly GCA_037952925.1). NCBI lineage: Eukaryota > Metazoa > Chordata > Amphibia > Anura > Ranidae > Lithobates > Lithobates clamitans. Next base: position 810,613 of record JBBGZY010001144.1, read on the forward strand.
GATGCGCATATGTAAATGGGCCCTACAGGAAGTAAAAAAAAATGAATCTTCTAGCACAATCAATAGGCAATATGCTACAGAGGTATATTCAGAATGACCTCTTTCACACAAGTGTACTTAACCCCTTCCTGACAACGTAACACATATATGCGGCCTCGCAGAAGTGGGCTTTTTTCTGTGGGGGTCCCATATATGTGTATCTCCCTTTGTGCTGGGAGGGCAGCACAGTGTGCTCACAGCACAGATCCTGGGTCCTCGCCAACAGGCCCTGTACTACCGATCGGGACCCGGAACTCCCAATTCTGGGTCATCTGATCGCTGTGGAGCTTTATATACTGACAGTTTACTCACAAAAACTTGGAAAGTCTACATTAAAGTCTAACTTTATGAAAAAGAAAATTGGAAAACAGAATTTTTTAATGCAGAAGAGATATACTATGTCTCCTTTAAATTAAAGCTTCTGTACACCGAACTGTGAACGCAAAGTTCTATGTACAGTTTGGCTTACGATCAGTACCATGAAGCAAACTGGCAGGCGAGGAACTCCGGGACACTGCAGCACTGGAGATCCATTTTAAGCACACAAAAAAACCTTCTCATGCCACCATCATTTTAGTAATACGTGAAAAAAAGGAAAACATACCAGGTTGCATAACTTACAATAGACATATTGTAAAGCATTTACAGACATCTAGGATGGTCGCTCACAGTAGCCCAAGTATTACTATCTGGGGGAAAGGACCGTAATCTAGCCAAAACCGACTGTTCCAAGAAGTGCTGATCTCAGCTTACTGTGCTGGCTAAAACATGCAGCATAACCAACATCTCTACCCTTTAATTTACTTCAGTACAGCTAAATGACATGCTTAAATTTCACCAAGTTACATATTTAGTCTGAAGAGGGAGAGGGGTAACCTTTGCATATAAATAAAAAGAATATGGTGGGCTCTCCACTACAAATAAGAAATCCCAGCTGATGAAGATGTGCAGGAATGGACATACCTGCACTACTGCACAAGAAAACTGCTGACCAGGTGTCTCTAATAACAAGGGAGGCTGTGATAGGGACGGCTCCACCAAAATGAGGACTCTTTGTGTCCTTTCACACGGGTGGTTCGCCCAGCGGACTCCGCTTTGCTCATTGGGGGAAGGATCTGCTGATCCCCGTTGAGCAGGCGGATGACAGGTCAGTCTGCTCAATGTGCAAAGACGGACCTGTCAGAGTCCAGCTCTCCTCAATGGGAAGATCGAATGAAAATGGACTGCCTGTCCCTTTTCATCTGATCCCATCTGCCAGAGGGATGGAAAATAGGGTCACCATCCGTCTGGATTTCACGGACAGGATCAGATCAGATGGCAGTGGGTGTCAGCGGACATGTCACCGCTGACATCCGCCGCTCCTTAGGAGTGAGTGGGGCGTCCGTTCAGGTTCCGCCTGAAAAACTGACAGGCGAACCTGATCGGAAAGCCAGTGTAAAAGGGACCTTTCTGTGATTCAGTGAAGGTTCCACATTTAACCCTATTGCACTACTTCAAGGAGTTTCAATACATTTTAGGATCAATTTTTTCCTTCGCATGGGAAACAGAAATGTATCTATTTAACAAAAAACTATGCACTATCTCCATTTAAAGTAACTACATATTATAACCATAAAGCAATTTCCGAAAATCTATAATTTACAGTATGTGAAATGTATGTAAGAGTGACTACACAGGATGCTTCAAGAGAAAAAAGCCCCCCTGAAATAGGAAACCCAGGGCAGTGGTCATGGCACCAGCTTAAACTGAAACACAAGCAAGGATTAGAAGACAAAGAAGCTGCATGCTCAGTAAGTGAATAAATCAGCTGGACTCCCAGGCCAAGTTTGAAACTTCTCACATATATGTAAAAATCTAAAAAAAAAATTGCAGAAAATACTTAGAACCCGCAAACATTATATATAGGAGCCAAGCGCCAAAACTGCATGTCCGGAGCATCGGGCAATAGGAATTTGACACCAAATTGACAGCCTCATATATTCAGCAAAGAGACATACCAATCTAGTAAAGAAACATTTCCATAAAGCAAAGAGACATCCCCATACAGTAATAAAGAGACAGTACAATCCAGCAGAGACATCCCCATATATTCACCAACTGGACAACCCAATCCAACAAAGAGACATTCCCATATAGCAAAGAGAAAGCCCAATCAAGCAAATAGATATCCCAATTCTGCAAATAGATATCCCAATTCTGCAAAGAGACATCCCCATCCAGCAAAGAGACAGCTTCATATAGCAAAGAGACAGCTCCATATAGCAAAGAGACAGCTCCATATAGCAAAGAGACAGCTCCATATAGCAAAGAGATCTCCCCATCCAGCAAAGAGACCTGTCCATCCAGCAAAGAGGCATCCCCATCCAGCAAAAGAGACATGCCCAATCCAGCAAAGAGACATGCCCAATCCAGCAAAGAGACATGCCCAAAAACATCAGCTCAGCTCAAAAGGTATATGAATTGTACAGTAGCAATGTAGCACCTACACATTCAATGGGCAGGCCAGTCAACGAAAGCTTCCCCCTTACTCTTGTATATAAGGAAGTGCAGTGCTGATATGATATGTGTAGAATAAACCACGATAAAATATTAAAATGAATACTCAATAAAGTGAACCCCTAAAACGAGAAAAGTGCATAAATGTGTACAAAAATATTTATACACTGTATCAGAAAGTCAAACAATACTCATATCATTTGTTTAGAAATCATAAGATTCAATAAAATTATGAAAATAATCATGTGAAACAAATAAAGCAAAAAAAAAAAAAATCCAAAAAGTAAAAAAAAATCAAAGTCCATAAACAAGTGTGCATGGTAACACAGTGACTTGAAGTATAAAATTTGCGCAGAAACTATTTTGTCAGTAGATGATCCACCACCTGATTCCCCCTTACTCTTCACTGCCACCAACAAACTAAGCTTCGATCCCGGCTCAGTGATGCAACATGCAGCCCCTCGGTCAGTTTGACTGAATCGCGCTTTACCACTGGTCACATGATCCTGATGCACCACCCACCCGCTGCCGCCAGCCAAACAAAGAAAGCTGTAGTGGAGCTGGCCACTCGGGAAGCCAGGAGTGAGAGTGCACAGCACACTTGGGAGTGTGTGGGCACAGCAGGTACAGAATATGAACAGGCTGGCAAAAGCCCAGGTGCCAGGGCGCAATTTCTAGTTGCAATTGCGACCTGGTACCTGGCAATTTGTCGAGTCCTGCCATAGGCATTGCTTAGGCGACTTACGTATGCATTCACAATTGCGCATGAACATGGGGCACTTTAACTGCTCCCCGCCAACGCCATTGTAAAATACATTTTCCTTAGAACAAGCCACGCTCGGCACAATCTGTCACGATGACTGATCAGTGTACTGGCCCGCTGCCGCTACCATGTGACCGCTGTGACCAATCACAGCAGATCACATGACAGTTGTAAACAATGAATGGCTTCCTTTCATGCCATTTATTGTATACAATTGTGTTGCTAGCTGTGATTGGTCACAGTGATCACATAGTACAGACAAGGGCCAATCCCAGCCCATTTCAACAATATGATTAGCTGTGGCCAATAACAGCTAATCACAATACACAGTGTCTACACACTGTCATTCAATAAAAATATTTGCTTATAGCAGTGAAATTTACTGCTATGTGCAAGCATAGTATGTAAAAAAAAAAAATTCCGATCAACTCCCAAAAGTGGTACAGTGTTACTATGGTAACACTGTATTGTTCTGGACACAGTATGAAGAAAAAAAAGAAAAGAATATATTTTATACATATTATATATATATATATATATACACACTTTTATTTTTTTTCTTCATATATATATATATTTAACATACTGTCACCAGTCAGTGTCCCTGGTCACTGCCACACCAGTTTTACAAGGGTGCTGTACTGCACTGGTGACAGTATGTACAAAAATAAAAATGTTAAAAAAGTAAAATTCCAAATTTCAAAAAAAATTGTGACAAAAAAGTGTAAACTTCAAAAAACGCACCATGCCTCCTACTAAACACCTCAGACTGTCTACTTTCCAAAAAGGTAATTTAGGGAGTTTGTACTATCCTGGCATTTTTGTGTTTCAAGAAATGATAGGCCATCAGTACATCACGATTGATCAATTTGTCAGATTTACGATAGTTTGTGGACTGTAGCAGAATACATTTTGGCCTAAATGTTTAAAGAAAGATTATTTATTTGCAACATTTTAGAACAAAAACAAAGAAAAATGCTTTTTTTTTTTCAAGATTTTTTGCCTATTTTCATTTATTTAGCAAAAAATAAAACCCAGTGGTGATTAAATTCCACCAAAAGATGTATTTGTGTTAAACACATTACAAAATTTGTATATGGGTACAGTGTTGCATGACCGCGCAATCGACATTCAAACTGCGACAGCGCTGAATGCTGAAAATTGGTCTGGGCAGGAAGGGGGTAAAAGCGCCCGGTATTAAAGTGGTTTAAAAAAAATGTATTTTATATTTTTATTATTTTTTCATTATTTATAATTATTTTATTATTTTTTCTTTTACACTATTCCTTTTTTTTAATCAATTTTATTATATATATATATATATATATATATATATATATATATATATATATATATATATATATATATAATTATTATATCATATTATGATATGAACAATATCCCTTGTGATAACAATAGGCATGACAGGTCCTCTTTAAGGGGAGATCTGGGGTCTATTGGACCCGGATGTCTCCTTTTTCCGCCAAAACATCTGATCACAAACATCACAGAAGAGGAGCAGGAACTTCAGTTCTTTCCAATCTTCTAGGGAATGCGACTGAAGCGGTCGCATCGTTACCAGGTTCCCTGGTCAGACAGGAGAGAACAGTAAAGGCAGCAAAGGGAGAGGGGGCCCCCCTTCCACCACCTGTTGAAGTGTTTGAATGGCTGTATAACCGCTCGAGTCACTAAAGAGCAGCTTAAAATGTTGATACTGGGATGATGCCTGTAGCTCCCGGTATAACCACTTTAACTGGGGAGAAGTGGTTGAGTTAGCCAATAAAGGGTATAACTTAAGCTCCAACCAAACTTTCTGTGAGAAAACACAAAATGTACCACCCTTGGTGTCATAAAATCAGAATTGGTGGTAATTCCTCAAGTAACATGGCTAATGGATAATAGCGTGAATTATCAGAGTAGAGATTCTAAAACGACATTAAGTAAAAGGGACATTCTTTCAAAGACAGTGAGATACACATTTTGGAGAGAGAAGACAACTGGTTTGCAGAGGCAAGAAAGAGGACAACTACGTCAAACTGGAACAACCATTGCTGAACAGGGAAGGAGACCTTTAACACCATCTGCCTTCAACAGATAATGCAGTATTAACATCTGTACCCTGGCAATTTGACAATTCAAGCCTTTAGGGCTCATTCACATGGGCCTTTAAAATGCTTTTTTACGTGCATACAGTGGATAGTTTTGTATGTATCAACACACGGCACTAAAGGAATCAATGAGGCCATACACATAGCTGTGTCTGCAATTTTCGTGTGCACCTGGTTTAGTTGCATACAAAAAAATGTAGAATACAGCTGCATCCAGGATTGTTTTAGGCCCCTTTCACACTTATACGACTTGTCCCACGATTTTGTACTGCAAAATCGTATGACAAGTCATTCTCCATGATTTTCAATGACTACCATTCATATTGGCACGACTTTAAGTCGTGCCGACTTGAAAGTAGTCCCTGCACTACTTTGGTCCAACTTCTATGCGAGTTGTACTCCATAGACCTCAATGTTAAACCCTGAAGTAGCATGAAAATCGTGCCTGAATAATATAGACACGACTTCAGTACGACTTTGTAAGCACAAGCCTGGCTCGCTGATCGGGAAAGGAAAACTTTTTTTTCCTTTCGTGATGAGCGACAGACAGTGCTGACAGCTGTCTGTTATGAATCCTGAGGGGGAACGCCGTACCAAGTTTTAAATGAAAAAAACGGCGTGGGTTCCCCCCCAGGGGCATACCAGGCCCTTAGGTCTGGTATGGATCTAAAGGGAACCCCCTACGCCGAAAAATCGGCGTGGGGTCCCTCCCAAAATCCATACCATACCTTATCCGAGCACGCAGCCCGGCTGGTCAGGAATGGGGGTGGGGACGAGCAAGCGCCCCCCCCCCCTCCTGGACCGTACCAGGCCGCATGCCCTCAACATGGGGGGGTGGGTGCTTTGGGGCATGGGGGGCACCCTGCGGGCCCCCCCACCCCAAAGCACCTTGTCCCCATGTTGATGAGGACAAGGGCCTCTTCCCGACCACCCTGGCCGTTGGTTGTCGGGGTCTGCGGGCGGGGGGCTTATCAGAATCCGGGAGCCCCCTTTAATAAGGGGGGCCCCAGATCCCGGCCCCCCAACCTATGTGAATAAGTATGGGGTACATGGTACCCCTACCCATTCACCTAGGCAAAAAAGTGTCAATAAAAAACACAGCACACAGGTTTTTAAAGTAATTTATTAGGCAGCTCCGGGATCTTCTTCCGACTTCGGGGGTCCTCTTCCGACTTCGGGGGTCTCTCCGGCATCTCCTCCCGGTGTCCTGATCTTCTGCCGGCTCCTCCGCTATCTTCTGCAGCTCAATTGCTAGCGGTGGCCCGGACTTCTGCCTTCTTCTTTTCTTCCAAAGATGTTGACACGACGCTCTCTCCAGCTGGAATGGTCTCTGAACGCTCTGCAATGGACTTATATAGGCAGTGACCCCGCCCCCTTATGAGGTCACTGTCCCGGGGCATGCTGGGACTGTGCCGTCATAAAGGGGCGTGGTCATCAACCGGTGACCACGCCTCCTAAAACGTCACAGTCCCAGCATGCCCAGGGACAGTGACGGCATAAGGGGGCGGGGTCACTGCCTATATAAGTCCGTTGCGGAGCGTTCAGAGAACATTGCAGCTAGAGAGAGCGTCGTGTCAACATCTCTGGAAGAAAAGAAGAAGGCAGAAGTCCGGGCCACCGCTAGCAATTGAGCTGCAGAAGATAGCGGAGGAGCCGACAGAAGATCAGGACACCAGGAGCAATTTAGCAACAGAAAAGGAATTATTACATTCAACAGGGGTAAGCAACCCCCGGCACTGGTGTTGCAAGCGGCACACAAAGCCTCTTTTGCCGGCACTCGACTCCCTCCCCATCAGCAGAGCAGCGCAGGGAAATGTCAGTAAGACACTAATGCATTCCAATCTCAGAATTCCCCACGCCGCACCTGCACTGAGGGGGAGGCACTGCGCCCCCACACAGTGCTGTAGCTGCGATTGTCAGCTTTTGTGATGGGGAAGAGATTGAGTGTAGTTCTGCTAGGGGGGCAGTACCTTTTTCCAGGATGAGAAGGAGGAGGACTGTCATTGGCCACTGCTAAAGCCAATCACAGTCCTGCTAGCCCCATCCACCATCTGGAGGAAGAGCACTCGCTTGGTTGTCACTACCAATCTCAGAAAGAAAGGATTTCACTGTGATTGAGAAAACCTCAATCAGGTGACAGTTTGTGGAATTACTGTTGAGCTTCTGGGAACTTTGTTGAAATTATTCCTGAACCTTTGCGTCACTTACTACTGAACCCCTGTACTCGGTGTCCCTTAAAGCCACAGCCAGTATTCAGCGCAATGAAAATCATACCCAACTTTTGCTGCGGCGCAGAGCGCTGCACTTTTCTCAGCTGCGGGGGACCCCAAAATATGATCCTGCACATAGGCCCAGTGCTTTCAGAAAATGCCCCTGACCTGAGCTCATCATTGCACATCCATTCCAGATGCTTGTATATGACATCGCTTACAAGCACCTGGGCTGGATGCGAGACGCTGATCAGCAGATTACGTGTGCCAGGACAGGTAGATGCGTCTCATCTCTGCTTCCTTTCACCACTCTGCATATCACACAGATCATAGATGAGAAGAGGGTACAGTGGTGGAACAGATAAGCAGGAGGGTACAGCGGTGGGGAAAATTAGCAGGAGGGGTTTAGAGGTGGGACAGAAGAGCAGGAGGGTACAGTGGTAGGGCAGATGTGCAGGAGGTACAGTGGTGGAAGAGATGAGAAGGGGGTTCAGCGGTGGGACAGTAGAGCAGGGGGGTACAGTGGGAAAAAGATGAGCGGGGGGGTTCAGTATTGGGGCAGATGATTTGGGGGTTCAGCGGTGGGAAAGAAGAGCAGGGGGTACAGCGGTGGGGCAGATGTGAAAGCAGGTGCAATGGTGGGACAGATGAGAAGAGGGTTACAGTGGTTGGGCAGAAGAGCAGGTGGTACAGAGGTGGGGCAGATGTATAGGGGGGGGTACAGTGGCGGGGCAGAGGAGAAAGAAGGTACATTAGTGGGACAGAGGAGCAGGGGGGTTACAGCGGTGGGGCAGAAGAGCAGGGAAGTACAGAGGTGGGGCAGATGTGCAGAGGGGTATAGAGGAGAAAGGAGGTACATCAGTGGAACACATGTGCAGGGGGTTACAGGGGTGGGGCAGAAGAGCAGGGGGAACAGAGGTGGGACAGATGTGCAGGAGGTATGGTGGGGCAGATCAGAAGGGGGGTTACAGTGGTGGGGCAGATAAACAGATAAGTTCAGTGTTATGACAGATGAGAAGATGGTTCAGCGGTGAGACAGAAGAGCATGGGGGTACAGCGGTGGAGCAGATGTGTAGGGAGGTACAGTGGTGGGACAGATGAGAAAGGGGGAACATTGGTGGGGCAGATGTGCAGGGTAGTACAGTGATGAGGCAGATAAGAAAGGGGGTACATTGGTGAGACAGATGAGCAGGGGGTTACAGTGGTGGGGCAGATGTGCAGGGGGTTACAGTGGTGGGGCAGAGGTGTAGGGGGTTACAGTGGTGGGGCAGATGAGCAGGGGGTTACAGTGGTGGGGCAGATGTGTAGGGGTTACAGTGGTGGGGCAGATGAGCAGGGGGGTACAGTGGTAAAACAGATGATCAGGGGGGACAGTGATGAAACAGATTTGCAGGGGGGACAGTGATCTGAGGTGTGAAGGTGCATAAATTGGGGCTGATCTGAGGCGTGAGAGTGCAGGATGTTAATTTCTCACTACTACTGAAGTTGTTTACAGCATTTAACTATATTTTTTTTTTCTAATTTATTTATTTTTTAACTTTTTTTGTTATAAAATCGGCACGCTCAATTTCTTTGAAAACATTTTTCGGTACACTGTGCTCAAAAGGTTGCCTACCCATGACATACAACAATAATTTAGAGACATAGTACAAACAAGTGGTTACTGCCCCCACCTGTAACTGGTCACTGCAGCAAGGAGCATTGGAAAGGCAAAGCATTTAGAAAAAATAGAGAAATTTCCAAGCTCAACATACTGACCAGCCTGCGACCAGCCGTAAGCCATAGAGCCCTGGAAAGGCACCCCATTTTCTGTTGGCCAGGCAACGCATTCACAGTCACCTTTGCTGCCATAGTGTTATGGGCTAAGTATTCAGTGTGCCGCTGTGCCTTTAAGGATGGGTGGGTTCCCTTCGGGTTTATCTGCCCTACACCTGTCCATCTAACTGTGACTTATGCATGTGTTTGCAAATGTGTGCAACTAAACCCCTGTTTTTAACACATAATGTTGGACAGGTCAATTCGGTTGGTCACAGGCTGGTTGGCAAGTTGAGCTTGGAAATTTCCTTGTTTTTTCAATAACCTGTGTTGGCAATGGTGTCTGTGAACTTTTCTTTTTGTTTGTTTAAATACAAACCCAATTCCAAAAAATTTGGGACGCTGTGTAGAATCTGTTTTAACCACTTCAGCCCCAGAATGCTTACCCACTTCTTGACCTGCCCATTTTTTGCGATACGGCACTGCATTAATTTAACGGACAATTGCGCAGTCATGCGACGCTGTACCCAAATAAAATTGATGTCCTTTTTTCCCACAAATAGAGCTTTCTTTTGGTGGTATTTGATGACCTCTGTGGTTTTTGTTTTTTCCGCTATAAACAAAAAAAGACTGACCATTTTGAAAAAAAATTATATATTTACTTTATGCTATAAAACACACCCAATAAAAAAAATTAACAAAAAGTGTCAGACACCTGACACTTTTTGGGGACCAGTGACACCAATACAGTGATCAGTGTCAGTACTAAAAAAAAAAAAAAAAAAAAAAAAGCACTGTAACTGTACTAATAGCACTGGCAGGGAAGGGGTTAACATCAGGGGCGATCAAAGGGTTAAGTGCGTCCCTAGAGGGTGCTTTCTATCTGTGGGAGGGGTGCTTTGACTGGGGGAAAATTTTAGCAGAAACACCAGATCTACATCTTTTCCTCTGGCAGAACAGCCGCCTGTCTTGTTTACATAGGCAGACCGCCGTTCTGCCTCTCCTCAGAATGATCGGTGGGTCCCGGCGGACATCCCGTCCCCCGGAACCTGCTGATTTGCTCCCACGGTCTCCAAACACAGCGGGAGAGGGTCGCAGGTGGTGCAAGTGCGTACCGCAGTCCCCGTGCACAAAACCAGGTACATGATTTTGCGCAGGAGGGTTGCCCTGCCGCAGTTTATCTGTGTGGGGCAGTCCTTAAGAGGTTAAAACAAAATGCAATAATTTCCAAGTCTCATAAACCCATAATATATTTACAATACATCTATTTACCAAGTGGATTGTCTGATCACAGCCCATTGGTAGTGACGCTTCGCTCTCCTGCATCCCGGAGTCCTGCACTGTGGAGATTGGGGGCTCATTGGGTCTCCCATCCGGACCTAACTGAAATTATACCCCCCTTGTTAGCGGATTTCTGGGAGCGGAACACCGGGTCCTCCTCCCCTGAAATCACTTGGGATGCGTTTAAAGCATATACGAGGGGACAATATATCTCCTCTATTGCCCATATTAAAAAGAAACAATTAAAGTAGACCCAATTATTACAACAAATCATACCTCTACCTACAGCTCGGATCCCACATCATTTCATTTTGACTCACTTATGGCAGCACAGAGAGAACTGAATTTTCACTTGACAGAGGTTACACGACTTGAAACTCATAGGGGTAGACAAAGAACTTTTGAACAGGGCGACAAAAATGGTCGCCTGTTAACCCTATTGGCGCAGAATGACCAACCACTCACACTTGTCTCCACTCTGCGGACTTCTGATGGGGACACGGTGACTTCCCCCTCAAAAATTTTGCAAACGTTTACTGCTTTTTACGAAAAGTTGTATACCTCCACTTTGCCCTCTGACTTTCAGCCTGGGCAGCTGCGGGACCTGTTAGATCCCTTGGCGCTGGGCTGGCTTTCGGATCAGGAGCATGAGACACTAGTTAGGCCATTTACAGCCCTAGGGGTGCCTTCCCCACTGGTAAGGCACCCCTGTTGGCCCAGCTATATAATATATGCCTGAAAGATGGCAAACTGCCCGACTCAATGTATCATGCATATCTGACTTTAAATATACAAACCCTCTCAAGACCCAACCTCTTGCGCCTCGTACTGGCCAATTGCATTGCTAAATAATGACTTTAAAATTTTGACCAAATTACTTGCTCTACGACTATATGCCCTACTACCTTCAGTCACTAATTCGGACCAAACTGGCTTTATGCCCTGTAGATCCACTTATGTCAACCTCAGAAGGTTATATACCAACATACATGCCCAACACCACAACACGGGTTCGAGAACTATAGCCTCACTTGACATAGAAAAGGCTTTTGACACCGTAGAGTGGCCTTTTCGTTGGGAAACATTGCGTAGAATGGGGTTCCCCTTGTTGTTTATTCAATGGCTCCAGGTATTGTACAAATGCCCCACTTCATCGGTAAGACTGGGGGGTGGACTATCAGCCCCTTTTAAGCTCACCAGAGGAACCCAGCAGGGCTGTCCTCTCTCTCCAGCCTTATTTGCCTTAGCTATTGAACCGGTGGCGGAGGCGCTCCGTACGTCCCCGCATATTAAAGGTCTCCGTATTGGCTTGCTGGAGGAGAGGCTGGCCCTGTACGCGGATGACATGCTACTGTTCCTCAATGATGCTGGCCCGTCCTTGCAGGGTGTTCTGAACGTGTTAGACACTTTCGCAGTAGTCACCGGACCAAAAGGTCAACTGGTCCAAATCCATACTTTTTCCGATAGACCAGGCAGCCAAAACTACTTCCCCCCCAGACTGTTCGCTAAAATGGGTGGAAACTTTTAAGTACCTAGGGGTTCATATATCCACACAAGCATCAGACTTCATCTCACTTAACCTTATCCCTATACTCTTGGACACTAAGACAAAACTTAAAACGTGGAGTAATTTACCTCTGTCAGTCTGGGGACGAGTAAATCTCCTTAAAATGAAAATTATCCCCAAATTCACGTATTTGTTCCGCCACTCCCCTCAGTGGATACCCAAATCCTTTTTTTAAAAAATGAATCAATTGTGCTCATCCTTTATCTGGGGCTCCTCGCCACCCAGGTATCGGCTGTCGACCTTGATGCGGCCGTCAACACAGGGTGGTATGGCATTTCCTGATTGCTACAAATATTTTCTAGCTACCCAACTGGTGACAGTGGCCTGGTGGCTGCACCCTGACAAAACTAACTCATCCACAGTCCTAGAGGCCACGATAATAGCCCTGCAATTCCTGATATTCAGAGGCCCTCGAGCCCCATATCCTTTAACACCCTCTATGCATACCACCCTGCGGGCTTGGCGGGCAGGTCTAGATATAGAAAAGTACAAATCAACCGAGATCTCTCCTAACACCCCGATCTGGCTGAACCCTACTTTGCCACACATTTACAAACTTCCAGACCCCTTCGCATGGACCAAGTATGGTATAAAAATTATTTCCCACATAGTGTCACGAATGTCATTATCTCCCCTTTCACACCTTTCTTCTATGTATAACATACCTCATTACCAATTTCGCTATCTCCAATTGTCACATGCTTTTGCTGCGCAGTTTCCACGCGCTTCCTGCATCATTGTCCAATCGGGACTGGAGAAGACACTTAGAACTAAGTGTGCAGAGAAACCCTCCTCACAGCTATATGAGCATTTGGTCTATGTGTCTCTCCCACCTCTAGATAAGCTCTGGTCTTGCTGGCAGCTTGACATACCCTCGCTGGACAGTGATGACTGGGATGATGTCTGGGATTTCCCTTTCAGCTCCTTAGTTTCTATGCGGGATCGGCTGATCCAATTTAAAATAGTGCATAGAGCGTACTTTACTCCACATAGACTCCATAAAATGAACCCTACATGTCCATCGTAGTGTTGGAGATGTGGAATCTCCCCAGGAGATTTCTCTCATATTTTCTGGCATTGCTCTAAAATTCAGCAATATTGGAGTGAGGTACTTGACAAATAGAGTCGCATCAACTACACTACCACATGCCATGGAAGTCTGTCTATTGGGGTTAATTGAAACACTTGTACCAACGATAGCAAAACGCACACTGGTCGGGTTATTGTTATTCTATGCTCTGAAAAACATTGCCATACAATGGAAGAAGCCCACCCCCCCTTCATTGACACAATGGAAAAGTCTGGTTAATAATAACCATTATATACTGCTGGAGTGAAAAATCAAATACGTTATTATTTATGGTATTGAGGTATGAACATGCACTACAGACCAGTGTTAATTTTGAAGTCAAATTTCAATTTAGTTTTAGTCTAAAGCCCCGTACACACGGTCGGACTTTGTTCGGACATTCCGACAACAAAATCCTAGGATTTTTTCCAACGGATGTTGGCTCAAACTTGCCTTGCATACACACGGTCACACAAAGTTGTCGGAAAATCCGATCGTTCTAAACGCGGTGACGTAAAACACGTACGTCGGGACTATAAACGGGGCAGTGGCCAATAGCTTTCATCTCTTTATTTATTCTGAGCATGCGTGGCACTTTGTCCGTCGGATTTGTGTACACACGATCGGAATTTCCGGATTTTGTTGTCGGAAAATTTTATAGCCTGCTCTCAAACTTTGTGTGTCGGAAAATCCGATGGAAAATGTGTGATGGAGCCTACACACGGTCGGAATTTCCGACAACAAGGTCCTATCACACATTTTCCGTCGGAAAATCCGACCGTGTGTACGGGGCATTAGTCTTTTCACTTAAATGGCATTTTAGTTTTAGTTCCATTTTAGTCTTCTGACTTAAATGGCATTTTAGCCGACTAAAAATAGTATTCATTTAGTCAACTAAAATGTTTTAGTCGACAAAATTAACACTGTTCCACACACGGAGATTTCTCTATATTCTCAGAGTCTTCTGATGATATTATGTACTGTAGATGATAATATATTTAAAAAGTCTTTGCAATTTTATGTTGAGGAACATTATTCTGAAATTGTTCAACAATTTTTAGATGTAGCTTTTCACAGATTGGAGAACCTCTGCTCATCTTTACACCTGAGACCATCTGACTCTTTAAGATGCCCTTTTTATACTCAATCATGTTACTGACCTGTTGATAAATTAACCTAATTAGTTGCAAAATGTTCTTCCAGCTCTTCAGTGTTGGTATCACTTACTGTGTCAGTTTTTTGTTGCCCTGTCCTAACTTTTTTGAGTCATGTTACTGCCATCAATTTCTAAATTACCTTTTTTTTTTTCTTAAAATGGTACATTTTCTCAGTTTAAACATTTGATATGTTTTCTATTTTGGATAAAATATGGGTTTATGAGATTTGCAAATCATTGCATTCTGTTTTTGTGAAGATTTTACACAGTATCCCAACTTTCTTGGAATCGGGGTTATAAGAGTGGGCAGTCAAGCCTTTAAAACACAATTGAGACTGGTATGAATTTCACTAAAATGCATCTATTGCTGAGCTAATGATCCCCCATATCACACCTGGGTTTTTTTTTTGGACGGTCTTTGGAAGATGTAATTTAGCTTTCTTTCCCATACACACACACACAAACAGAAAACTGGAGAAATGTTAGTGTCTAAAGTGAGGTGTAATCTCAATTGTCACCAAAACAGGCTACCTGTTCTGGGGACAACTGTAAAATTTCAAAATTCCTATTAATTTCTTTCCCAGCGATAAAGGTCAAAAAGAAAGGGTGAATCTATGCAGTGGTACTACATTTAGTTATAAATCCTGACAGCGGGTTTAACCCTTCCTAAAATCTTCCAAAACAAAAAAATTTCGACTAGATATGCATTTTAATCTCTTTGTGGTGACCTGCTGGGGGTCAGACAGATGGTGACAAGAGCAGTCATTTTATACATGACGTAGAGCTGCACGATTAATCAATAAAGAATCAAAATCCCGATTCTACTCCCCTCCCGAACTTAAAACAGCATTTCCCCGATTCTATGTAACTAATGCAGAGTTCTCTGCTCATAGGAAACATAAGGGAAATACAAAGTCATTGAATTTCAAAAGAGCCAACTTCCCTAAACTACGAACCTTGCTAGAGGGCATAAATTGGGATAAAATCTTATGAACAAAGAACACGGAGGAGAGATGGGTTAGCTTTAAAAGCATATTAAATAAGGGCATTAGCCAATGCATTCCATTGGGTAAAATACATTTAAAAGAGCGAACAAAAGTCCTGGATGGCTTAACTCCAATGTAAAAATGCATATAAAAGCAAAGGAGAAAAAAATACAAGGTTGAGGGATCATTATCAGCATTCAGACTTTATAAAGAATGCAGCAAGAAATGTAAGGGTGCAAAGTATATAAACAGTAAAAAAGGGAGGACAGACCATATTGGCCCCATAAAGAATGAGGAAGGACATCTGGTTAAAGGATGGGGAGATGGTGAAGGTATTGAATTTATTCTTCTCCTCAGTCTTCACAAGGGAATCGGGGGGCTTCAGTAACCAAAACTGCAGTGTTTATCCTCGTGGCTAACAGAGGACAGAATTAGAATTAGACTTGGGAAACTTAACATTAATAAGTCACTGGGAGCGGATGGTTTGCACCCGAGGGTACTTAGGGAACTCGGTCAAGTAATTGCCAAACCATTGTTCCTAATTTTTTCTGACAGTCTACTGACTGGAATGGTAACAGCGGATTGGAGAAAAGCCAATGTAGCACCAATATTTAAAAAGGGCCCAAAATACATCCCTGTGAATTACAGACCAGTTAGCCTAACATCAATAGTATGCAAGCTCTTGGAGGGGATAAGGGACTATACACAAGATTTTAGTATTGAAGACGTTATCACTAGCAGTAATCAGCATGGATTCATTTAGAATGGTTCTTGCCAAACCAATCTATTAACCTTCTAGGAGGAGGTGAGTTGCCATCTAGATAAAAGAAGGCCTGTAGACGTGGTGCATCTGAATTTTGCAAAAGCATTTGACACAGTTCCCCATTAACGTTTACTGTACAAAATAAGGTCCGTTGGCATGGACCATAGGGTGAGTTCATGGATTGAAAACTGGCTACAAAAGGCGAGTTCAGAGGGTGGTGATAAATGGGGAATACTCTGAATGGTCAGGTGTGGGTAGTGGGGTCCCACAGGGTTCTGTGCTGGGACCAATCCTATTTAATTTGTTCGAAAACGACCTGGAGGATGGGGTAAACAGTTCAATCTCTGTATTTGCGGACGATACTAAGCTAAGCAGGGCAATAACTTCTCCGCTGGATGTGGAAACCTTGCAAGAAGATCTGAACAAATTTATGGGGTGGGCAACTACATGGCAAATGAGGTTTAATGTAGAAAAATGTAAAATAATGCATTTGGGTGACAAAAATATGAATGCAAGCTATACACTAGGGGGAGAACCTCTAGGGAAATCTAGGATGGCAAATGACCTGGGGGTCCAAGTAGATGATAGGCTTAGCATTGGCATGCAACGCCAAGCTGCTGCTAACAAAGCAAACAGAATATTGGCATGCATTAAGAAAAAGGGATTAATTCCAGGGATAAAGCGATAATTCTCCCACTCTACAAGACTGTGGTCCGGCCGCACCTGGAGTATACTGTCCAGGTCCTGGGCACCAGTCCTTAGGAAGGATGTACTGGAAATGGAGCGAGTACAAAGAAGGGCAACAAAGCTAATAAAGAGTCTGGAGGATATTTGCTATAAATAAAGGTTGTGAGCACTGAACTTTTTCTCTCTGGAGAAGAGACGCTTGAGAGGGGATATGATTTCAATTTACAAATACCGTACTGGTGACCCCACAAAAGGGATAAAACAAATTTGTGAAAAAGAGTTTAACAAGACAAGTGGCCACTCATTAAAATTAGAAGAAAAGAGGTTTAACCTTAAACTACCTAGAGGGTTCTTTACTGTAAGAGCGGCAAGGATGTGGAATTCCCTTCCACAGGCGGTGGTCTCAGTGGGGGGCATCGATAGTTTCAAAAAATATTAGACAAGCACCTGAACGACCACAACATATAGGTATATACAAGGCAATACTGACATATAATCACACACATAGGTTGGACTTGATGGACTTGTGTTTTTTTTCAACCTCACCTACTATGTAACTTTTGACAGCTGACAGAAAAAAAAGAAAACAGGCAGCCTGCCAAGTTTATCCCAACATCAGAGATAAGGAGAAAAATTGTAACATTTAGTTCTTAGATCAAAGGAATGAACTTCCGTCTGTAAATGAGGTCAGTTTAACCACTTAAAGACTAAACCTTTTTCAGACACTTGTTGCTTACAAGTTAAAATCAGTATTTTATGCTAGAAAATTACTTGGAACCCCCAAACATTATATATATATTTTTAGCAGAGACCCTAGAGAATAAAGTGGCGGTTGTTGCAATACTTTACGTCACACTGTATTTGCGCAGCGGTCTTTCAAACGCAATTTTTTTGGAAAAAAAAACTTTAATGAATTAAAAAAACTAAACAGTAAAGTTAGCCCAATTTTTTTGTGTAATGTGAAAGATGATGTCACGGCACGAGAATCGTGATATTATTCTAAGCAAAAAAACTGTGACTCTCATTTTAGCCAGAATCGTGCAGCTCTAACATGACGTAGAAAACTCTCACTTGTAATTACCTACATGCCTAACACAAGAAAAACTGACTTTATAATATTCAAAATCAGCATTTATGTAACATTAAACTAAAATATAAGCTTTCATATCACACCTCCTGCGAGTATTGAGCTATTATGAATGCCATTAAAATGTGCTGGACCAGTTAAAGGGGTTGTAGAGGTAAAGGTTTTTTTCACCTTAATGCATTCTATGCATTAAGGTGTAAAAAACATCCAACAATACCGCCCCCCCCCAGCCCCCCCCCCATTTACTTACCTGACCCCTCGAAAGTCCCGCACTCGCTCCCGACATCCTCTTCACCGCTCAGCCTGGCCGTTGACTGGCTAGAGTGAATGGATTGAAAGCAGCGCAGCCATTGGCTCGTGCTGCTGTCAATCACATCCAATGACGCGGCGCGCTGGTGGGCGGGGCCGAGTGATACAGTGAGCGGCTATGGCCGCTGGCTGTATCACAGGATCGCGCCCGCAAGCACTCAACACCATGCGAGGGAGCTCGCATGAAAGTGTTGAGTCCTTGTGGGGGGGAGCCGAGACAGCCACCGAGGGACCCCAGAAGACCAGGTTCGGGGCCACTCTGTGCAAAACAAGCACAGCGGAGGTAAGTATAACATGTTTGTTATTTAAAAAAAGAAAATAGCGATCCTTTAAACTGATAAACCACTTTAGGTAAAGTAAAAACAGGCCAGAGTGTGGAAAAAGGAAATCTAAGGGTCCTTTCACACTGGGGCGGTTTGCAGGCGCTACTGCGCTAATAATAGCGCCTGCAAACTGACCCGAAAGTGCCGCTGCTTTAATTCCAGTGTGAAAGCCCCTAGGGCTTTCACACTGGAGCGGTGCGCTAGCAGGACGGGAAAAAAAGTCCTGCTAGCAGCATCTTCGGAGCGGTGAAGGAGCGGAGTGTATACCGCTCCTACCCATTGAAATCAATGGGACGGCGCGGCTATACCGCCGGCAAAGCGCCTCTGGAGAGGCGCTTTGCGGTGGTTTTAACCCTTTCTTGGCCGCTAGCAGGGGGGTAAAACCGCCCCGCTAGCGGCCGAATACCGACAGTAAAGCGTCGCTTACAATAGCGGCGCTTTACCGCCGACAACACCCCCGCCCCAGTGTGAAAGGGGCCTTAAAGTCAACACCCAGCATGTTTCACAGGCTAAATGGAAAACAAGGCAAAAATAATTTTAGGTGATGTATGTTTACATACCTCTCAAATTACTGTGTTGGAAAATAGGGTTCTTTTTAACATACGCCACACAGCTGCAACAACCAATTACACTTCATGTGGCAAATAAGACACCAAAAAAGAATTACCATTTTCTATGCAAAATAAATATTTTCCTATAGTTAGAGACAACTACAACTCAACATTAGCAGAAAGAGACAACAAAAAAGAAAGGCTGGGTTCACATTATCTTCGCATGCGGCTCACAGCGGAGGTCTGGTGCGTCCTCGTTCACCGTTTCAGGTCTGATTTCAGCTCCAATTTTTGGCTGAATTCAGACCTGAAACGGACCAAAAGACGCACAGGGCTCCTGTGCAAATTTGTACCGGAGATATGTGAACCGGCTCTTTAGAGAAACTGCATCCAATTCACAATAGTGTGAACCCAGCCTAAATCAATTCAAATGGATATAAATGTACAGTATATACTAATTTCTGCAGCAATGCTCCTAATTTAAAGCAGAACTTTAATCTCTCTGGGTGTGTTCACACCATATGTGGTGGAACTGCACTGGGTGGCTATTCCAGCTCAGTCACACCGCATGGACAAGGGAAAATGCCTTGTCTCCTAAGTGCCCAGTTCACACTACTGCATTACGGTGGTGTGCAGGCACAGTATGCTGAGAAAAAGTACTGCATGCAGTACTTTTTTCAGCACAGTGCAGGGCAATACAATGCCTTGCACTGTGCGGCCAGCAATTGAACTTCATGAGTTGTCTGTGTGGCATTTCAATAAAGTTTGTTTAAAATCAAAATAGGAAACTGGGCGATCTTCCAAAATCAGGGCATCATCGATGTGCTTGATCTCAGCCCCGCCGCACCACACACTAGCTACTGCGTTGCAATGCAAAGGCTGGTGTGAACGAGCCCTCAACTAACATTACCTATTTTTAATCCTTAAGCTGCTAGCATTAGTAAATAGATAGGGAGGTATATTTATATTATATTTAGATATATTTATTTTAAAACTTTTTTTTACATTTCTGCTTCCTGGTTTCTGGCCTAGGTCAAATGATGTCATACTTCCCATGAGTCTTCATGGGCATTTTTTATTCTCTTTTATCTGAAGGAGGGGTTTTCCCAACTAAGCACATCCTCCTGCCAGCAAACCTGAGCTAAGGGCAGATTGGTTTAAGGAAGTAAATGCTGTATGGATTGTCTACGCTTACTCAAGAAGAAACATGGATGGATGGGCGAGTTGGCTTGATTATTAAAAATTATTTAGATAGCGTTTTCGGTTTGTGGTGTTCAGACACAGTTTAGTTCCACTTTAAGTATGCCTTTTAACAACTAGACTCTCTATGACTGTTAAGAAAACAATGACAAACATCTTGGCAAAGATTTTACTGTGCATGTACTTCCATCACACTGAATCAGAAGATCTTAAACAGATCTGAATCAGAAAGATCTGAAAGAAGAAACAGAAGATCAGCTGAATATAGTAATAGGCCTCGGTGGCTATTACTTTTACTTAGGTGGACTGTGAATAAATAAATTTCAAGAATAAAAAGTTTTCATTATAAATGTAGTAGAGTGTTTTATGATGTCCTTATTGGTGTAATATAGTAAACTCCAACAAGGACATCAGTCCTTGAGATCCAACAAAAGCCATGAAACAGCTGCACTGTGTGGGCTGTTAGGCTTAAATTGTTATGATTTATATAAAATCTTGCTTTTTAGCGGCTTTCTCAGATTATAATAAATTCTTTTGTAAAGAATTAAAATGTCTGAGATAAGAGTCCTGCAGCTCGCACTTTTCTTTGGCATTCTTTGAAAAAGAATAAAGCTTTAGCAATTAATCCCCTGAAAATGGAATTTCCTTAGTGTCAAGAACCAGTTGAAATGTTCGAGCAAAAGACAGAGTGTAGGAGGAATCAACCAAGAAGATATTTTTAGGTATTTAAAAAGGCACGCAGCTGTTATATAGAAATCGCCAAAAGACATTTATGTTGGCGTTCACTCTACAGTGCTTTAAAGTAGATATAAACCCTAACTGGACAACATTTTGTTTGTTAAAGCAGTGTGTCAAACATTTGTGAACAGTTTTCATTTTTTTTGATTCCTCTCTTTTTTTTTTTTACATCTTAGTGCTGCTGATCTCCTGCAGCCTCCTTTGGTCACTTGCCTTTGCTCTAGCGTTACCTGCAGATCATCACTGTGGCCAGCTTCCTGATGATGACGACTACTGTGGACCATGACTGCGTAATGTTTGGCATGACTCATTGTAGGCACCCCTCTGGGAGCAAGTGACAGGGTGACAGTGTAGAAACACAACTGGGAGACAGTCATGGCCCTCACAACAAGGAGTACTTGATCAAGCACCATAATGGCAGGATCACTAGTTATTATTTTAATGAAAGGTGTATATGAAAAAAGTATTAAAAACAACTTTTAAAATTACATTATGTGAAAGCTCATATTATGGGATTTTAGTGACTAGGTTTAGATATACTTTAAGCGTAAATAGGAAACAAAAGCATGGAGCACAGGGAACAAGAACAAGAACTGTCAGTTAGGCATCATACATATTGGATGTTTTTAAAGCTGATCTTAGAGGGATCTGGCTTTTTTTTTTTCCTGCCTCTAAACTCCCGTACATGTTAGCCTATGTGTCCATGTACACATACTGTAGGCTTTTAAAGCCAGTTCACACAACATGCAGTCCAGTGCATTTTTTTCTGCATCAAAAACGCATAGAAAGTAGGTCATATGGTTTTCAATGGCATAGTTCACATCAGTGCTTGCAGTTCCAGTGCGTCCCAGTTGCAGAAAAAAAAAGTAGAACATGCTGCATTTTTCCTGCACTGGAAGGCTGTAAAATGCATCAAAAACGCACTGGAATGCACCGGAACACACCAAAAATGCACAGGAACACACATGTCCTTAATTAAGGTTAAGAAAAAGAGGGGGGAAAATGCACTGGGCTAAAAATGCATCAAAAACACGCATGCAGAAAAGCATCTGGAACACATCTGGACTCCTTTCTATGGTGTGAATTGGCCCTCAGAGAAGCTTTGTAAGACAGGAGTGTTTAGAGGCAGGGAAAAAAAACCCAGGGGCACCATGTTCTGAAGAGGAGCAGTTCAGTGATAAAACTGCTTCAATGCGCCTAATTGTGCATAGCAGTGTTTAGGTACAACAAGCATTTACAAGTGCAAATGCAGATTGCTGGACACTAGCAAAATCTGCATAGAGAAAGTTCTTGTATGTACAGTCCCCATAGTCCTTTGCTGCTTTTTCTGAGCCATGTGGATGTCCTGTGAGCTTGCTGCTAACACCGTGGCAAGAGACGTGCCACAGACTGAGCTGATTTAAGCAGTTGAAGCTAATCCGGAAATGGAGTGGCGGGCCACCCCCAGGATGTCCAAGAACTGCTTTTCAAGGTCTTCCCATGTACCCCCGGACCTCAGCAGTGCCAAATCCCCCCTCATACCATCTTCCCCCACCTACTCATTCCAAAGCAGAACCTTCTACTACCTCCTTCCTTCCTCTGTGTTGGATCACCAAAGCAGACTGTATGCTTTACCTTGCACAGAATGTGTATGTGGATAATGGCCAATTTTCTGAAATCATTTTTAAAAAAAACATGCTAAGAGACACAAGAGAACGAAATTACAAAGATAACTTTTAAAAATTTTATTCAAATTAAGATATACATTTTTTTTTTTTTTTTTGGAGGATGGTAAGCTGAGAAAATGTAAAGTCAACAGATAACATTACACATATTGATCCTGCCAGGACACTTCACCCTCAGGTGAAACACAGAAATCCACAAACTGCTTGCAAATGGTCATGACCCTTGCAGTAGAATGCAAGTCCATAATCTCTTCTTTTTTTACAAAGAAAGTTATGGAAGACACAGCAGGCCGGTATGACTAATCGCTTTTTCTACATCCAGCTGCATGCGCAATAAGGGTACTCGCCACTTTGCTGTGCAGATGCCAAATGCGCATTTAACAACCCAATAGGCACAGCTGAGATGATATTGAAACATTTTCTGCTTGTGGCTTATCCTTTAACCACTTCATGGCCGCATTAAATTCTCAACCAGTCCAAAAGCCTCATCCACCATGAAGACCATTGGAAGACTCGGCTCTGCTGTGCATGGCTGAGGCCTGGCTGGGGGAATGTGAACGTGTCCTTCATATAGGTGATGTTCCACGGCAGACTCTCTGAAGACGCCTGCATCACCTTGGCGGCTGTAGGCTCCAACACCCACACCTATGAAGCGGAGGCTTGCATCAGCCAAAGAAGACGATGAAAAAATCATTTTTTGTAATTGAAGTACAGAGATACAGACTGGGGAGGGTTTTTCAACCTGATGTGCTTGCTGTCGAGAGCTCCGATGCAAATGGAAAACTGTATCTTCTCCCAAAAATGGTCTGCAATTGCTTTCCACATGTCTTCCTTTGGCTCAGGCATCACCACTTCAAGCAACTCCTTCCACAATGCCAAGCAGGTTTCCCGGGTCATTTTGGCAAGCATGGAGATGCCCATGAGGAAGTAATTGTGTGTAGACACAAAAGTTTGTCCAGAAACCTATAATACAACATATTTTCATCAAAACCATATACAATTGAGAGAAAGAATATGCATATGAACAAACTTAAAAAAAAATTCCACGTATAAAAAAATAGCAAATAATATAGGCGAATAATAATAAAAAATAAATGTTGAAAGAAAAAAAGAAAGAAAAAAAATAGCATAAAAAGCGAAAAAAAATTCAATAAAAAATATATAGAGACATTCCTCAGGTGAAACGCCCATCATCATCTGTGTCTCCTTTCTGGTAAGTCGTGGTCTGAGCCTTTACAGAAGGTCATCAAAAGAAGTCATGAACATGTGCCTAAAGTTAAAGGATTTATTGGGATAATTATGCAGCACCACGTACATGTTCCCAAAGTATCCAGATTATAGAACGTGCAAAATCAAGGGATGGGTCCAGAAGCGACGATGGCTGGTTTTCTCCTCCAGTAGCGTGGCCTCATCTATTCTCTGGATAGTGGGATCCAAAATGGATGCAGCCAGGAAACACAGATAGCTCCTTAAAAAATACAGTGTTCTCTCTCCTTTCAAAATGGTGCTGACAAAATGAATATTTTACCATTCATAAGTACAATGTAGGAAACGGGGAGTGAAAAATAGCAGAGGGAAGTGCTTTGTGGAAAGAAAACGCTTGTAAATGCTGACGCTGCTAAACGTGCATTTTTCTGCCGTGGTTTCCTGCCAGCAGTACTGGTGTTCAGGGGGCTTTTTTTTTTTTATAATATCCAGTGTGCATTAGGTCTATTATGACATTTACTTCTGTAACATTCAGATTTTTACATTTATGACTTTCAATATTTCTATTACTTTGATGCATATACAGATATGATAACGTCCCCCTAGGGACAATATACAGTATATTTTATGGCAATCGCTCAGAATCACTCGGGCTCCCTTAACCACTGCTGAGATTTAAGCCACACAGAGTGATTTTAGTCAAATCAGACCCGATCCATAGACTCGCACTGACAGAGAGAAACAGCAAAGCACAATTACTGAGCATCTTTACTAAGCTGGCAGAAAAGCTTGTATACAGTGCTTTGAAAAAGTAATAATACCCCTTGAAATTTCCAAAATCTTGTCAGGCTACAACCAAAAACGTAAATGTATTTTTTTGGGGATTTTATGCGATAGACCAACACAAAGTGGCACATAATTGTGAAGTGGAAGGAAAATGACAAATGATTTTCAATTTTTTTTACAAATAAATATAATAACTAAATACTAGTGGAACCAATTGCCTTCAGAAGAAACCTAATTAGTAACTAGAGTCCACCTGTGTGTAATTTATTCTCAGTATAAATACAGCTGTTCTGTGAAGCCTTCCAAGGTTTGTTAGAGAACCTTAGTGAACAAAGAGCATCATGAAGGCCAAGGAACACACCAGACAGGTCAGGAATAAAGTTAGGGTTAGGTTATAAAAAAAATATCCCAAGCTTTGAACATCTCACAGAGCACGGAAAGAGTATGGCACAACTGCAAACCTACCAAGACATGGCCGTCCACCTAAACTGACAGGCCAGGCAAGGAGAGAATTAATCAGAGAAGCAGCCAAGAGGCCCATGGTAACTCTGGAGGAGCTGCAAAGATCCACAGCTCAGGTGGGAGAATCTGTCCACAGGACAACTATTAGTCGTGCACTCCACAAATTTGGCCTTTATGGAAGATTGGCAAGAAGAAAGCCATTATTGAAAGAAAGCCATAAGAAGTCCCATTTGCAGTTTACGAGAAGCCATGTGGGGGACACAGCAAACATGTGGAAGAAGGTGCTCTGGTCAGATGGGACCAAAATTTAACTTTTTGGCCTAAAAGCAAAACGCTAAGTGTGGCGCAAAACTGAATGCACATCACCCTGAACACACCATACCCCCCTGTGAAATATGGTGGTGGCAGCATCATGTTGTGGTTATGCTTTTGTTCAGCAGGGACAGGGAAGCTGGTCAGAGTTGATTGGAAGATGGATGGAGCCAAATGCAGGGCAATCTTAGAAGAAAACCTGTTATGCCGCATACACACGAGCGGACTTTTCGGCAGACTTGGTCCGGCGTACCGGACTCCGTCGGACAATTCGATCATGTGTGGGCTCCAGCGGACTGTTTTTTCACCAAAGTCCGACGGACCTAGAAATAAAACATGTTTCAAATCTTTCCGACATACTTGAGTCCGGTCGAAAAATCCGCCTCGTCTGTATGCTAGTCCGACGGACAAAAACCGACGCTAGGGCAGCTATTGGCTACTGGCTATCAACTTCCTTATTTTAGTCTGGTCATACGTCATCACGTACGAATCTGTCGGACTTTGGTTGATCGTGTGTAGGTAAGTCAGTTTGTTCGAAAGTCAGTCAGAAAGTCCGTCGGACCAGTCCGGTCGAAAAGTCCGCCCGTGTGTACGCGGCATTAGAGTCTGCAAAAGACTTAAGACTGGGGCAGAGGTTCACCTTCCAGCAGGACAACAACCCTAAACATACAGCCAGAGCTACAATGGAATGGTTTAGACCAAAGCATATTCATGTGTTTGAATGGCCCAGTCAAAGTCCAGACCTAAATCCAATTGAGAATCTGTGGCAAGACTTGAAAATTGCTGTTCACAGATGCTCTCCATCCAATCTGACAGAGCTTGAGCTATTTTGCAAAGAATGGGCAAAAAGGTCACTCTCTAGATCTCTGCAAAGCTGGTAGAGACTTACCCAAAAAGACTTGCAGCTGTAATTGCAGCGAAAGTTGGTACTACAAAGTATTGACTCAGGGGGGCTGAATACAAATGCACACAACACTTTTCACATATTTATTTGTATAACATTATGAAAAACATTTATCCTTTTCCTTCCGCTTCACAATTGTGTGCCACTTTGTGTTGGTCTATGACATAAAATCCCAATAAAATACATTTACATATTTGGTTGTAACATGATAAAATGTGGAAAATTTCAAGGGGTATAAATACTTTTTCAAGTTACTGTATGTAATGAGCAAATATGGTTCCCTCCATGTAGTGTATATAAATAGTTACACACACAGAAAAAAAATAGTTTTCCATCACCTACCACAAACCGCTACCAATGTTTAAATAAAGCGGATTTCTATTATATGAAAAAAATAACTTGTAAAGAAACTACAGTTTGGGCCAGTTCACAGCACATGCAGTCCAATGCGTTTTTTTTCTGCATAAAAATGCATGGATAGTAGGTTATGGTTTTCAATGACATAGTTCACAGCAATGTGGTCAGTTCCAGTGTGCTCCAGTTCTAGAAAAAAAGTAGAACATGCTGCATTTTTTCTGCATTGAACTGTACTAGAATGCGGTAAAATGCATCAAAATGCACCGGAACGCACCTAAAACGCACCCGAAGCTCAGTGGAACACACTTATTTAAAGTGGATGTAAACCCAATGTCATCCTTTCTAAACTACTGCCATAGGGGTTATCTATAAGGATATACATGCCTCCTGTATGTATCTTTACCTGTCAAATGTCTCCCCTCTGTCTTTTATGAGACCCGAAAAACTGCATATTCTGTGGGTGGGTCTGTTGTCTGGAGCTCGGTGGGTGGAGTCGTGATGTCAGTAGACTCCCCGCCCACCTCTACACTCCCCTTGTCAATATGCATTTTCTCCTGTGTATAACTTACACTGAACTTCTGCTATGATCTCTTAACATCCAGTGAAAAGACAGGAAAGTAACCACATGACTTCAGCATGCCAAATAATGCTGAGGTGTGGAACATCCAATCCTGGCAGAGCAGCAGAAGAAAGGAGTGGGAGGGAATGAAAAAATAATGTCTGTGTCTTAGGCTAGTGCATAAGATATGTAAATCACCTGTCACTCACAGCAAGGGGGAGGATTTGACAAAGTTTTTCTCTGTTTGTCAAGATTTTTCTCACTGAACAATAAAAGAGGATTGCTCAGAGCTGGATTAACTCTTTGTGGCAAGACTAGGCTCAAATGATAGGAAATCCTCTACATTTTGACATCAAAAAGAAAAAAAATTTTCGGGTTTACATCCACTTTAAGGTGAAGAAAAGAAGAGGGGAAAAAAAATACACTAGAATGCATCAAAAACACACTGGAAACACGTAAAAAACACGCATGCAGAAAAGCATTCGGGGCGTATCCGGACTGTGTTTCTATGGTATGAACTGGCCCTTTACCCGTAGGCTCAACAGTCAAACAAACCAAAAAATAGGCTTTCCTGTGAACTAACTGAAAATACATTACGGTATATTGAGCCAGACCCTGCAAAGTAACAAACCAGCTGCTGCTCCACTCCTGGATCCCCACAAAAAAAAAAAACCTTAAAAATCTCAGGTTATGAAGACCTATGTCTAACTGCACATTTGAAAGCTGCAAATATTTAGTCTTAGACATGACATTGAACAATTTGGTATCTTTGTCCACCAACTTTATGCCAATCATCACACTGCTTACACTCAGTGGAACAGGGGAAATTCTTGTTGCATGGGTTTCCATAGAGAACGTGGGCCCTTTTTTTATTTTTTTTATTTTAAAGGTTTGGGCAAATCCAGGAATATTCGCCTGCTTGAACTCATCCAGATCAAACTAGCAAACATAAAGCTGGACAATATTGTACTCTCTGAAAATGTAAAAGCTAAGTTCACCTTTGTTCACCTTTTTTTTCTTCTAAATTCCAGCTCCCCTATGTATTTCTACAACTATGTACCAATATACCATTGATGTACTTCTTTTGAAGGAATAAAAAAAAAATTAGTCTATATATGCTTACCTCACTCTTCCCATGGCTGTTTAACCACAGTACGTTGTTTTGCGGCAGGGCGGCTCTATTGCGCAACATACCTGTACCAGTGTTGCCAACCATCAGTATTTTTACTGACCGTCAGTAGAAAACAGGCACTTTTCTCCTGCCAGTAAATACCAGTGACAATAAAAGGTTGCCAGTAAAAAATATGGCTGCGACGCATGCGCAGTTCTAGTCCGGAGCTGGCTAAGACCATCCGAGTGCTTGCTACAGTGTGTTCAGGCAGCGCCGGTGGGGGTCAGGTCTGGCGTAGGCGGTGCCTAAATGTGTTGTGTGATGTCATGATGCAAGGGAGCCGAAAGGAGTGGCCGAATCCTTATGTGCAGGTCTGCAGGATGGGAGCAAGGCAAGTCAGGAGCGGGACTGTCAGTGCTGTTTGGACTGAAGGGACCACCTAGCGTGGAGAGAAAAACTGTCACTGTGACTCAGGAGGGGACGTGTCGTGTCCCTGAGCTACTTAATAACTATATCAAAAATAAAATAAGAAATGTGCTTTTGCCATAATATCTACCTTAAATCACATCGCTATTTGCATATTCTACTTGTTTGTAGCCTAAATACTGAAATTTGCACTTAAAACTGTAATTTTGTAACTTTTGGAAAATGCCCGTAAAAACTTGGCTGTGCCAGTAAATATTGGGTGTTGTGTCAAAAAATGTCAGTCTGGTAGGTTGGCAACATTGACCTGTACATTGTTTCATGCAATAGTGTGGGCGGGCGCCCACCCACTGTACGGGGGAGGAGCAGATGCGCGTGCCCAGCGGACCCAATGAGAGTCAGAACAGGGATCTGCCTATGTAAACAAGGCAGATGCCCATTCTGACAGGGGAGAACATTTAGATCGTCTGTTCCTAGTAATCAGAAATAGCGATCTCCGTATTCTTCCTGTCAGTACTTCCCCGCACACAATTAGAAACACACTGAGGGATCGCATTTAATCCTTTGATCGCTCCTGTAGTTAACCCCTTCCCTGCCAGTGTCATTTATACAGTGAAAAATCCATAAATCTATCCCGTAGTTTGTAGACGCTATAACTTTTGTGCAAACCAATCAATATATGCTTATTGGGATATTTTTTAAGAAAAATATGTAACAGAATACATACTGGCCTAAATTGATGAAGAAATTTGTTATTTTACATTTTATTTGGATATGTATTATAGCAGAAAGTAAAACAAATATTGTTTTTTTTTTCCAAAATTGTCACTCTTCTTTTGTTTATAGCGCTAAAAAAAAAACTGCAGAGGTGATCAAATACCACCTAAAGAAAGCTCTATTTGTGGGGAAAAAAAAGAACATTAGTTTTATTGAGGTACATCGTTGCATGCCCGCGCAATTGTCAGTTAAAGTAATGCAGTGCCGTATCACAAAAAAATGGCCTGGTCATTAAGGGGGTAAATTCTTCCGGGGCTGCACTGGTTAAAAACACTTCTCCATTACTTCTGCCTTACTTCCTGGACAGACTTTAGGTCATGACACAGGAAGGAGTTGACCAGCTGACCTCATTAGCACATAGCCTACATCATCTACCCTTCTACCTACCACCCACTTCCAGGTACACATTTTTAAATGAAATGCAATCAATCAGTGTTCACTGTTCTCTCCAAATACACAGGCACTGATTTTTTTTCTACCTTTCGCAATCTGTACAATCTCCTTTATATCTACCATCAACTATGTAATGCAAGGGCCTGCCTGATTAGGATATACAGTGATTGGCTAGATAGGTGTCTCCTATTATATAGCTTTGGTAAATCTAAAGGAGATTGTACAGAGATTATACAATCTGATTGTGACAGTGTATGGCCATCTTTATACACCTAAAATTAGCTAGTTGCGCTCTTAGTGCCATTAATTGTTAACAGCGCACCAAACACAGAAGCAAGCACACGTTTTGCCATGTGAAGAAAACGAGTGGCAAGCGCTGCAAAATGCGCAGTAAAAAACATGCAACCCACAACAAGCCAATACAACACATGAGCCACATGTAGCGCAGCCCATTGAAATCATCGGGCTGCCCTATGTGTGTGACAAGAAAAACGAGCCAAAAAACTTGTGCATTTACACAAGAATAATGTGGCTCCATTCACATCTGTGCGTTTTCAAATGCATTGCAAACTGCACAGAAAATGCATGCTTTGCCTTGCATTTTCGAAATGCGCTGCATTAAAAGTCACAGTAAAAAAAACGCACCACGCTCCACCATAAAAAAACATCTTTGGAGCATGTAGGGCAGACCATCCAAGTGGATGGGTTGCCCAATGCGTGACAAGTGAAACTGCTCCAAAACGCCCCCCCACCACAAAAAAAACAAATGTGGGAACGTGATTTCCTGCTATGCAGAGATTTGAATGGGGCTTGACAGCTGAGTGTTTCCATCCACTCCCTCCTATGTACTTGTATAAAGATGGCTATACACTATGCAAACTGATTGTACAATCTCTGTACACTTTTCCTTTAGATCTCTCAGTACACTCTGCCAAATGAACGATCTATGCAAAATGAAAGTTAAGGTATAAAAAAATAAATAAATCAATCAATGCCTGTGTATTTAGTGAGAACAGTAATCACTGATTGATTGCATTTCATTTAAAAAACATGCACCTGGAAATGGGTGGTAGGTAGGAGTGTAGACAATGCAGGGTGTGTGCTAATGAGGTCAGCTGGTCAACTCCTTACTGTGTCAAGACTAATGGCTGGTACACACGATCCGAATATCGTACGACCAATTGTACGACCGTTTTAGCTTAATAGTCGCAAGTAGAAATTGAATAACTAAATAAAGTCACGAAAATTCTCGTACGACAGAAAAAAAATCAGAAGTGATGTCATGTGTTGTAATGTATTTGTATTGAATTTTCGGACGACAACTATACTGACTAACCGAAAATCGTACGATCTGGAATTGTACAAGGAAAATTTTTGTGCATGCCCGATCGAATAAGATCGGATGAACGGTCCTGATCGGCTATCGAAAGTAGTGTACACGCGATCCGAAAATTGTACGATCCTTCCTCGGATGACCGTTTTCGTACGATATTCGGATCGTGTGTACGGGCCATTAGGATGGGCTCAAGTGTGTTCGCACACTCCACGTGCAGAGCGCGCCAGGAAGTCGGCACGGCGCTGCGCTATTCACAGGCAGTTTGACATTTCCCGATCTCTTCCTGGCGGGCTCTGCATGTGGAGTGTGCGAACACGCCCGAGCCCATCCTTAGTCAAGACCTAAAATCTGTCCAGGAAGTAAGACAGAAGTAATGAAGACGTGTTTTTTAAACAGCCATGGGAAGAGTGAGGGAAGCATGTGCAGAATAAATTGAAAGCTCTTTTCTGAAAAAGTAGTACATTAATGATCTATTGGTACATAGGGGAGCTGGAATTTAGAAAAAGAAGGTCAACAAAGGTGAACTTAGCCTTTAAGTCCACCCTTACATTTTGCTCCAGAAAAAAATGTATATATAGCTTTGGGTGGAGTAGGAAAAGCTTAGAATTATCAGCTAGGTTTTTATTGTCGTCTGTGTCTGCATTAGGGAGCTTTGCCCTCACATTCTAACTTGGTAATGCCTAATACACACTACAGTTTTTTTTTGGTTCAACCCAGCAGGGCTGAACAAGAAAAAAAGACTGACAGCTCAGGAGGAGCCACTGTACTAACCATGCCATGTTAGTACAGCTATCTCCCCTGCTGTTCTATTGTGTTCTGACAGGAGGATGACCCCACCTCCCCCGCCAGAACACTCCGGTCAGCTCTCTCAGACACCGGCTGAGAGATCTGATCGGGAGTCGAACAGCAGACCTTTTTCGGTCATGCCCCTTTGACAGAAGCTAGCTAAACAGCCAGCTTCTGTTGGACCGGCTGCAGTACACACTGGCTGAATGTCGGGCAGTTTCTATTGAACCAGCCGATCCTGCCTGACATTTGACATATGTGTACTAGGCTTTAGATACTGAGTGTACCAGGGTGCTACTGTGAGGTGAGATCTCCTAACGCAGTATTTTTCCTTTATTTTCATCTGGTGACCCAGCCAGTAAGTCTCTTGTTTTTCAACAGTACAAGCTCTCCTGCAAATGTAGCAGTTAGGAGTGTTGAGACAAACCATTTACCACCTTGCAGGGGTGTTTATAATGATCAGCTTTTATTTGAGTAAAAACCTTTATCCCAAAAGAAAAAAAAAATAATGTTGCTGTAACTGCTTGTGTAATTGCACTGTGAGCTGTAGTTTAGCTTCAATTTGTTAGTGTATTTAAATCTGCTAACACATCTAACACTCCCCTCCCCCCAGACTGACAATGCTGCAGTCCAAAGGAAGGTGCCCCTGTGATCTTTCATCCAGAGAGGGGGCACTCTAATACAAGAGTATTGCTGGCCAGGTCACCAGGTGAAAACGGATGGAAAAAGCCTAAAATACCAGTAAATAAAATAAATGCAGCCACTACATTTAAGGATTAGTAAACTGAACTGCAGCATATTACATTTTTGGTTATGAATGTAATACCTGTTTTTAAAGGCAATAATAAGGAAATTTATTACCTTGCCACTTTAACACTAAGGGCCCTTTCACACTGCGGCGGGGGCGGTAAAGTGCTGCTATTGTAAGCGGCGCTTTACCGTCGGTATTCGCCCGCTAGCGGCCGAGAAATGGTTAAAAACCACCGCAAAGCGCCTCTGCGCTGTCCCATTGATTTCAATGGGCAGGAGCGGTAAAGGAGCGGTATACACTCCGCTCCGAAGATGCTGCTAGCAGGACTTTTTTTCCCGTCCTGCTAGCGCACCGCACCAGTGTGAAAGCCCTCGGGGCTTTCACACTGGAGACAAAGCAGCGGCACTTTCGGGTCGGTTTGCAGGTGCTATTATTAGCGCAATAGCGCCTGCAAACCGCCCCAGTGTGAAAGGGCTCTAAAAGAAAAAAAAAAAAAAGTTGGCAAGAGTTTAGAGGTTTTAAGCAACTGAACATAAAGAGTCTCTTGCGAATTTGAGGCAGATAATCTGATCTAAATTAATCTTTAGTGTTTCCAGTGAACAAATATCTTTCAGAAATAACCGGA
This sequence comes from Lithobates clamitans, assembly GCA_037952925.1. NCBI lineage: Eukaryota > Metazoa > Chordata > Amphibia > Anura > Ranidae > Lithobates > Lithobates clamitans. The sequence continues at coordinate 844,153 of JBBGZY010001144.1, forward strand.
TACCTAAGATTAGAAGAGTTAAATATAATTCAGTGAATTCCATTCGATGTCAGTGTTTGTGGAAATGGAAATAAGTGGCAAAATGAAGAGCTACTGGTTAAGCAGCTAACAAGGAGTTAAAAAGAGTACATGACTACAATGCTGATTTTTAAATCAACACCGTATTTTTAATTGTCTATTTATTCATTTAATAATAAAATAAAAAAAGTTTAGTTTTTTTCTAAAATTTCACAAAAAGCATGCAGCCATTTAAGCAGAAATAGTGCTTTGCACCAATCTTCTAAAGAAAAAAAAAAACGGAATAGACTGAGATTTCCACAAGAAGTCGGTCAGTTTCCTCTTCTTCAATAATCTGCATTCTAATTATAGTCTAAAGTAATTTCCAGGAGAGTTAAACCAGCAGGCAAAAGGACTGGAATTTTTCCCAGACCAGACGAGACTAAAACGAGCAATGCCATGTAAGCGCCCACTTTGGCAAATAAACAGAGCAGTGTAACATGATTGAGAACAGCCTATAGGACAGGTAGGTGTGGAGAGGGGAGCAGAAGTCCCGTCTCCTTCCCATATCCTAGAAGCAGATGTGCAACAGACTGGAAAGTGAGACGGCTGAAAACACTTCATAAACTTTCTAAACGGTAGTCCTGGTACATTTTATATTTTGCTTACTGGTGTAAAAGCTGAGCTGGGTGAAAGGTAAACATCAGGATGCCAGCCAGGGGCTGCCACAAAAGAGGTAGCGCCAATCATTAACCCAGCGTTAAAGACAGATAGATAGAAAAAAAGAGATATAAACAGGCTATTATGGAAAGAGAAGAAGGGGTAGAAACTATGATGGCTCAGCAATTGTATTCTCCTACACACCACTAGCTCAATGTTTATAATCACAGGGGATTATGGGAAGGAACCTGGTATGGTAATGACATGAAAGAATCATGCAGTAACAAGTAGAGAAAGTTACCACCACACACATATTGTCTGTATACACATTCACATAATTCATTTAAAAAAAAAAAAAAAAAAAGTTACAATAAAAGCCTATTCCATTACAGTGAAGCAACTTATTTCAGCCAGGCTTTTATGCACATTGGGGTAGATTTACTAAAACTGCTGCACTCAGAATCTGGTGCCGCTGTGCATAGTACCTAATCTGCTTCCAACTACAGCTTGTTTAATTAAGCTTTGGCAATGAAACCTAGAAGCTGACTGGTTTTACTGCAGATCTGCACCAGATTTTGCACCCTCCAGTTTTAGTAAATAAACCCCAATGTTTCAGTTTGTAAAGCCTAAACTTTCTGTGTAGTTTTGAAAATGAGCTCTGTTAGTTTTACTGCTGTGCTGTGTCCCCTGGGACAGAAAGTGACAGAAAATCCAAAATTCTACAGTTGTTACCAGAACAGGTAGTGAGGAGAATCTTAAAATTCTTTTTATTTCCAGTTAGAAAAACCCAGCAGGGGTTTTAACCATCCCCCAAGATGTCCAAAATGTAAAAAAAAATAATAATAATTAAAAAAAAAATTGTGACCAGGTTTTGTTTGCAATTTAAATTGGTCAGTAACAGGAGTACGTGTTTCAAAAATCACCCTTTTTCCAGAAACATGATACTGAAATCCCTAATTACAGTGGAACATCCTACATGGTTCTGGCAAGCAAGATTGTCAATTGCAAGATGCTGGAACCAGTCAATGGTGGTATTGGACTACGTTAAACAAAAACTAAATTGGATTATGATTAATGAGAAACTTGGATGTAGCCTCCAAAATAATTAAACCAAACTTGACAAGATGTGGGATCCTTGGATTCAATGTCTATTGGTAGATTGACAAGGCTTCAGAAGAACCCTCTCCACTAGTTCTGGCAATTTCTTCTTTTTACTACTATTTCCTTTTCTTTATTGTATTACCTTTCTCTCTCGTTCCTTCTTTTTTTTCTGTATTACTATGCAGCATTGACAAATTCCGTGTTCGTAATTTGTTACAAGGCTCAAGTATCTCCTATAATAATTGGGCTGTCATTGCAGAGCTGCATACATGTTAGTGAAATGCTTATGACCACCATGACTGGGCACTTGTTCATTGTAACCTAATGATAGTGAAGAAAATGGAGTTCACCTCAAGCTGTCATTTGTATTTCTACCTTTACTACAACTTCCGTATATCCAGGTTGCCTCTAAGATGATACTTTTCCTTTCATTGGGTGAATTTATGGTTATTTTATAACTTGAATAAAAAAAAATAATATACAAAAAAATTTTTGGTTAGGATTGCAATTTTTGCTACAAATACACTTCAGGCCTTTCACACGAGCAGTCCGATTAGGTCCACCTGTCCGTTTTTCAGGAGGACCCGATTGGATCCTTCATTCTCCTCTATGGACAGTCAGCTATAAACGGACTTATGTCTCTTTACACCCAGCTATCCCTTCCCTCCATCTGGCCGAATTGGATCGGAGGGCAGTTTGATAGAACTTTTTGTAGGGAGACAGCTCCGGGTGATTAGGGTGTGCTCAGGCACACCCCGTGCACATGTCTACGATGGCATCCCAGTCTTAGTCCGTAGGATTCAATATTGAGTTGACCCACCCTTTGTAGCTATAACAGCTTCAACTCTTCTGGGAAGACTGTCCACAAGGTTTAGGAGTGGGTCTATTGGAATGTTTGACCATTCTTCCAGAAGCGCATTTGTGAGGTCAGGCACTGATGTTGAACCAGAAGGCCTGATGTTGAACCAGAAGGCCTGGCTCGCAGTCTCTGCTCTAATTAATCCCAAAGGTGTTCTATCGGGTTGAGGTCAGGACTCTGTGCAGGCCAGTCAAATTCCTCCACCCCAAACTCGCTCATCCATGTCTTTATGGACCTTGCTTTGTGCACTGGTGCGCAGACATGTTGGAACAGTTAGAGGCCATCCCCAAACTGTTCCAACAAAGTTGGGAGCATGAAATTGTCCAAAATGTCTTGGTGTGAGGCCTTAAGTGTTCCTTCTAGTGGAACTAAAAGGCCAAGTCCCCCCTGTCATTCATACCAGATACTTATCCAAACACGCTACCCGGCAGGCTTGAAAGGGCGAGGGGGAACGGGGGGAGCAGCCCCCACCCCATTCTGAACCATACCAGGACACATGCCCTGAACATGGGAGGGCATTTTGTCCCCATGTTGATGCATTTCCATTGAAGTCTAAGGACCACAACATCGCACGAAAGTAGCACAGGGCCCTTCCCCAAAGTCACATTGCAGCTGTACGGTATTGGTGTGAATGGACTCAACTGAAAGCAATGTTTTTTCCATTGTCATGCTATTCAGGTCGCATCTGAAATCGCATCAGAAAGAACCAGGCCTAAAAGTGTTTTTTCCTGTGTTGCAACTTTGTATTTGTCTGTTGCATTAGATGGGCATTTAAAAAAGCAAAACAAAGCCTGGAAAAGTTCTGCCCATAATAAAAATCAGCTGTGGCAGACACCCGTTGCCTTCTAAATGATAGCGTTGCTTGGTTGGGCCTAGAGACAAAGGGATTTAATAAGGCCGTACAAAGCAGTGCCGGTTACCAGGCTACAAGCAGCATCGAGAAACATTTTGACTCTACATCTGTGACAGTAAAGCAGCTGTTGCTGGGTACAGCCCTTGCATGCCACACATAAGAGAGGGGCACAGGCATGCTTCTGCCTGTATGTTGGCCAGTGTTTAACATTCTTGTGTGCCCACAGCCAGAAATGCAAAAGGTTAACGTGGCAGCAAACAAGGAACCCATTGTTCTTGCTTTTATTTTAGTTTTACAAATTACAAACAAGCATCAGATCAGAAGAATTGCTAGTCTGTGGTGCATGTTTTAAAGGGAGACTAGCATATAGTTTCATGAGGACGACCTATGCTTTGCCCATGCAGGCAATAGCAACAGATTCAATCAAAAGCCCAAGTAGCATGTTTGCTGCTAGGAGCATAAAGAAATACTACAGTAGGTATTTTCCTGTATTTTGAACATGCTGTTTACTATTCTTCCTTCCAAAATGTATTGCTAGGTGTCTGAGCAACCAATCAACAGGCAACATCACCATCACAGGGGTGAGGAAAGAATCCGCTGACCAAACTTAGAGTATACAGAGGACGTGCGTGTGGTGGTGGAAGTTAACCACCTCAAATATATACCGTATATACTCGAGTATAAGTCGAATTTTTCAGCACATTTTTATGTGCTGAAAGTGCCCCCCTCGACTTATACTCGAGTCAAGCACTTTTCTGCAGCAAAAAATTTCATTTTCCGAACCGACTTTGGGGCCCCATATCTCAGGGCCACTTAGTGCTAGGAACCCCAAATTTGGTGTGCAAACCCAGTGGAACTGGTATAATAACATATCCAAAGTTCCTAGCACCAAGTGGCCCTGAGATACGGGGCCCCAAAACCGTTTTGGAAAATGTCATTCTCTGCTGCAAAAAAGTGCTTGACATTTTCTGAACTGATTTTTGGGGCCCTGTATCTCGGGGCCACTTGGTGCTAGAAACCCCAGCTTTGAAAATTATATGGTGCCAGTTCCACTGGGTTTGCACACCAAATTTGGGGTTCTTAGCACTAAGTGGCCCTGAGATACGGGGGCCCCAAATTCGGTCAACTGTGTCCATCTGCAGCAATGTCATTTCAGGACCCTTTGGGTTCAGAGACCCCAAATTGTGGCTGTAGCTAGGGGGCATCTAGGAACCCTTAACTACTAAGTTTGAAGTTCAGGGGACCTATGGCTGCAAATGGGCACAGTGATGCTGCAAATGGGCATTGTTGACCCTCTTTTCCACTTACAGTAGCTGTGCATTTTTCACCCTCGACTTATACTCGGGTCAATAAGTTTTTCCCATTTTTTTGTGGTAAATTAGGGCCTCGACTTATACTCGGAACGACTTATACTCGAGTATATACGGTAAATAAAAAAATACTGAACATTTTGAACATTTTTCTTAGTTCAAATCATCTTTCTTCATAAATGTAGGCCAAAATGTACACTGCTACATTTCTTTGGTAAAAATTACCCATATCAGTGTACATTATTGAGTCTGTGTAAAAGTTATACAGTCCACAAACTATGGTATGTATATTTGAAAATTGGTCACTCTTGATGTCCCTCATTTTATTGAGGCCCTAAAATGCGAGGACAGCACAGATACCCCCCCAAAGAAGTTGTACTTTGTTTGATTTTTTTAACAAAGTTATCATTTTAACACGTTATTTCTCACACACAGCATAGGCATACTTGGAATTACACCCCAAAACACATTCTGCTATGCCTCTCGAGTATGTGAATACCACATATTAGTGCTTTTTTCACAGCCTAGATGATAAGAAGGGCCCTAAATACAAGAAACACTTAGGCATTTAATTTCCTGACTACCTATTACATTGCTGGAGTCCTTGGAGCACCAGGACAGTGGAAACACCAATAAAATGACCTTGTTTTGGAAAGCAAACACATTTTCTAAGAGGTATAATGAGTCTTTTGAAAATGTCATTTTTTGCCACAAGTTTTGAAAGATGACAGAAAGAAAAGCAAAATGTATCAAAACCAATTTTCTGTAATGATCACCTCTTTACGAGTGGTCAGGGAATATAGCTTAGTGTAGCATCACTTATAGCAGTCCCAGTTCCTAAATGTCAAGCAAGTCTAGCCTACTAGTACATGGCTGCCCCTAGGAATGCCCTGTTCATTGTCCAGGAAGTACAGGAGGCTCAAATGAGCAAGAACAAAAAAGAGTTCCTGTGGTCCCAGGAGTGCAGTTGTCCACAGGGGATGGCTGGGACTGGTGTCTTGCAGGAACATAGTCAGTTAGACGCGCAGGTGCAGAGAGAGACATAATCAGCATATGGGCAAAGGATCGGTCCAGGCAAAAGGCAGAAATGTAGTCAATAAACAGGCAAATCAGGAACACTGATTCTAGCTACACTGATCAGGTGAGACTTTGGCTGGTGCAATGGGGCGATACAATGCCTCCTCACTACCTGCCAAATGCTCTCTGCTCTGCAGCATTGCACACGCGAACAAATCCCTCGAAAGCAAACAAGACAAATAAAGAGGATAAATGGGGGGGCACAAACAGCAAAAACACAAACATGTCAGGTGTTATAATCCCTATCCACTCTACTCAAAATGTTTAAAAAAAAAAAAAAAGTTTTGCCTTTCGTTATACCTAAAGTGAACCTTTGATTCACCTTGCATGTACCACCATCATCGTAAATATCTTTTACTCTATTACTACTTAAAGTGGAGTGCCACCCAAAAGTGGAACTTACGCTTAAAGCACTCCTCGCCCCCTTACATGCCACATTGGCATGTGATTTTTTTTTTGGGGGGGGGGGTAACTGGTTTTGACAGGTACTTCCTGTCCCATTTCCTCCTTCCGCCACTTGGCCGCCTAGGCGACTCCTCCTCTCCCCCTAGGCGGCCCCTGTCTCTCTGCAATCTTCTGGGACTTGTCTCAGGTCCCAGAAGATTGCCTGGCAACTAGGAGAGCGCAGCGCGATTTGCACATGCACAGTGCGTGCCCGGTTGTGAAGCTGCAAGCTATCACAGCTCGGCGCCCACAGTAGTAATGATGGCGCCACGGAGAGGAGGGGGAGGGGAGCGAGGCTTCAGGTGGCCGCATTGCTGGATCGTGGAACAGGTGAGTGTGTGTTTATGAAAAGTTAGCAGCTACACTTTTTGTAGCTGCTGACTTTGAATAAACTTACAAAACAGTGGAACTCTGCTTTAAAAAGTGGGCTTCACCAAACTTTGTATTTCAGTTATGGGTGAAGTATTTTAAACTGGCATTGTGAATATTTTGATATGGGATTCCCTAACCTAGGTTCCTGGCTGTGTTCTGCCAATTTTTAAGTGGTTCTAAAGGCTAAAGGTTTTTTTAACTTAATGCATTCTCTGCATTAAGATTAAAAACCTTCTGAAAGCAGCGCTCTCCCCCAGATCCCCCCATACTTACCTGAGCCCGATCTTGATTCAGCGTTGTGCACAAGAGCAGCAGCTCTCTCCCCTCTCTCACTCCTCATAGGCTCAGAGACAGCCGATTGCTATGGGGGCACTCGGCAGGGAGAAGGAGCCATGGACCCGAAGGAGAGGAGGATCAAGGCTGCTCTGTGCAAAACCATTGCACAGAGCAGGTAAATATGACATGTTTGTTATTTAAAAAAAAAAAATATGGGTTTACAATCACTTTAAAGTTTTCACCATTCCTGTCTACCTTGGGTTGTATCCACTCTTCAGAATAAAATCTCCATATAATATAAAATACATAAAAACCAAATAGGGGTGGCGGGAACCTCCTAAAATGGCCACAGCAGATATGCAGACCAAGGCCCTCACCAATATAGGGGCAGACTAACCTTTTAATGTTAATCAAATCTTTATTCTTAATGTAGCACTAACTCTCGGTGGAGCTGCTGCTTTTAGCGGGCTGTTACCTTCACTCTCGATACCTCTGTTTCACCGGCACAGGGTCTAGGGTTCCGTTGAGTTTACCTCTGGACGATTTAAGTACCAACACTTGAGTATGTTTTAAATGTTTTATTGAACCAAGTAACGAAGGAAGTAGCAGGAAAGAGGCAGGAGGAAAACTGCAGGGAAGCTCAAATACCTTTCTTTAGGTTCCTTTAGAACATCCTGTAAGGTTGAATACTGTAATTGAATGCAATCCCCTTTTTTGGGACACGATCTTTGCTCGCCTGGATAGGCCTCTCTCACTCGCCTAGCAGCCAGTACGTAGCACGAACAAAAGTCTCTGCCACAGACTTGCTTGAAATAAACCTGTATGATCCTCTGCCACAGGATGTATTGGTTCACGATGAATGTCAGACACAGTACTTGGACCTCTAAGCCAACCCGGCAGTACCATGTAACAAGACTACTTCAGGATACGTCCTCCAACCGAGTCACCAGGCCCCTCTCCAGACCAGCACTCTGCATGATCCTTCCATGGCGGGTCCTCCCCTGGGATCTTCTCGGTTGTCCAGCTTCTTCCCCTTTGGATAGACAGCTCAGGACCATTCCTCGGCTGCTGTGGTAGGCCCCAGACAGGCTTCTGGGCCCACCCACGCGCCGCAGCGACGCGGGCCTCCGGAACGGAGGACCACGAGGTGGTACTCTAACACATACCTGTCGGCCAGGAGGGCCAGCAGGTGGCTGAAAACAACCCCTAAACATGGCGTCTGTCCCATAAATACCCTCTCCCAGAATGCAACTCGGAGGACCACCTCCACCGAGCTGTCTCCGGGACAGAGGAGCACTCATCCGCTATAACACGTTGCTTTTCCAAAATCCGCCGATGGTGACAACGACACCCACCGGCACAATGTGGAACCACACGCCGCGTCAGCCAAGCTGGAACAGAGGAAAATCTAACTTCCTATAACGAGCAATTTACTAAATTTACCTATCAGATGGTAGATCACAAATCTACCAGCGCTACATTATTAATCCACTTTGCAGCTGATGTTTCTTGACCCTTTGAAATACACTCTTTGAATATAAAAAAAATAATTTAATATGATCCTCCACCTAAATGGTGATTCAAAATATCTATATATTTTACATTTGTTTTGTTTAGGCTCAATCACTCATATCTGCATATATCAACTGAGCACAGAAACACAATAGGCGGCAGACACTAAACCGATGCTAGGCTCCCTCCTCGCGACACGAGAGATGTTGTTGCCATGGTAACAGTCAGAAAGGTAACAGTCCGCAAAGTTAAATGCTGCTCGGGTGCACACAGTATACATGGATTGGATTCATCAGCAAACTAAGCATTTGGTCTAGAATGAGGAGCCCAACCAAATCAAACTGTTAAATCCTCAGACATTGCCCATCGAAAGACTACATCCACAAAAAAAGTGATATCCCACTTTTGGATAGATAATGATAGGCTCAAATACCCTGCCAGCTTCTTGTGTATTTTAGGGACTCCTGCAGAGAGCTGTGCATGTTAGTTCCTGGCTTTGAAAACTTGCCTTGGCAATATGAAGGGTCTGATCCACTTGTTACCTATAATTTAAAGAAGAATGTAGCAGCAGGACACAATGCACAGTCTTTTAACAATTGCCAACAAATGAAAGGAAAGCTCTGTTCTTGTGGAAAGCTTCTTGGGGAAGAGTATTCAGCTTCAGGCGCAAAAAAAAAATAAAAACATAGAATATTGCTATTTTTACACCTTTTCTGACAATTGAAGGGCAGCAAAGAGAACAAAAAATACATGTTTTTGCACATGTACTTGTCAGGTACAAAATTTAAATCATACATAACTGATGTCAAGACAACAGCACCCTGGTGAAACTGCACCAGCAGATATTAAAAATCTGTTGTATTTTACCTCTATTTTTTTTCATCTCCCCTTTGAACTTATTCATATGCAAAAAGACAAACAGGGAAGTTCATGCAGGGTTTCGATTTTCATGCTCTCTTAAGACTCCTCCTTTCTGTTTCTTCTGCCACTGTTCAGCAAGCAACTTGAGAGTGGCACATAACTGATTACCAGTCAGAGATCTACCTCCTACTACTACTAGCTTTACAAGGAATAACCAAAAAGAAGCCACATAACACACCTGATATTTTCTGGTCAATAAACTCTCACAGACAGCATTGTATCAGTAGCCAGTAGCTTTAGCTGCTGGACAGCAGAAGTGATATAAAGGTAGATCTGGCAGTGGTGGCCGAAGATGGGTTCAAGGCTGCAGATAGCCACAGAAACTGGTGCCTTAACTTCCCATTGCAGCTCCTGAAAGCTACATTAATGTAATGTTTACAGTATAAATCGCTAGTGTCTGCACTTTTGCATTTATTAAAAACAACATGGCATCAGCCAGAATGTCCTTTTAACAAGCTGGAATGCATGTCATTTCTTTTATACAAGTTGTCTCCTTGTGCACCTGTTTAATTCTAAACAGCAGTACTACCCAGCCAGGAAGGGGTTAACACCACTGGCAGTCTATCTAACAGAGTCTCTTGTGGATCAAACCTAGCCAAGTTCTCAGGGCTCAAGGTGTCTTTGCAAGTTAAAAGTTTTACCTCTCCCACTGCCCAACCATTTCTGACAAACATTCAAAGAAACCCAGAATACAGCGGCTCCTAGCATGTCCTGAAAGATCCACTGGGAGTTTTTATATCTACATCTGGCTGGACACGTGTTTCCTTTTGGTGATGCAGCCTAGGGCCTATACTCAAAGGAATAAAAAAAAAAAAATCTGTCTGAAATGCAAAGTCAGGAGACAAATAGGCTTCTGAATTCATTACACTTAAGCAATATGAAGCCCTGTACTTTTAAAGTGAGTTTGATACAAGACAGCCTAAGGGCCCGTACACATGATCTGAATATCGTATGACAGATCGTACGACTTTTCTTGCTTAATAGTCGCAAATAGGAATTGAATAGGTAACTAAAGTCACAAAAATTCTCGTACGACAGAAAAAAAAATAAAAATTCGGAAGTCATGTCATGTGTTGTAATGTATTTGTATTATATTTTCAGACAACAACTGTTCTGACTAAACGAAAATCATATGACTTGGTATCGTACGAGGAAAATTTTCATGTTTGTCCGGCTAATAATATCGGATAAATTGTCGTGATCTGCTCTCGAAAGCTCTGTATTATTGATCCGATTATCGTACGATCTTGTCAAAAGAGATATTTTTCATCCGATTTTCGGATCCTGTGTACGGGCCATAAGGGTGGCAGGGAAGAGAAAGCCCCAATGCATTATGGGAGTGAGTTTATTCCCATCAGATAAGGCATCTCAGGGAAGAAAGAAGCTAAAGAAAGTGATAACCCAAAAATGTGTGCACATGATTCTTGGAAATTAAAAGGTATGAGACACAAGTAAGCATGACGTAAGATGTGTGGCTGAAATTTCAATAGATTTCACCAAAAATACAAGATTAAGGGCAACAAAAACACACTCCTGATCCGTTCCAGATGCGTTTCGACATGCGCGTTAACGCGTTTTTGACGCGTTTCCGGATGCATTCCAGGTGCTTTTTTTCTTCACTTTTTCTGTTTTTTTTTTTTTTTCACTATACTAGGGTACAGTGCGTTTTTGATGCGTTTCAGTGCATTTTTGATGCGTTTTTAATACGTTCCAGTACAGTCCAGTGCAGGAAAAATGCAGCATGTTCTACTTTTTTTTCTGAAACTGACTGCACTGGTGTGAACTATGCCATTGGAAATTATATAAACTACTTTCCATGCGTTTTTGATGCAGAACAAAAATGCACTGGACTGCATGTGATGTGAACTGGCCCTTAGCAACCTTAGGAACAGATTTATAGGAACATTTTCCTGAAAGAAACATGTAAACTGCTACTGCAGACTTCACATTCTATAAATGACAGCTGCCTGGATGTCATGCTGACTCTCTGGGCTCAATACTCATTAATGGCGATAAGGCCTTTCTTGACTCTACTGTAATATTCCTGACTCAGAAACTACTGAAGTCAGAGAATCATCATAACAGCCAGGCAACTAGCATTTTTAGAAGATCAACAATGGTGAACCCCATTTTTTATGGGAACATTTTACTCTACAGAGATTTCCAATTTTCACATTGAATGGTGGAAACTTCATCTTTCAGCTCTGGGTCGATATCTGCAGCTTGATATCTATATGGAGTTATATGTTCTCTCCTTGAACATTGGAGGTTTTAGTCCCCCCCCCCCCACAATCTAAAAACACAGTGGAAAGTGAATTTGATTTCTTCCACATTAACCTCAGTTAGAGTGTAGATGATAAAGTGCGTGTTCCTTCAGAACAGGGACTTGTGTGAACAGCTTTATGTACTCTGTAACGAGCTGTGTAATATGTGAACGCAATATAAATAGGGGAAATATAAAAAGAGGCTCTTACTGATGAGCTGTTTTCACAGAGCAATTCAGATGCCACCACTGCTTGGAGGTTCTTGGCTTGCTCTCATTGGTTTATGAGGCTGGATTGGGCCTGCACAACACAGCCCACGTTGGCAACTAATGGGTTGCTATAGGCAGGCTAGTGACACATCTGGGAGATGTTAGCCTTGGAATGACTGCCCAGTTAAAAGTGCTGGTTAGTTGGAGCTTCTAGTGGAAAACACCAGCAAACTAACATTGCAGATGTAAGCATGGAAATGTTGCACAATTTTTTATGAAATTTTAAGAGAATGCAGGGTCGTGAAATGAAAACTGTTATCCTGTCATTATATTATCATTATGACCTCTCTCAAGTACTCACACCAGGTTTGGACAGTTTAGCTGATGAAGTATTACTATTTTAAAAAAACGGATTTTTAAAACAGCTTACCTGTAAAATCCTTTTCTTGGAGTACATCACGGGACACAGAGCACCATAATAATGACTATGTGGGTTATACGCTTACCTTTAGGTGATTGGACACTGGCAACCAATAGTTAGACGGTTCCTTCCATATAACCCCTCCTATACCGGAAGTACCTCAGTTTTGTAGCAAGCAATGACGATCCCAGAAAGAGGGGAGGGACCTCTGTGTCCCGTGATGTACTCTAAGAAAAGGATTTTACAGGTAAGCTGTTTTAAAAATCCGTTTTTCTTTATCGTACATCACGCAACACAGAGCACCATAATAATGACTATGTGGGATGTCCTAAAGCAATGCACCTGAGGGGGGGAACACATTATCCCTAAGCCCAACGGGCCTGAGACTATAAAGCTGCCTGCAACACGCTGTGGCCAAAAACAGCCTCTTTTTGAGATCTCACATCCACCTGGTAAAACCTGGTGAACGTATGAACTGAAGACCAAGCGGCCGCTTTGCAAACCTGAGCCATAGACACCTGTTGGCGTACTGCCCATGATGCACTAATCCCTCTAGTGGAGTGTGCTTTTAAATCCCGGGGTGGAACCCTGCATTTTAATCCATACGCCTGGATAATAATTTGACAAATCCACCTGGATATAGTTGAACTTGTTGCCGGCTGTCCCTTTTTAGGACCCTCAGGCAAGACAAAAAAACAGTCAGTCTTCCAAAAGGAAGCTGACATTTCCAAGTAAACTTTTATCGCCCTCACCACATCCAGTGAGTGAAGCGACCTTTCCTCCCTAGTCCTAGGGTTTGGAAAAAAGGAAGGTAAAATGATATCCCGATTCAAATGAAATTTGGAAACCACTTTCAGTAGAAAATCCAGACGAGGGCGCATGACCACTCTGTCCTGATGAAGAATCATAAAAGGTTCTTTGCAAGAAAGGGCGGCCAATTCTGACACCCTTCTAGCCGATGTTATAGCCACCAAAAAAAAAATTTTCTGGTCAATAGGACAAAAGGAATATGCCTAATAGGTTCAAACGGTTGACTCTGTAAGGCTGACAGTACCAAATTTAGGTCCCAGGGACATAAAGGTGGTTTAAGCGGCGGCCTCAGGTGTTTTACTCCCTTGACAAAGGTTAGCACCAAAGAATGGGATGCAATTGGTCTTTGGAAAAAAAAAACGATAAAGCCGAAATCTGTCCTTTAATTATCCCTAAAGCGAGCTGTAAGTCTACTCCTGCTTGAAGAAACGCGAGAACTCTTCCAATCGTACACCTACGAGGGTTCCATTTTCTTTTCTCACACCAAGAAATGTATGACTTCCAGACTTTATAATAGATAGCTCTAGAAACTGACTTTCTAGCGTTTATCAAAGTAGACAAGACTGAACCCATAATACCACGGTCTTTCAATAGCCTGGTCTCAATAGCCAGGCCATCAAATTCAGCAACCGTAAAGAAGGATGGAATATGGGCCCTTGAGACAACAGGTCTGGACGGCAAGGAAGGACCAATGGGTCCCCTACTGCCAACTTCACAATCTCCGAGTACCAGGACCTCCGGGGCCACGCTGGAGCCACTAAGATCACCGGTTTTCGTTCCTCCTGTATTCTGCGTAGTAAGTGCGGCAGAATTTGGATCGGAGGGAAGGCATATATCAGAGAATACTGATCCCAAGGAACTACTAATGCGTCTATCCCGACAGTCAGCGGATCCTTGGTCCTGGATACAAACCTGTCCAGCTTGGCATTGAATCTGGATGCCAGCAGATCCACATCTGGGGTCCCCCAGTATTGGCAGATCTGTAGAAAAACCTCGGGATGCAGGGACCATTCCCCTGGTAACAATTTCTGGCAACTTAGGAAATCCACCTGCCAATTGTCCACCCCCGCAATAAACACTGCCGACAGAAACGGCACATGTTTTTCTGCCCAAGTCAATATATGATCTACTTCTCTTTGGGCTGCCCAACGCCTGGTACCTCCCTCGTGGTTGATATATGCCACCACCTTGGAGTTGTCGGACTGGACTGACAGGAAGACCCCGCAATCTGGATGTCCAGAATCGCAGAGCCAGCCGAGCTGCCCGAAACTCCAATAGATTGATGGGCAGGGTCCTTTCTGTCTGTGACCATATTCCCTGAACAGACGCTTCCTCTAGGACTGCTCCCCAACCGAAAAGACTGGCGTCCGTGGTTACGACCTTCCAGGCTACTGGTGGGAAGGATTTCCCTTTTTTCAAGTTGCTGGTTCTTAACCACCAAGAGAGGTTCGATAGAACCTGTGGAGATAGAACCATAGGCTGATCCAGGGTTCGAGCTGACTTGTCCCAGGCCTTTAGAATACTGTTCTGGAACACTCTGGAGTGGAACTGTGCATATGGCACTGCGCTGAAGGATGACACCATCTTGCCCAGTAACCTCATGCACAGCCGAATAGAAGGTGTTAGTTCTTTTTTCACCTTCTGTACAAGTTCCACTATGGAGGCAACCTTTAAGGGAGGAAGAAACACCTTTTCTTGGGCGGCGTCCAAGACCAGACCCTGATACACCAAGGCTTGGGTCAGACAAAGAGCTGACTTGTCCATATTTAGCATCCAAGCTAGGCGTTGTAAAACCCGTACTGTTCTTGACACGTTTTGAACCAGTATGGGGCGAGAGCATTCCCTTAGAAGAAGATCGTCCAGATATCCTACTACAGAGATTTTCTGAGACCTTAGGGAAGCCAACACCGATGCCAGAATCTTTGTAAAAACCCTGGGGGCCGTGGCCAGACCGAAAGGTAGTGCCACAAATTGGAAATGACTGCCCTCTACAGCGAAGCGTAAGAACCTTTGATGTGGACCGAAGATCGGCACATGAAGGTACGCGTCCTTGATATCTATGGACGCTAAATAGTCTCGCTTTCTCAGGGATTTTATTATTGTACGAACCGACTCCATGCGGAAGGATGGGACGTCTTCAAAGAAGTTGAGAGCCTTGAGGTCCAAAATGGGCCTTACTTCCCCATTGGGTTTTGGCCCGGTAAATAGGTTTGAGTAAAACCCCTTGAATCTTTCCTCAGCGGAACCTTTACAATTACCCTCTGCATCAGCAGATGGTGTAAAGATAGGAATAGGCATCTTCTTTTCTCTGGATCCGACGGAACCATTGAGTACAGAAACCGATTCGGGGGGATCTCCCGGAACTCTATTCTGTAACCGTATTTTACAGTGGAAATGACCCATCTGTCTTGAACCAGTTCTTCCCAGGCCTCCCCAAACAGCCGAAGCCTGCCCCCCACCCGTGAGAGCGGGGGCGCCCCTTCACAAGGTAGACTTGGAGTTGGGCTTGGGTGTCTTTTGGGTCCAGGGTTTCTTCTGACCCTGGGGTCTTTTAAACCCAAACGGCTGAGGCAGTCAATACCGCTTAGGGGAAGAAGCACCAGGTCCTGGAGCATTAGGAATTTTATAAGAGGGTTGCTTCCCCTTCTTTTTAATAGGGAGCAGGGCACTCTTTCCTCCAGAGATCTTTTGGATATATTTATCCAGATCCTCGCCAAACAAGCGCTCTCCATGGAATGGAAAAGCTGTGAGTAGCCTTTTACATGGCGTCTCAGCAGACCAGTTCTTTAGCCGTAAGACTCTGTGCATATGAATCGACAGTAACGCAAAACGAGACATCTGTTGGATTGAGTCTTTCAATGCGTCTACTGCAAAACATAAGGCATGAGGAATCTCCGATAACTCCTCGGCAGATTCCTCCTGGCAAGGTATGTTCTTTACCAACTTTTTAAAGTGATCCTTTAGGGGTTGGCAAATCCCAATAGCTGCAACTGCTGGCTGAACTGCTGCACCAGCCACCGAAAAGGAGGCCTTTAATAAGGACTCTAGCTTTTTATAAGCCGGATCCTTGAATACCTGGGCATTATCCACTGGACAGGTTAAACTTTTGTTTACAGAAGATATGGCAGCGTCCACCAACGGTGTGCTCCATTTCTTCCTGAACTTCTCCTCCATAGGATCTAAGATAGAAAACCTTTTTGGAGGTAAGTATATCCTGTCAGGGTGCTCCCAGTCCGCGTAAACCACCTGCTCCAATAACGGATGCAAAGGGAACGCTTGGGAAATTTGCTGAGGTCGCAAAGATCCCAAAGTCGAACAGGAGAGTGCTTAAACCCAATTCGTACCATCTCAATTAGAGATTGGATAAACAATTTTTGGGAATGGGAGGCTGAAATTGGCTCTTCAGAGCCAGAGTCCTCAGCCGAGGATCCTTCAGCCTCTCCTTCCTCTTGGTCCTTTATGACCACCTCTTCCAAATCCTCTGCCCATTCTTCTTCCAGATCACCTGGACCCATGTGGCTATAAGAGTCCTGGTGCTCTAGTGACTCTCCACTTGGCCCAGGCTCAGGGGAGGGAGATTTATTACGCTTCCACCCCCCTGTGTTACAGAGGCAATCATGCCAGCTATTTTGCCCTCAAGGCCCGCTAAGGCAGATGCCAAATCATCCTTTGTAACATAAGCCGAGGCAGGTATATTGCTAGTGGCCACTATGCCTGACAAATGCAATGGCTCAGCCAGGCCAGATGCCGCAGGTCTTTCAGGAGAAACTGAGGCTGCATTAGCATGGGGTTGGTCTCCTGTTTTAAAGGAGGCACTCTTACCCCTGTGCTTGCCTCGTTCCCTATACCTCGTTTTCTGGAAGACATTGCTTACACACGAGGAAGAAAAGGAGTACTCCCCACAAACTTTAACCTGTCACCACTGTGTCCAAGACCACCAGACTCACGTGCCCAACTATGGTTCTGGGTTGTCCACGCGCACGCCAGGAGCTCCATGCTTATAAGCATTAGCTTGAGAGTGAGTGCACGCATCAGCGACCGGCGGCACGCCCACCGCACGGCGCATGCGCCGTCCTGATGAACACGGAGCATCTGGGACACGCAGAGCAGCGGCGCACGCGCACACCGACGGTGCGCACCAGGGGTGCACACACAAACGCCGGCGGCGCATGCGCACACTCGCGCACGCCAGTATTCACGTGCCAAACCGGCCATCTGTAATCCCAGACACAGGCTCAAGGTTACCAGCAGTTTCAAAGGGAAATACACACATATATATATATATATTACAAAGGGAGTACTCACCATCCCAAGCAGCAGGGCCTGTCTTACCAGGCCCAATCTTCCCCCCTCACAGCGGGTAGCGCCTGTAAGGACCTTCAGGGACCAGGTCCCCCATATATTGGGGTCCACACCCCTGGACCTGTAAAGCACCCTTTCTGGTTTTACCTTGGGCAAGATTGATCAAGAATACCAACTTAACAAGGGTCCAGCGCCTATATAGGACACATTACAAGCAATACCTCGTTCTTGAACCGAGGTTCGGGTACCATCCACTTTAGCTTTGTTAAGCCATCCGAATGGATCCGATTATAACGTCCTCAGTGGGACATTTTTGAAGAAATTTGAAGAGCTTTAACAGCCATGACCATCACCTTCAAGACACTGGCGAAAAAACTGAGGTACTTCCAGTATAGGAGGGGTTATATGGGAGGAACCGTCTAACTATTGGTTGCCAGTGTCCAATCACCTAAAGGTAAGCGTATAACCCACATAGTCATTACTATGGTGCTCTGTGTCCCGTTATGTACGATAAAGAAATCCCTGACTATGCATGTTAAGAATTGTGGCCCCACAATCACTTGATGGACACAAGGGGTTGATTTACTAAAACTGGAGAGTGTAAAATCTGGTGCAGCTGTGATGGTAGCCTCAGATATCAACTTCTAACGTCAGCTTGTTTATTTAAGCTTTGACAAAAAAAAAACCTGGAAGCCGATTGGTTTCTATGCACAGCTGCACCAGATTTTGCACTCTCCAGTTTTAGTAAATCAACCCCAAGTGTCTCACAGCTTGCCATACATGAGGGAATATATGGTCCTGCTTATCAGATGTTATAAGGGAATGCAGAAAAGATGTTCATTCTCCTGCCTTTGGGCTCTTTCACATGGGCGGTCTGCCCAATGGACTCGGACTCCGCTTTGCTCAGCGGGGGATCGATCCGCTGATCCCCGTTGAGCAGGCGGATGACAGGTCCGTGTCCGCTCACTGTGCTGAGATGGACCTGTCAGAGCCTCGCTCTCCTCTATGGGGAGATCGGATGAAAACAGACCGACTGTTCGTTTTCATGCGATCCAATCCTCCAGACGGATGGAAAATAGGGTCATCATCTGTCAGGATTTCATAGACAGGGTCATATCCGATATCAGTGGATGTCAGCGGACATGTTACCACTGACATCCGCCGCTCCATAGAGGTGAATGGAGTGTCTGATCGGGTCCACCTGAAAGACTAACAGGCGGACCTTATTGTCAAGACCGCGTGAAAGGGGCCTAATAAATATAGGAGCCATTCTAGGTCAAAACCAGAAACACGCGTGTGATCAATTAAATCAGGCTCAGGCAGTGAGATGATCCCAGACAATCTCCCCACTGATTGTACACCTGCATGGCAATCCAATCAAAAACACTTTCATTCACTGACAGTCTTCCACAACTGTAGGAATCACCCATACTAAAACACTTTTCTTGCCCATGTCCTAAAGATTTCTATATACAATTATGTCTTAAGAGGCTGTTTTCTCTCTTGAAAAGATGCAGCTGGTGGACTCTGCTATATAGGCTAAAAACTAATTATTTTAACGGGCCAGCAAACTATTACAAACGCAGTCACAGTTTGATAGAACCCACATGTCCAATCAGCCTCTACTGTCTGTGCCCTCCTTACAAGGTTTTACAATTCCAAATGCCAGCTAATAATGAAGTCCATATCATGACTACAGAAGTTAAAGGGTAACTCTACTTTCAAAGGTAAAAAATAACAAGCAAATAAAAAAATAATATAGCAAAGACTATTGCGACAAGTCATATTGTGCTTGAATGTTATTAAAAATTACATTTTCTTTTCAATCTGCAGCTCTGTAATTTTCTGTAAAATGCAATGCAATATTGGCTCACTGATTTTCCATTTGATACAAATCAGATTTTGAGCATCCCCCTGAAAAAAGATACTGCCAAAGGGAAATCACGTCTAAAGGGATGCAGATCCTGACACGTTCCTCATTAGAGCCCTGCAGGTGCAGTAGCTGATTGATAATTATAAAACCACTCCCATACAGATTTACTTAGCACATGGACACAGAGAAACAGCTATTTGTTCAGAATAACAAAAAGGTAAGAATGTGCAACAAAGTTTGGTAAACTCCTTGTAAGTAAATCACCCAGAGGAGAATGTTTATCCATCAACAAAAGTAGAGCCACTCTTTAAGATATACGCATTTTCATTTATTACAACTGCCGTAACTTCTCCCGCCTGTGCGGTTACAGGTACAAGGGGGCAGTTCTTTTTTTTATCTGCATGAAGTTTCTTTACCAGTACCCAAAAAACTTTTTAAAAATATGTATTGAAAAAACGGGTGGTGCAACAAGAAAAACAAACAGTGATTGTTAGGTTTAATTTTCTTTGTGGTTTCTCACACTACTCTGCATTCTGTGTTACAGAAGATAAATTACATTTTGACATGGCAAACATTTGGTAGAATACCCTCTCCCCTCCATTTACTCTACTTATCACAACAGACAGCCAAACAAACAGACCTTCAGTACTTCAAATGTAAAATACATTTTTAATGCATTGTTTCAGGAGACAAGAAAAATAAAATCATGTGGAACAAACTAAGGGCTTGTTTAAAATTACAGTTTTAATGCCCATGGCAACCAAATTCACCTTTCTTGAGCAAGTCAAAAAATTAAACCAGCTGAGTAGCATCACCACTTCTCCATTGCATTGGTGCTGTAAAGTAAGAAACATCTATATGTACAGGTCAGACTCTGACATCTACAGATGATCATTAGTGAAAAGAGGGGGGGGGGGGGCGCAACTTGCAGCCAGGAAATCTACTTCCTGCATTATAATATATTAAAAAATCGACTTTTCTGTTAAGCCATTTCGCTTATATTTTTTTAAGCTGAGTACTGTTTCAATGGTTCTTGTTCTAGTGTTTTTTTAAGGGTGACCTCAGTTTACCAAGATGGGGTCACCTCTAGAGAAAGACTTCTGGCAAACCAGACTACATCAGCCTTTGAATTTATATATTTCCTTTCCAAGTCTAGAACAATGAAACAATTGAGTAGTCTGAGCCTTTTCTGTTCAGGGATGTCAGTCTACCGACAATCAGCAAAACTGCTGTACGTAGCCGTGACAATCAACACCCAATGCAGCCTCGTTTATGTATTAACAGCACGTTACAGCCTGGGTACCCCTCTGCCTTTGCACCCCATGTTCATACCTGGAATATATTCTTCTGGCAGGTGGCTGTTGCGGTCCATTGTTAGCCAGGAAAGCCATGTATTGGAGCAGCTCATGCAGTCACAGTTTTAGAAGAGGCAGTCGTACAAACCATCCACACAGCTTGCAGCTGAGACAGAGAGAGAAAGAAAGAGACAGCTCAGTGATAAGCCAAGAGGCTGCCAGCCCTTTTTCTATAACAGTTGTGTTATGGCAGCTAGGAAGTGATGTATGTTACACATAAAGTCTCACTAATCACTCCCCCTGTGTGTGATGTCATGCAACGCTTTATTGTCAGGGGACTACGAGGAAGGGTAGCTGAGTTTTTTTTTTTCCTTTCCCTCCCTCTGCTCTGTGACCCTGCCCATCCCCTCCTGAACACAATGCACCAGTGACCAGTAGAGTTTTCTGTGAATCAGATCAAGGAAGAAGAGCGGCTGCCTAGCAGCACATAAACCCTATTTTGGAAGAAATGGGGGGACTTGCTAGTTTATTGTTTAGGAGCAAGCACTGATTTTAAAACTATCTTTCAACAACAGCATGTGGACTAAAGATCCCAGTCTTGTCTTCTGCAGAGAAAAAAAAAAAAAAAGACTAGTTGCCAGTGCAACAAACTGTCAACTGATTGTTTAAAGGACTTCCCTGTACCCAGGGGTGTAAACATATTCAGACGAATGTTAACCCTTTTTGAACTAGAGGAAGCAAATAGTATGCCATAACCTACAAGTGGCAACCTAGACTCTTTATAGATATTGTAGAACCACAGGTCCCAGTCTGCCTTGCTAGCAACTAGAACTTGTAATTCATGGGGCATTGTCTGGACACAGAGTATGTTTCACCTTATGTTTGACGCCTAGGCATGTGTTACATCACAGACCTAACCGAAATATCCTAGGAACGCAGAAGATACTAGATCTCACCAGAAGCTCCTGAACTGTGCTGTGGCATCTTGTTGTGAAACTTGGAATCCTCAGAATTCCCAGGATCTGTATGGAAGAACCATGATGTCCAGGGCTGCTGTTAGAAATCACGGGGCCCCATACAGCCTACCTGACAGTGCCCCCCTAAAATAATATCAAAACAATAGTGTCGCTAAAAATACACAAAAATTATTAGCAGACAAAAACACAACAAAACTTACGGGGGAACAGGAGGGTACAGTATGGGGGGAGGGGGCAGGAGGGTCCAGTACAGGGGGGAAGGAGGGTACAGTATAGGGGGGGCAGGAGGGCACAGTGCAGCAGTTAGGAAGGTACAGTACAGGAGGGCACAGTATGGGGGGCAGGAAGGTACAGTATGGGAGGGAGGCAGAAGGGCACAGTACAGCAGTTAGGAGGGTACAGTACAGGGGGGCACAGTAGAAAGGGGACAGGAAGGTACAGTACAGGCGGGGCAGGAGGGCACAGTTTGGGGGGGCAGAAAGGTACAGTATGGGGGGGCACAGTACAGGGGGCAAGAGGGTACAGTATAGGGGCAGTAATGTATAATATAAATAAGGCCTCCTCAAGCAGAGCTGTGCAGGGAAGCTGACATCACAGATCCTACTTATTCTGGTAGGCTGCCACTGGGCTAAATCTACAAATGGAATGACAACTCCCCCTCTACCTTCCCCTCTAGAGTTTCTGTCTCTCTTGCAGTGCTTTGCAGGGGTTAAAGAAGAACTCTGAGGTGGAGAATATTATTACTGTTGCTGCTTGTGTGGGTGGGATGTGTACTGCACCAATCATATTAGATGAATAGAGGAGGAGGGTAAGCAGGGAGTGGCGCAGTACACATCCCGTCCACACAGCAGCAATAGTAAGATGCTCCACCTCGGGGTTCTTCCTTAAGCCTTGAAAAAAATGGGGGGGGGGAATGGGAATGAGAACCATGGGGTGGGGGGGGGGATAAAGCGGAGATGGGTATGAGATGGGGGATGGGTAGAGGAGAACTGGAGTGAAACAGGAGGATCCTGGTCTGTATAGAGATAAAAAAGGAGGAGGATTTGTGCTGGCTTGAGGGAATGGTGGGGCAAATAGATGGGTGTCTAGGGGACTGGGGAGGGATGGTCAGGGATGGGCATGGGGAATACTGTTGGCTGGTGAGGAATATTCACAGTATAATAAAAGTAAATGGGCTGTCTGGCTGGGAGGAGGAGAGGGAGAGATCTCCATTACCTAGTAAAGAGTGTTGGGGGTGTGCAGGATGGGGGATTCCAGCCATTTGCAGTGTTTGTAGATCCTGGGACACACACCAGCATGAAGGTGAAGTGTCTGCAGAGGAGAAGACAGGGAAGGGGGAGGGGAGTGAGGGAAAGTGAACTGAAGGGACTATTGTTGGGAAAGTATCAGGAAAAGAATTCCAGCAGGCTAGGGAAGAGGCTGTAAATCAGCAGGGCTGCGAGATGTCTGCAAACCGGCTGGGAGAAGGGAGCAAGGGTTAACAACTATCTGAGAGGCAATGTGACAGGCAGGGAAAGATCTGTGTGAGGATGGAAGGGAGCAGGAGGGGATAGTGGCTGAGGTGGGGAGGAAGATGTCAGGGAGGGAGAAAGCACTGCAGACAGCTGAGAGACAGATAACAGAACTGACCTGTAGTGTAGCAAAAGAGATGGTCAAAGTGAGGGGAACTGTTGCCACTGCCAGAATACTGCTGGGAGGAAACTTCTAGGGCCCTCCATGCCTCAAGGACCCCTGGGTAGGTCGCAGAAGAGCCTGTGCGTTAATGCAGCCCTAAGAAGGGGCCGGTAAATGACATTCACCGGCTTCTTCCCCCACTCTGTGTCCTGACAGATCCATCTGTTTTCCGGCAGAGGAAAACAAGCAACACTGTGGGGATGCCCAGAAAGAGAGGCAGATCAGTGCGTTGTGACAGTCACAGAAACTATGCCATGTGTGTCTCTCCCTCCTGTCGGCTTTCAGCTGCTGGATGGAGAGACACGCGTCATTGTTTCTGTAACTGTCACAGCGCACCGATCTGCCTCCCTGTCCAGGCCCCCATGTATGCTTGGGCCCCCTACAGGAGGACCGGTGGTCCCCTCTATCAGCGGCCCTGATGATGTCACCCTTGCCTAGGCACCTCAGTGGGAATCTGGGGTATAAGGTAAGTATATTTTTTATTTTTCTCCTTAGGTGCGTTTTTGTTTAAAGTGATTGTAAATGCTACTTTTTTTTAACCACTTGACCTCCGGAAGATTTACCCTCCTTTATGACCAGGCCATTATCTGCATTACTTTGACAATTGCGCGGTCATGTGACACTGTACTCAAATAACATTAATGTCTTTTTTCCCCACAAATAGAGCTTTCTTTTGGTGGTATTTGTTTACCTCTGCGGTTTTTTAGTTTTTGTGTTATAAACAAAAAAAGACCAACAATTTTGAAAAAAAAACCTAAATTTTTTACTTTCTTCTATAAAACACATCCAATAAAAAAAATTGAAAAGAATCAAATTTCTTCATAAATTTTGGCCAACATGTATTCTGCTACATGTTTTTGGTAAAAAAAAGTCCCAATAAGCGTATATTGATTGGTTTATGCGAACGTTATAGCGTCTACAAAATATAGGATATATGGGATTTTTATATATTTCTTTTTTTTATACTAGTAATAATATTATTCTTGATATCACTAGAAAAAAAAAGCCTTTGAAAATTTATTTGCCATAACTCCATCAGTATCACCAGCAAAGCAGCTTCATTATTATCTTATTAACCCCTTGCCGACCAGCTCAAGCCGATATATGTCGGCAGAAGGGAACGTACAGGCATAGTAACGTACCTGTACGTTGCCCTTTAAGACGCGGCATTGTGGGTGCGAGTGCGCGCCCGCCGCGGGCTCCGTGAGTGTGATCGCGGGTCCCGCGGACTCGATGTCCATGGGGATACCCACGATCATCTCACAGGGAGGAAGAACAGGGAAACGCTGATGTAAACAAGCATTTCCCCATTCTTCCCAGTGACAGGACACTGATCATAGCTCTCTGTGATAGGGAGCTGTGATCAGTGTCGTCACACGTAGCCCATCACCCCCACAGTTAGAACACATCCCTAGGACACACTTAACCCCTGCAGCACCCCCTACTGGTTAACCCGTTCACTGCCAGTCACATTTACACAGTAATCAGTGCATTTTTAATCGCACTGATCGCTGTATAAATGTGAATGGTCCCAAAATAGTGCCAAAAGTGTCCGATCTGTCCGCCATAATGTTGCAGTCACAATAAAAATCGTAGATAGCCGCCATTACTAGTAAAAAAAATATATATATATTAATAAAAATGCCATAAAACTATCCCCTATTTTGTAGACGCTATTTTGCGCAAACCAATCAGTAAACACTTATTGCAGTTTTTTTAACAAAAATATGTAGCAGAATACATATCGCCTAAACTGAGAAAAAAAAACAGTTTTTTTATATATTATATTTTTTAAGGGATATTTATTATAGCAAAAAGTCAAAAATATTGCGTTTTTTTTCATATTTGACACTTTTTTTTGCTTACAGCGCAAAAAATAAAAACCGCAAGTGGTGATCAAATACCACCAAAAGAAAGCTCTATTTCTGGGGGAAAAAAGGACGTCAAGTTTGTTTGGGAGCCACGTCGCATGACTGCGCAATTGTCAGTTAAAGTGACGCAGTGCCACCTCATCCCTTTACCCGAACACCTTTGAATTACACAGGTTCTGAGGCTAATTAAATGCAGCTAAGGCACCAAGTGAGTTTAATTACCACCTTAATCAGCCACAGAACCTGTGTAATTAATATGTGTTCGGGTTTAAAGGGATGAGGTGGCAACCATAGCAGGAACACAGAATCCATCCCTTTCCCCCGTCAGAATGATGATCTGCCTTGTTTACATAGGCAAATCCCTGTTCTGTATAGTCTACCGATGATTGGCGGGTGCTGGAGGACATTGAGTGCCCAGCACCTGCAGATCATCTGCTGTGAAATATCACAGCAGAAGCGACCCGCCAGTGGCGCACACGCCTGCCCCCTGCAGGTCAAAGTGCAGGATCATGTAAAACTGCTATAGGGCGGTCAGCAAGCGGTTAAACAACAAACAGGTTGAACAAAGACCACATCATTTAAAACTACTAATTGCATACCTATTTTTTTATGCAAAAAAAGAAATCCTTCTCAAATGGATCCTACCAGACCCCCCCTCCATCTCCTCCCGGAAGGCACTGATCAAAGCTGCATTACCCATGTATAGGATTACATATTTAAACAGAGGCTGTAAGTGGAAATATGAAAAAGTTTGGGCTCCATGGACCTCTGACTAGCATACTGGTGAGGACATCACATCCTAAGATAGGTAACTGTAAAAAGGTATACTACTAGTCACCTGTGCGGATTGTCTTAACCTAGTCCACATGCTACCCTGTATGCGAGCTTTTGATGCATGTTGTACTAGCTCAGTGTATTTTCTGGACCTGTATGTACACAAATGTATTCCATGTGATGATATGTACTGTACCTATGGATATGCTTTTTTATTCAACCTATATGATAACAATAAAACACCTTTGTTTGTTAAACAACAAACAGGTTCATATTTACCTGCTCTGTGCCATTGAACGGCACAGAGCATCCCCGAACCTCCTCTTCTTGGATCCCCCGCTGGCACTCCTGGCTCTCTCCTCTGGCGAGTGCCCCCATAAATAGCCACTCTCTATGGGGGGCCACTCATGCGGGGTTGCTCCCAAGCCCCGCTGTCTGCATCTATAGACACAGACAGCAGGACTCTTCCATGCCCCCCTGCTCCCTCATCACTGGCTTTGACTGACAGCCTGTGCAAAGCCTGTGAGATAAGGAAGTGAGGGGAGAGAAGAGCTGAAGACGTGCACAGCGCTGGATCGAGTGAGGGCTCAGGTAAGTAAAATGGGGGTGGGGGAGGATACTTATGCCTAAACATGTTTTACCTCAATAGAATGCATTAAGGTAAAAAATATTTAAGGCTTAGAACCACTTCAAGGTGCAATGATATGTATTTGTATTTTGATGTGGTCTGCTTTAAAGCAGTAGTACACCGCCATTTTTCTTTTTCTTTTTAAACCTGCAAAGCAAAGTTATAATGTGCTAGTATGCATCGTATACTATTATTATTATACAGGATTTATATAGCGCCAACAGTTTATGCAGCGCTTTACAATATAAAAGGGAGACAATACACTTACAGTACAATACAATACAAGAGGGTTAAGAGGGCCCTGCTCAGAAGAGCTTACAATCTAATAGGGTGGGGCAGGTGGTACAAAAGGTTGTAACTGTGGAGAATGAGCTAATGGAAGTGGTAAAAGATTAGTTGGAGGCATGATAGGCTTCCCTGAACAGATGAGTTTTCAGGGATCGCCTGAAGGCAGCCAAAGTAGGAGATAGGCTGACAAATTGAGATAGAGAGGCCCAGAGGATGGGAGAGGCTCGGGAGAAGTCCTGGAGACGAGCATGGGAGGAGGGGACAAGGGAGCTTGAGAGCAGAAGGTCTTGAGAGGAGCGGAGAGGATGGTTTGGGTGAAATTTGGAGAGAAGATTGGGGGGCAGAGTTCTGAATGGCTTTGTATGTTGTGGTTACGAGGGTTGTTGACCGGCTAATTACCTGCAAATTGTTCCACATCCTATACTAAGAATTTAAACAAAAGAAATTCCCCTAGTGGACTTTAAAGGCACATATGAAAGGACGTATAGAAAAATGAATAATATGTGGACAATAATTTATTCATTGCAAAAACATCATAAAAACATCAATAACATTGTAACAGATAATGGAAGGAATACGATTCATGTATTTGTACATATATAACTATTGATACCAAAATGTTGTGGTTAGTATTTTTAATTTAATTCGCTGGGCAATCGGAAGCCAGTGTAGGGATTGGCAGAGAGGGGTGGCAGACACTGAGCGTTTGGTAAGGTAGATAAGTCTGGCAGCAGCATTCATGAGATGCTGAAGAGGGGATAGCCTATGTAGAGGTAGGCCTATGAGGAGAGAGTTGCAATAGTCAAGGTGAGAGATAACAGTGAATGAGTAGCTTGGTGGTTTCATTAGTTAAAAGGTGCGTATTTTAGAGATGTTACAGAGGTGTAAAGTCTACAATCTTTTGACGACTGGATTTGGGGCTGAAAGGACAGGTCAGAGTCTAGGTTTACACCTAGTATCCTGGCGCGTGGGGAGGGATTGATGGTTTCATTATTAATTTTGAGGGAAAAGTCATGGAGGGGGGCACGGGCGGGGGGAGAATATTACCAGCTTGGTTTTATGTTAAATCTGTTTTATTAAGTCTCAAGCACTTTTTTTTTTTTTTTTTTTTTACACCACAATGGTAATAGGCAAGGAATAACATTTCCATTGAGTGTACAAGTATACATTAGAATCAGAAGTACATTAAAAGAACATGTATCACGTAATCATAGTCATGTGGAAATCATTGAGAAATGTAGAAATAAGTGAAAGAAACCAAGTAATGGTAAACCAAGTAACCAGTAGACCACTATAAACAGTGGTGTAGAAAGCAGAAAAAAAAGAAGGCTCAACACTTACGGCCTGCAAGTGTGGTGAACCTACCCGTAAAGTTACTGTAATCTTAAAAAGCTAAGGAAGGAGGAGTAGAAAGGGCAGAGAAATATGGACAGAGAAAAAGAGAAGAGACAAAAAAAAAAAAGGATGGGGGGGGGGGGGGGGGGGTATGAGAAAGAAAGGGAGATTGGAGATAAGGTATATCAAGCTACTCGTGAGAGGGCCCAGGGGAAACAGTAGGAGCTGTATCCGCTATAAAGGGGTCAAAATCAGACGAGAACCAGAAGTGTAACCACCGTGCAAACATTCTTTCAGTATGTTCGATCCTGTCCACTCTGCAGGCCCAA
Source organism: Lithobates clamitans (assembly GCA_037952925.1). NCBI lineage: Eukaryota > Metazoa > Chordata > Amphibia > Anura > Ranidae > Lithobates > Lithobates clamitans. Next base: position 872,585 of record JBBGZY010001144.1, read on the forward strand.
TCTGCTAGAGAGGGGACCACTGGTTGACACCAAGACCTAGCGATAATTGATCGTGTAGCCGTCAGCAAATGGCGAATTAGGCTCTTCTTGATTTGTTTGTATGACCCCGGTAACATAGATAGGACCGTTAAGCGGGGTTCATTAGGATATTTGTCCCCTACAAGTTTGTCATATAGCTGAAGAATCTTGTCCCAAAAGGGCTAACACGGCACGCACCCCAAATGTGTGTCATGTTACCCGGAGCCTGCAAGCATCTCCAGCATATGTCCGGAATATTAGGATTGAGCTTATGTAAAATACTGGGGCACCGGTACTACCTAGAGGAAATACGATAATTCCATTCTTGGGCATGAGATGAGATAGATAATTTAAAAGAAAGCGCCAGTGTTTTGCCCCATTCCATATCATCCAGAGACAAATTCATCTCCCTTTCCCATGTTGAAAAGAATGGTGGTGGGTTTGGATAAGAGGCCTGAATTAGTATCTGATATATCAGGGACAGTAAATGCTCTGGTCTGTCCGTCTGGGATAGCAGTGACTCAAAGGCTGTATGTGGTCTTGTCAGATTGTCAATGTTCAGTATTTTGTTTAGAAGGTGTGTTAATTGAGTGTGTTCAAGTCAAGCCTTTGAAGGGTTGTGGCAGGAGGAGAGCATGTCAGGTAGGGGAATTGGTTTTCCAGCATGGAACGTGTAACTTAACAGAGGAGCCTCTATCTTTCGCCAAATAAGAAATGTAGGTTTAGCACAAGTTGGAGGGAAGGAGTTGACATCAAATAATGGCGTCAAGGGACTGGGTCTCGAGGATAATAAATCTTTGGTAAGGTAGCTGTCCCAAATTCACAGCGTATCGGAAGTCACAAGGGGCATTAGGTCTGTAGGGGGTCTGCGTGTCGGGTGTGTCCATGGAAGAGATGTGAGGTCGGGATATATTCGGTCATTTTCTAATGATGTCCACAGTTTAGTGGCGGAACCAGGGTACCAATCGACTATTCTGATCAACGATGCAGCGTGGAAATACAGCCGTAGGTCAGGGAGAGCGACGCCCCCTCTATTTTTAGGTAAAGCTAAAGTATGAAAGCCGATCCTGGACTTCCTATGACACCATATAAAGTCCTGAATAGCCTTGTTGATCGATTGGAAGAAACCACGGGGGGGGGGGGGGGGGGTAGGAGTCGCCTGAAAAATGTATAAAAATTTAGGCAGAATGTCCATTTTGACAGAATTCATTCGGCCAAACCAGGAGATATTTATCATAAGATTCAAGGCATGTTCGCAATGTTCTTATCAGGGGCGTATAGTTTAGATCTGTCAGGGAAGGCAGAGAGGTAGGGAATTGGATCCCAAGATACTTGACAGCTTTTTGTTGCCATTTAAATCCAAATAAAGATTGAACCCGGGCTAATGTAGGTTTGGGTAGCGAGATGTTAAGGGCCTCCGTTTTATCGTAATTTACTTTAAAGTTGCTAGTCAATCCAAACTCTGTGAATGTCTCGATAATGGCTGGTATAGATGTGTGGGGCTTAGTAACATGGTCGTCAGCATAAAGGGATCATTTATAATGGCGCTGGCCAATAGAAAGACCCTGAATATTGGAGTTGTGCCGAATGGCCGTGGCAAGATGTTCCATAGTGAGTATGTATAGTAGTGGCGACAGGGGGCATCCCTGGCGGGATCCATTACGAATCCATATTGGGTCAGATAGGAGGCAATTAGATCGGATCCTTGCAGTAGGGTTATCATAGAGAGCCAGGATCTTGCATAGCATGTTGGGCCCAAGGCCCAATTGTTTAAGCGTTCTCTCTAGAAATTGCCAATGAACCCGGTCGAGCGCTTTTTCAGTGTCGACCGAGATCAAGTAAGCTGGGATTTGGCATTTTTGTGCATATTCCATCAGGGAAATAGTTTTAAGGATATTATCCCTGGCCTCCCTTTTGGGGGTAAACCCCACCTGGTCAAGGTGTATCAGGTCGGGTATAGCTGGCAGAAGGCGACTGGCCAGAAGTTTGGAGTATAAGTGAATGTCAATGTTGGTGAGAGAAATGGGGCGAAAGCTACTGCATAGTGTAGGATCCTTCCCGGGTTTAGGTAAGACTATGATATGGGCTTCCAAAGCTTTCTCAGCAAAGGAGAGTCCCTGGAGATGTCATTATACATTTTTATAAGTGGTGTAAGGGAATCTCGGAAGTATTTATAGAAGCGGGTCGAGTAGTTGTCTGGGCCTGGGCTTTTGTTGGGTTTGACGGCAGATATTGCCAGCACAAGTTCGCCCTAGATAAATGGTCGCTCAAGATCCTGCACTATATCTGTAGGGATAGTCGGAAGTGCTATGGTAGCAATATATTCGTCAATTTTAGATTGAAAGTCCTCAGGCGACATGTTTGGAGGGCGTGGGGGGAGGTTGTATAGTGTGGCGTAGAATGAAGGAAACAATTTGTTAATTTCTTTAGGATGGTGGGTGAGTTGGCCGTCAGGTCGCTTGAGTTTAGGAATAGAAGCAATGCTATTTTTGGCATGGAGGGCTCTGGCCAATATCCTACCTGGTTTGTTAGCTTCGACATAAAACAGTTTACGTGATTTGACCCTAATGGACAAGGACTTCTGTTTGAACAAGTTCAGCAGTTGAAGTCTTGCGTCAGATAAGGCAAGTTGGGTGGTCAGGGATTGGTTACGTTTATGGGATCGTTCCAGGTCAGTAATCCGAAGAGACAGTTCTTGAATCTGGGCAAGATGGATTAGTTTGAGTCTAGAGCCATGTTTAATAAAGACCCAGCGTAGTACGCATTTCAATGCCTCCTATTGTATCGGGGCAGAGGTATCGCATTACTATGGTCCGAGATGAATGTCATCCTGTAGTAGCGAGTCATTAAGTCCAGTCATGACCAGGCAGATCGGGTAGGGAGAGGGACAGAAACACTGGCGCGTGATCGGACCATAGTAGGTTCCTAATCCTACTCTGGGGATGGTATGTCAGTGCATAGTGGCTAATGAGAAAAAAATCAATGCTGGAGTAGGAGTTATGAGCTGCAGAAAAGAAGGAATAATCCCTATCTGTGGGGTGGAGGATGCGCCAGACATCCATCAGGTTGTGCTGAATCAGGAATCTCTTTAGTTTATTAATTTGGTTGTAGGAGATTGAGCTTTTGCCTGAGGAGGTGTCCACTGTAGGGTTCAAAACACCATTAAAATCTCCAGCAGCGAGGATCACCCCTTCGGCAAATTCCAATAGCTTGTGAAGATATTGAATAGGATTAGTGATTTGGTCTTGGTTAGCAGTATATATATTAGCCAGGGTGTACGTCTTACCAAGTGGGCCTCTTGGAAGAAAATTATGTCAATTTTGGATTTGCGAAAGTCATACAGTATTTGTGAGCTTTTAGTTGGTTCATTCAAGCCACGGCGATTGAATGAGCACAGTTGGAGGCTAGCCGCGTCCCAGGGGCCTCCCATGGTAGCGAGATGATAGAGGGGGAGAGAAAGAAAGAAAAAAAAGGGAGGGGGAGAGGAGAAAGGGGGTGGAGGAAAAGGGAAGGGGGAGAAAAAAAAACCTCAGGTGCTAGTATAGAGTCTAGCACCACTCAAGTACCCTAATCAGGGGTGGCTGTGTAGGCCAATAGGTTTCAATCTGTCCCGAAAGGTCAAAACAGGCTGAAACACTAGTTTCTACGTGGGGAGGAAAAATTTTCTAGCATCCGCATGTCTAACTAACACCCCACATTGCCATAAAACAAGTTATAGTACATCATAAAGGAAGAAGACTTGCCATAATTAGAGTGGCTAAGTCATTTAGAACCCTTTTACGTTTAAGGAAACAAAAACAGTAGGTAAACACGTCCCAGCTATATCATTTGTATTATTGGATTCACAAGAGGGGTATTCTGGTGGGAGAGGAACCACAAGACAGAGCACCAAAAAAAAAAAAAAAAAAAAAAAGGAAAAGAGTGGGGAGGGAGTCTCCATAGGACAGTATAGACAATATATTCTATAAGGGGTTTTATCCATCAAGTGGTTCACCGAGCAGTATTATGGCAATAGGGCAAGAACCAACCTCTACAATTGGAGGTGAATTATGGAGACATTTGTGGGTCCCACCCAGGGGTCCTCTTGGAATCCAAGCTAGGGTGAAAAAAAAACATTCCTAAGTTAACAGAGCCTGTCTCAATGTTGACATTAAATTCTATACTTAAATGCAGGAGCACCAGTAGACATATAAGTGTTGAGCTAAATTCAAGACTAGGGTTCAACTTCTGGACATTGCTCAAAAGTAAATTGTAGGAAGCTATACAGTAAAGGAAAAACCATCATATGTTATTGATAATGTTCTGTATATGTAATAGATCCCCCCCTACGTTGCAATATTGGTATCCAAGGTTTGTGGATTGGTATCGGGGGTGAAGCAATCCAGGGCAATGGTCATTCCTGTACCATTGCATCAACTGCTGGGTGCAAGCCGGACAGGCATTTCTGAACGCAGTTCCGGTCAGTCTGGGACCTTAAGGGTTCCCTAGAGGAAGACCTGTGTCTATGTCTGTATGCATCTAAAGACCGGAACAACTGTAAGGCATGTACAGTTACCTTGTAAGCTTTTCACCCACATGGATAATCCATTGTTGCAGTGTATTGCTGATCCAGGAATAGAGGTACTTCCTACTCCCCCTGAGAACTGTCTAGCAAGGCGGTAATGTCGTTTATCGAGGGGGTGAGATGTCATCCATATTTCATTGAGAAAAGCAGTAAGGTAGAGATATAGGAGCAGGCTCATTGCATCTTATGGGGAAAGTCATAACTCTCTAGAGTGTGGGCTAGCAGGTGGTGATCTGGGAGCATTCCTGCTGGAAGGCCCTGCACGTCTACGTTGCGTGATCGAGGGACCTGTGGGAGCAGTATCCATCGCTAACCAGTCAGGTATGTGAATGGGTCCGTGTCTAGGAAGCGGAAAACCTCTGGCATTTGCCTGTGGTCATTCACAAAGATGCTGTCATTGCATATGCAGATAGAGAGGCCAAAAGGGTAATTCCACACATACATGCCGCCACAGTCTCTAATCTTATCCAGTAAAGGTTTCATTTGATGTCTCATGTACAGAGTTCTGCGAGACAGATCTGGAAGGTGGTGAATCGTAGCACCTTCTAAGTGAAATGGGCCCCTGTTCCAAGCACGTCGCATTATCCCCTCTTTCTTGAGAAAGAAATGCACCCTGCACAACACATCTCTGGGATGGGTGCGTTCTCCACCACCAGGGATAATTACTCTGTGCACCCTATGCAACTTGATGGGTGCAGAGGTAGGACTGCCCAAAATGTCATTAAATATGCCAATAACCATGTCTCGTAGGTCCGCTGCTCTAATAGTCTCTGGGATGCCACGCAGCTTAATATTATTTCGCCTGTGGCGATTTTCTAAATCATCATGTTGCAGGCGCAAATGGGTCACATCAGCCTTGTGTTGTTTGTGCAGACCTTCCAGAGAGTCTAACCTGTATATTATTGTCTGTAGATAGAATTTCAACAAAGTTTTCAAGCTTCTGTACATTCTGAGATATGTTAGTAATGTCTTGACGCAGGGATGACACCAACCTGGTCGCAATAGTTTCCATGTCTTGTCTCGTGGGTAGGGATAAGAGGATAGCTGACATTTCACAGCATTAGAGGTGGGGGCATGATCTGTAAAATCAGCAGACATGCTGGGCTGATCAGGGCTGGCAGTTAAGTTCTCTCTCAGCAGCACAGGTATGCCAGAGAGTCTGGAGCTCAGAAAGAAGGGATCCCTGGCAGTAGCTGGGGGAAGCAGAGGGGAGCTTCCTACCCGATGTTTAGTTGCGAGGGGTGCTGCGTTGTCCCTCATGGCGGGTTCCGGCGCCATCTTGTCCCGGGAGGCCAACCTAGTTCTCTGCGTTTCTAGGGTGAAGTACTGCTGGATGTCAGCAGGCTGCGTTCCGTGGGGGTCCCCATGCTTAGGGCCCCGTGTAGGCATGAATAGCTTGGGCAGGATAGGGTGAGGATCTCTTCCTTGCAGGCAGGAGCTCGGGCAATGCTCGTCTTCACGCCGCCATAGTATAGCCCTGCCCCCGACCTTTGCAAGTTTAGTTGGGGATAATGTTCTGGCAGGCCAGGATGTTGTGGTGGCCAAGTGGGGTCCATATCTAGCAGGGGAAAGGCTGGGGGATGGAGGGTTTGGGTGTAGCAAGATGGCTGCTACTTGGAGGATTCGGGAGCTCCCGCAGGCCGATGCATAGTGATGTCCCTGTGAGGGCTGTGAGAAGCAGTGGGCAGGCTGGAAAATAAGGGGTTCTGTGTGAGGAGGTGATAGGGGGCCAGGGAGGCTGTGTTGTATTGCTGGCCAAGCGTCCGGGAGGATCAAGATGGCTGCTGTTCCCAGAGACTAGACCAAAGCCGTGGTCTTTCCTGGGACTTGCCACCGCGTGAATGAGCTCCTCTCCGCCTGGACCCCTTCCAGTCGGAAATTCCGCGGAGCCGGGTTGCCATGTGTGGAGGGTCCTGAGAGGGGTCTGCCGGGCTGTGACAGCTGGATGCTAGACTGCAGGATCCCTGCACCACAGGAGTAGTGGACGGAGCTCAGGGCGCATACATCCTACTCCATGCTGCGGTTGGCCACCACCAGCTTGGTTTTAGAGAGATTTTAAGGAAGTGGTGTAACATCTATGTTGATATGTCAGTTAGTAAAAGAGGAGACTGAAGGAGTGAGGTGAGGAGTAGACAGACAGATTTGGGCATCATCGGCGTATACAGGGCCGGTGCCAGCATAAAGCAGCTGGGGGGTGCCAAACCCAGGCGTCTCTCAACAAGTGCTTATGCTGGCACCAGCCCTGCTCACAGCTTTACCTAGCTACATCCACCCGCATCACTCCTTGCAGCTCCTGCAATAAACAACAATATGAGAGACAATTGCCGCTGAGCTGGGAGGAGCGGAGTGAGACCAGGGGGAGGGAGTAGCAACCTGTCTAAGCCACAACTCCTGCAGAGACAATCATTCACCACTAAACTGTGAAAGGAGGAGGAGCTGAGTAAGACCAGGAGGAGGGGCCAACAGAAGCAGGAATGGCATGGGAATCTTCAGCCTCAGGTATGGGTGCTTTTGTTTATGTACAGCCTGCAATAGAAGGAAAACTTTGTGCAGGCTTATTGGATGGTGAAGAAGGTAGGTTGCTCCCCCCTCTCCTCCATGGACATTGTGCTTGGGCAGGAAGACGCTGCCCATTAACATAGGAGCGGCTGGCTGCAGTGCCTGCGACAGTGTCACTAAGTCCAGCCACTACACCTTCATCCCTTCCTCCCTGCTTTGATGGGAGGAGAGGAAAAGGATCTATCTCTGTACCACCTTCTCCCACCCCTACCCCTCTGTGTCTGTGTGGGAGCTAAACTGTCTCCAACTCCCTCTCTTCTCTCCCAAACTCTGTCTTCACAGATTTGGCAGGTTGATTTCCTGTCCAGGTAGACCAGGCTCACACTTGTTAGGACCAGGCTTTAACCACTTGCCGATCGACTCCAGTACATACGTCGGCAGTTTAAAGATGGATATCTCGGTAACTGCAGCAGCTGCAGTCCTGTTTACGATAATGGTGGTCTCTGCAGCGGATTCGCAATGAGATCACCGTTACCGGCGGCGGGAGAGGGCCCCCCCGCTGCTCTCCCGTGCCCTCCGCCGCTTACCGGAGCCGTCGGGACCTGTCTGTGGCTGGATATGGAGACGAGTGAGGGGAAGATGGCCCCCACCCATCTCTATACTATAGCAGGGCGGAAGTGATGTCAAAACGTCACTTCCCCCCATACGTTTTAAAGGGCCATTTTTATGTTGTCATTTTTTCAAATGCCAAATTTTTTTTTTTTTTTTGCAAGTCCAAATATGAGATCTGAGGACTTTTTGATCCCAGATCTCATATTTAAGAGGACCTGTCATTATTTTTTTCTATTACAAGGGATGTTTACATTCCTTGTAATAGGAAAAAAAATGACCCAATTTAAAAAAACAGTGAAAAAATAAATAAAATCAAGTAAAATAAATAAGAAAAAAAATTTAAAGCGCCCCATCCCGACGAGCTCGAGCGCAGAAGTAGCACCCGCATATGAAAACGGTGGTCAAACCACACATGTGAGGTATCGCCACAATCGTTAGAGCAAGAGCAATAATTCTAGCCCTAGACCTTCTCTAACTCAAAACATGCAACCTTTAGAATTTTTTAAACATCGCCTATGGAGATTTTTAAGGGCAAAAGTTTGACGCCATTCCACAAGCGGGCGAAATTTTTAAGCATGACATGTTGGGTATCAATTTACTCGGCGTAACATTATCTTTCCCAATATAAAAAAATTGGGCTAACTTTACTGTTTTCTTATTTTTTTTATTTCAAAAAAGTTAATTTTTTCCAAAAAAGTGTGCTCTTTAAGACCGCTGCGCAAATACGGTGTGACAAAAAGTATTGCAATGACCACCATTTTATTCTCTAGGATGTTAGAAAAAAAATGTATAATGTTTGGGGGTTCTAAGTAATTTTCTAGCAAAAAAACTTGTTTTTAACTTGTAAACACAGAGTCTAAAAAAGAGGCCTGGTCTTTAAGTGGTTAACATGCTACATGCTTTCACCTCTAAACCCCCACCTTAGATTAGCCCAGGAGGTGGAGAGTTCTGGTGTAATCGCATGAGATTTTGTGTTCAGGAGGGGGTGATCATTATTGAATTTAGGTGACAGATGACAGCTCTGCAGGTCTGTTGTGACAATGACAACACCATTGGAAAGGTGTACACACCGATCACTGTGAATTGCATCAGCAGCAGTATGTGAGCTGTGCCTTTGTCTCCTGTAGAAGTATATGACTTCCTTGCTGTAAGTTGGGATCAGTCCTGGTAGTTGTGTCTTCGTACTTTTCTTTATCCTTCTACATGCTTGTATGCTGCGGATTGTGTTGAGCCCCCTGTGCGTTGTCTTTGGTTGCATGGCACATGCTATACAGTGTATGAGACGTTTACACTTCATTCTGGCACTTATCAGCAGGAGTTATTTTGTGGAATTCTATGATTGATGGACACCTGTCCTACTTTCCCTGCTCATTTAGCACCACAATCTATAGCAAGTAACACTGATATGTGTATTCTGATGGAGGGAAAATCTCCCTGCTGTGAGAATACAATAGCTCAGTGGACAGGATTCCCCCATCCACATTAAGGATATAAATGGGGAAATCAAGTCAGTTATTTTTGTTTAACCTGCTAACCTGTGGGCTATTTTTCAACAGAACAAGCTGTCCTGCAGATGTATCAGTTAGAGGGATAAGACAAACCATTTACCACTGACAAGCATGCTTAGAATGATCAGCTTTTATTTATGTATGTAAAACCTTTATCCCTAAAAAGGGAAACAACTGTTACTGTAACAGATTATAAAGTGTTAGCTGGAGTTTGTCTTCAAATTGTTAGTGTATCTAAATATGCTAGTGTATCAGACACTCCCCTACCCTCAGACTGGCAATGCTGCTGTCCAAAGGTGCCCCCTGTGTCCTTCATCAAGAGTGGGGGCACTCTAAAGCTGGATACACACTATACAACTTTTGTTGTTAAATTTCCTTTAGATTTACCATCCATTATGTAGTGCAAGGGCCTGACTGATTGTATATAAATTGAAAGAGTTTAGGTGTGACCTCATATTAACCACCTGACATCCGGCCGTAGCCGAATGACGGCTTCAGCGCGGATGTCAATTCCCCTTTCCTCGCTCCCCGTGCGCGCTCACGAGCGCGCAACGGGGAAATTCTGTGTTGGCCGTGTCCCTTGGACACAGCCAATCACAGATCGCTGTAAACGGCCAATCACAGCGGCCGTTTACAGCGCAATCGCTGCCTCCAATGAGAGATGATCTAAAATGTAAACAATTGAGATCATCTCTCATTGCCGGTTCTCTCTCCTCACACAGAGACAGCGTGTGAGGAGAGAGAGAAACTGTCAGCGATCTGTGAGTTTGTATTAACATTTACTGTGCCCACAGTGCCCATCAATACAGTGCCCATCAACACAGTGCCCCATCAATACAGTGCCCCATCAATACAGTGCCCCATCAGTACAGTGCAGCATCAGTACAGTGCCAATCGGTGCCCACCTGTGCCAAATCGGTGCCCACCTGTGCCAATCGGTGCCCACCTGTGCCAATCGGTGCCCACCTGTGCCAATCGGTGCCCACCTGTGCCAATCGGTGCCCACCTGTCTGCCCAGCGGTGATTAGTGTCCAGCTGCACATCTGCACAATCAGTGACCACCTGTGTCACCTCATCAGTGCCCACCTGTGCCACCTCATCAGTGCCCACCTGTGCCACCTCATCAGTGCCCACCTGTGCCACCTCATCAGTGCCCACCTGTGCCAATCAGTGCACATCTGTGCTGCCTCAGTGCACATCTGTGCTGCCTCAGTGCACATCTGTGCCGCCTCATCAGTGCCCATCTGTGCCGCTCCATCTGTGCCGCTCCATCTGTGCCGCCCCATCTGTGCCGCCCCATCTGTGCCGTCCCATCAGTGCCCAGCTGTGCCACCTCATAAGTGCACATCTGTGCAATCTCAGTGCCCACCTGTGCCGCCTCATCAGTGCCCACCTGTGCCGCCTCATCAGTGCCCACCTGTGCCGCCTCATCAGTGCACATCTGCACATCTGTTCCACCTCATTAGTGCACATCTGTTCCACCTCATCAGTGCACATCTGTTCCACCTCATCAGTGCCCCTCTGTGCCACCTCAGTGCCCATCTGTGCTCATCAGTGCCGCCTCATCAGTGCAGGCTTAGCAACCATGGCCAAAAGAAGCTTTTCCGCCGAGGAGGCGTACCAAATACTGTCCCAGGCCGACGAGAGCAACGGGGAGCTCTCTTTTTCAGATTCCCTTTCTGATTCCGAGTCGGACATAAACTATGAGCCAGTCCTCAGTAGTGAAACACTGAGTGACTCAGAGGAGGAAGAGATTCGGCCCGCCAAACGAAGGCGTTCTGGTGGGGAGGCAGTGGCATCTACCAGCACGGCAGTCCCGTCCACCAGCACGGCAGTCCCGTCCACCAGCACGGCAGTCCCATCCATCAGCATGGCAGTCCCGTCCACCAGCACGGCAGTCCCGTCCACCAGCACCGCAGTGCCTCGGCAAGAAAGGCCAAGGACCCAAGCCAGCCTTCCCTATGCCCTGCAGAACCCCTTGTGGCTTCCTTCTAATTCAGGAGAAGCCAACATTCCCCCTTTCACTGCCCAGCCAGGAGTCCAGGTGAACACGGAGAATTTTTCCCCAATAGATTTTTTTAATTTATTTTTTACCGAGGACATGCTGTCAAGTATTGTGGCCCAGTGCAACCTTTATGCACATCAATTCATTGCGAATAATCCAACGTCCTACTATGCCCGTCCCTACGAATGGAGAGACCTAACGGTGGTGGAGTTGAAGGTTTTTTTAGGGCTCACATTTAACATGGGACTCACGAAAAAAAACACTTTGCTGTCCTATTGGTCAACCCGCCCCCTCCAACACCTGCCAATATACTCCAAGGTGATGCCCAGAAACAGATACCTCATGATATTGAGGTTTCTTCATTTCAACGACAATACCCAGTGCCCTCCCCGAAATGACCCAAACTATGATAGACTTTTCAAAATTCGGCCACTTTTAAATTATTTTTCTGCACTATTCCCCTTGCTGTTTACCCCAGACAAAAACATATGTGTGGATGAGTCCCTTCTTAAGTTTAGTGGCAGGCTTAAGATGAAGCAATATATTCCCAGTAAAAGGGCACGCTATGGGGTGAAGGTATACAAATTATGTGACCGAGTCACAGGTTACTTGTATGCCTTCAAAGTGTACGAAGGGAAGGACACCCAGCTGCAACCCCCTAATTGCCCAGACTACTTGGGATCAAGCGGGAAAATTGTTTGGGATCTCACATACCCCCTACTGGAGAAAGGCTACCACCTGTACGTAGATAACTTCTACACATCTCTGCCCCTTTTCCACAACCTGCATCGGATGAAGACGCCTGCATGTGGTACCATCAAAAAGAACCGGAAGGGCTTTCCTCAAAGTCTGGTCAATAAAAAATTGAGAAAAGGAGAAACGGCGAGTCTACGAAACAACGAGATTTTGGCAGTGAAGTGGAGAGACAAAAGAGATGTATACATGTTGTCTTCAATCCACGATGGTACCTTCATGGAAGTCCCCAGAAGAACTGGCCCCATACAGAAACCTAAATGTGTCTTTGACTATAATTTGTTTATGGGGGGAGTCGACTTGAATGACCAGATGCTGGAACCGTACCTTGCCACAAGACGGACATACCATTGGTATAAGAAAGTCGCAATTTATTTTTTTAATTTGGCCATCTACAATTCTTATGTCATTTATCGTAACTCCACCCAAAACCCCAAACGCTTCCTTGGCTACCAGGAGGACGTTTTCACTGCCCTTACATTCCCGAACGGCCCCCCAGAAAATATCCGATCTGATGTTCTAAGTCGACTCTCCGAACGCCACTTCCCAGATAAGATCCCTCCCAAACCAACAGGCCAACGACGGCAAAAAAAATGTAAGGTGTGTACCAGAGCTGGATTCAGAAGAGACACATCTTATTATTGTGCACAATGTCCTTCTGAACCAGGCCTCTGCGTAGGTGAATGTTTTCGTCGTTACCATACTTTAGTAAATTATTAGTAAAGTATGGTAAACGTAAGCCTCCGTTCCTGCAATTTACCCTCACACCCCTTATGCCACTGCCTCCTCTGTAACTGACCCTGGCTTGTTATTTGACCACGCTTTTGCCTAACGATTCTGCACATACCTCTGCCTGATCTGGAACTGACCCTGGACTGTTATTCGACCATGCTTCTGCCCAACGATTCTGTACATACCTCTGCCTGATCTGGAACTGACCTTGGACTGTTTGACCATGATATTTGCCTGCCTCTTGGACTGATCTTGTACCCTGCAACTGGACTAGTGGGATTCAACACAGGGGTCTCACATATGTGAGGGGCTCCAGAATTGTTTTTCTGGATGAAGAAAACAATTTATTTTGTTTTCTCAATCCTAGATTAGGGTCTGGAGACTCGGAGGCTTCAAAGAGATTTGGGTGGGAGAAGCCTCTACCCCTGTCCCCATTCTGTCCCTACTTCTGCCTGTAGGACTTACTGCCGTCACGCCTCTGCCTGTTGCACTGACCACACCACATGGACCTGCCTACTACCAGGACCAATATTTTTGGCACTGCGGACAATTTTTCTGCCTGCACTGACCCTGGACTTTATATGGACAGTAACCCTGCCTGCTGCCTGGACAATTGTGTTCGCCGCTGCTGACCAAGTCCCTGCCTGCTGCCTGGACCAGTGCTTTCCTCCTGCGTACAACTGCGCTACTACAACCACAGGTAATCTTTTTTGTTTACGCTTTGCTCAGCATAATGTATTTTGGGGTGTAATTCTTGGTATGTGCATGCTATGTGTCCCTGGAACACCTGACGGTGTTCCTTGCATGTTTGGCCTCTGTATGTGGCCAGGCAGTGAAAAAGTCCCACACATGTGGTATCGTAATACTCAGGAGGAGTAGCAGAATGTATTTTTGGGTGTCATTTTTGCTATCTAAATGCTATGTGTTGGAAATATCTTATAAACGGACAACTTTGTGTAAAAAAAAATGTGTTTTCATTTTTTTCCACATTTTCCAAAAACTTCTGGAAAAAAATAAACCATTCAAAACACTCATTATGCCGCATAGATTATACGTTGGGGTGTTAGCTTTCCAAAATTGGGTCATTTTGTGGGTGTTTCCATTGTCCTGGTGCTCCAGGGCCTTCAAAGGTGTAACAGGTGGTTGAGAAATGTGATGTGTAATTTATGCTCCTAGAACACCTGATGGTGCTCCATGCATGTTGGGCCTCTGTATGTGGCCAGGCAGTGAAAAAGTCCCACACATGTGGTATCGTAATACTCAGGAGGAGTAGCAGAATGTATTTTGGGTTGTCATTTTTGCTATCTAAATGCCATGTGTTGGAAATATCTTATAAACGGACAACTTTGTGTAAAAAAAAATGTGTTTTCATTTTTTTCCACATTTTCCAAAAACTTCTGGAAAAAAATAAACCATTCAAAAGACTCATTATGCCGCATAGATTATACGTTGGGGTGTTAGCTTTCCAAAATGGGGTCATTTTGTGAGTGTTTCCATTGTCCTGGTGCTCCAGGGCCTTCAAAGGTGTAACAGGTGGTTGAGAAATGTGATGTGTATTTTATGCTCCTAGAACACCTGATGGTGCTCCATGCATGTTGGGCCTCTGTATGTGGCCAGGAAGTGAAAAAGTCCCACACATGTGGTATCGTAATACTCAGGAGGAGTAGCAGAATGTATTTTGGGGTGTCATTTTTGCTATCTAAATGCCATGTGTTGGAAATATCTTATAAACGGACAACTTTGTGTAAAAAAAAATGTGTTTTCATTTTTTTCCACATTTTCCAAAAACTTCTGGAAAAAAATAAACCATTCAAAAGACTCATTATGCCGCATAGATTATACGTTGGGGTGTTAGCTTTCCAAAATGGGGTCATTTTGTGGGTGTTTCCATTGTCCTGGTGCTCCAGGGCCTTCAAAAGTGTAATAGGTGGTTGAGAAATGTGATGTGTAATTTATGCTCCTAGAACACCTGATGGTGCTCCATGCATGTTGGGCCTCTGTATGTGGCCAGGCAGTGAAAAAGTCCCTCACATTTGGTATCGTAATACTCAGGAGGAGTAGCAGAATGTATTTTGGGGTGTCATTTGTGGTATACACATGCCATGTGAGAGAAATAAGCTATTACAATGACAATTTTGTGGGAAAAAAAAAAAAATCTCAATTTTGCAAAGAATTGTGGGAAAAAAATACAACTTCAAATAACTCACCATGCCTCTAACTAAATACATTGAAATGTCTACTTTCCAAAAAGGGGTTATTTGGGGGGCATTTGTACTTTCCTGGCTTGTTAGGGTCTCAGGAAATGAGATAGGCCTCAGTACATCAGATGTGATAATTTTTTTATAATTTGCACCATAGCTTGTAGACTCTAAAACTTTCACACAGACCAAATAATTTCCACAAATTTTTGGTTATTTTTACCAAAGATATGTAGCAGTATAAATTGTGGCCAAAATTTATGAAGAAAAATTACGAATTTGCAAAATTTTATCACAGAAATTAGAAAAAATGTGGTTTTTTTCAAAATTTTCGGTCTTTTTTCATTTATAGCGCAAAAAATAAAAAACCCAGAGGTGATCAAATACCACCAAAATAAAGCTCTATTTGTATGAAGAAAAGGACAAAAAAATCATTTGGGTACAGTGTTGCATGACTGAGTAATTGTCATTCAAAGTGTGAGAGCACTGAAAGCTGAAAATTGGTCTGGATAGGAGGGGGGTTTAAGTGCCTAGTAAGCAAGTGGTTAAAGAAGAAAAAAAAAAAGAGAGAGCCTCTTTAGTCTGACCCACGTGTAAAATTTAAAAAGGAACTGGAAAAAATTGTTGATAAGGGATTTGAGTTAGGCATTATCAATAAAAAAGAAAAATCGTTTTTGGTACCAGTTTCCTCACGGATTCCTATCATGTACTACTTGCCCAAGATCCACAAAGAGCCAGGCCCCCCCCCCTGGCCGCCCAATCATTAGTGGAATAGATTCCATTACGTCTAGGGCAGGTAAGTACATTGATAGCTTCCTTCAACCTTTGGTCAAGCTATTGCCAGCCTATATTAAAGATAGCAGACACACCATCAACCTGCTTAAAGGATTGTCGTTACAGGGAGGGACACTGGCTAATTAGTGCCGATGTTACATCCCTGTATACCATAGTTCCCCACAATTGGGGTATCACTTCTGTTAGGCACTTTCTAAATAGAGACCTTTCACTACCAAGGAGACAAAAGCGTTTCATTATGGACCTTTTAGAATATGCCACTACACATAACTTTTTCTGGCATGACAACAATTTTTTTCTTCAAACCAAGGGCGTGGCTATGTGGGCTAAGTTTGCCCCAGCCTAGCTAATCTGTTCATGGGCAAATGGGAGGAGGACGTCATCTATGCCCAGCAAAGACCCGAACTGGTCTTGTGGGCCAGATATATAGATGACGTCCTCCTCCTTTGGAATGGCACCCATGAATCCCTTTGTTCATTCATGGAGTGTCTGAACAATAATGACAGGGGGATTGCACTCAAATATGAGGCCAGTCAACATACAGTCAATTTTCTGGACCTTAAGATCTGGAGTGAAGGGGATGTTTTATTTACTTCCACCCATTTTAAGGCCACAGACCGCAATTCATTCATTTCTTGCGACAGTTGCCATCATAAAGCCTGGCTCAACTCAGTTCCCAAGAGTCAATATATAAGAATGAAGCGGAACTGTTCTACAACAGCTGACTTTAAAGCCCAATCCAAGGTACTCACTGACAGATTCTTGGAAAAAGGGTATGAGTCTCAATTCCTTAAAGAAAAACTGGACCAAGTAGATCAGCTTGATCTTGAACTTCTACTTATGGGTAAGACTAGGACTGGGGGGAGAGACAGTGATAATAATTCCTCATACCCTTTTATAACTGGATTTTCCCATCAACACTTTTCAGTCAAGAAACTGTTACACAAACACTGGCATATTGTAAAAAATGATCGCATATTGGGACCTGTACTCCCCGATAGACCTCAGGTCGTTTTCAGAGGGGTTCCCTCAATAAACTTGTGGCCCCTAGTGTCTGTGATCCTCCCACTAAAAAACCTATGTTTTTTCAAAATCTGGTGGGGTATTATAGATGTAAAAATTGTGTGGCTGCTCCACTAATGCCATCAGAGATAGGAAGGTCAGTCATTTCCACTCTAATAGTACCTCCCATGACTTTTCAATTAAATCTTTAACCACTTGTTCCACTACTAACGTTATATATCTTCTTACCTGCCCCTGTGGGCTGCAGTATGTGGGACGTACCAAGCGACCCCTGCAGGTCAGACTCAACAAGCATATTGGGAATAATAGGAGGGGCTTTAAAGGCCATCCCGTTTCCAAACATTATTTAGAAGTGCATAAGCAGGACCCTTAGGGATCCTCGTTTGTTGGTATTGACAGACTTAAATTACCATGGAGAGGGGGGACCCAAACGACGTGCCATCTCCAAGTTAGAAATGGAGTGGATTTATAAAATTAGATGTCTTAAACCCCTTGGGTTAAATGTAGATATTGAAATAAATGCGTTTATTGATAATGCTTAAGACAGAATTATTATACCTCTAATGTGTACCCTTTATAATGTTTATACTGACGTGAAGAGAACACCGTGGCGATTTGATGTCCCCCACTCATACAGAAGTTCCACCCCCTTATTATGACTAGCAGGGTTTTAGAATAATAAGATATTAATATAAAAACATTTTTTTCTATTATATTTTAAGGTCTCGAGTTACTCTTCTAGATGCATATCTACCCTTTTGCGTTTTTTGACAGCCTGGTGGCTGCGCGATTCCTACTTACAATATTAGGAATACGCCATCTGCGATACCTGTAGTATATCTATATTCTGCATCTCTTAGTTGCAGTATGGTTTTAACTTCTCCCTTTGTCACTTGTTTAGATTTAAGCTCAGATTTATATATATATATATATATATATATATATATATATATATATATATATATATATATATATATATATATATATATATATATATATATATATATATATATCCTCTGTGTTTGTTTTTTTTCTTTATAATTTAATTTTTCCCCTTCCCCGGGATCTCTGTGTAGAACTCTCGTTGGGTGGAGTATGTCATATCAAGGTTTGGTGTTCTCCTGCACATCCTCATTGTGTTGATTACAGAACGGCGCCCAGATGAAAACGAGGTCTGGTTGCCGTTCAACATTATAAAGGTAATGGTTCAGTGCGTCGCCTGTGCCCCTTTGAAGACGTCATTTATGACGAAACATGTAGGGCGTGGCTACGCACTATAGGCCATCACGTTGTACGCCCCATGCTTGTTTACACAGGTGTTCGCTTTTTTGTATGCCGGCTTTTTAAATGTATTTTAGGGCGGAGATGTGTTCTCTGCCCCTTTGAGCAATTAAAGCTTTTTAATTTTACTACACTATCGGAGCTTTTTTGTGCTTTTTTTTGCACTCACGGCCCTCCGGACCAGTGAGTGCTTCTCCCTAGGCTGATACCTTGGAGTGGTCTCCCCCTGGAACGCCATGAACCACTGAGGATCTGGTCGCTGGAATCCATCTGTCCCTGCAGAGGGCCGTATCTATGTGCATATGACCTTGCTATAAATGAGGTCCACCACTTCTGGTAAGGGCTCAATCTCACTGCCATCTGGATCCGTCTGCTTGGACACTTCCCTCACATTCCCTTTTTCCTTTCACATGGGCTGGGACCGATGAACTGTGGATGTGTGACTCTCCTCCACGAGATTTGCTCATTCTCATCAAAGCCTTTATGAATGGACTTAGGGCTCTTTCACACGGAGGATCCGTATGTCCGTTTTTCATCCTTCCGTTTTCGGATGAAAAACGGACATACATGTATCCCTATGGAGCATCGGATGTCAGCGGTGACATGTCCGCTGACATCCGACCCGCACCGATCCGAAAAGTGTAACGGAGGAAAACCCTACTTTTCCATCCGTTTTAGGATCGGATGACGACGAACTCTACGGTCCGTCATCATCCGATCCCCCATAGGGGAGAGCGGCGCTCTGACAGGTCCGTCGCTGCACAGTGTGCAGCGACGGACCTGTCATTTTCCTGCTCAGCTCCCCGCTAAGCACGTGGGTGTTCACGGGGCGGATCATCACTGATCCGCCCCGTGTGAAAGAGCCCTTAATTATTTATTCACAAATTATTTATTCACAAGCAATTTATGAACTTTAATCATGATTTATTAATTTTTAAGGGTCACTTGGTTGTAAGTGCACATAATTCATCATTTGGTTTTTATTTTTTACTACCGTATTTATTTAAAGGCAATTTATGATTTTTTATTATTATTCAATTTTATATATTTGGTCACTTGATTGCAAGTGCCCTTATTTTATCTTTTTTATTCTTATTACACTGATATTTGTGTTTTTTTGTTACAGCTGCAATTTAGTGTTTATACAGTGGTTTGCTCTTTAGCGCATTTTTTTTTCTTTTTTGTATTGTGACCTCATATTATACGGTTTTAGTAAATCTAAAGGAAAAAATCTATAGAAAATTGTATAGTGTGTATACAGGTTAATACAGGAGATGTGTTACTGGCCAAATCACTAGGTGAAAATGGAAGGAAAAGCCTTAAAAAAAGAAAACTAATGCAGCTGTCACATTTATTTGGGTATTCTGACAGCCAGTGGTGTCGTCTGTCAGAATAAAAAAGCCCAACAGGGGGAAGGGAAGGGGGTGCTCGTCCATCAGAATTGTTAGTGTGGATGGAGGAATCTGTCCGTACACTATACAATCTGATTGTACAATCTCCTTCACCAAAGTTAGTTATATGAAGACAAACCTGAACATTTTTTTTTTTAATCAGTATCAAATTAGACAAGCTACATATTTGTTAAATAATCTAACAGAGGATTGTACAATCAGATTGTATAGTTCCTGGTTAGCCGTAGATGGGTTGCATTGTGGAGGGGAAAGTGGGTGGTAGTAGGACAATGGTGGGGGGGAACCAAAATGCACCTTCGCCTGTGTAGAGAAAAATCCTTGTACCGGAACTGGGTGTATAGATGGTATTGGAAGTCGTGGGAGGTTATCAAGTGACCAAGGGAGGAGGTATAGATAGAGAAGAGAAGGGGTCCAAGAACAGAGCCTTGGGGGACCCCCACAGAAAGAGGCAGTGGAGAGGAGGAGACAAAGTTGTAGAAGGAGGAGGAGACAGATTTGTAATGTACTAGCACATTATGTGAAACCTACCTTAAGGCCCCTTTCGCACTGCCACGACTTGAAAGTCCCGCAATTTTGACACGATTTCAGTGAATGCCTGTGTAAACTTGAGGTCTATGGACCACAATTCACATCAAAGTCGGACCAAAGTAGTACAGGGACCGATTTGAAGTCGGTGCGAATTGAAGTCGCACAGATATGAATGCTTATCATTGGGAATCATGGGGTACGACTTGTCACGCAACTGATGTCCAAAGTCGCAGGAAAAGTCGCAAAAGTGTGAAAGGGGCCTAAAACAAAGCCCTCCAGCAGTGAGCTGTCACTGTTTACATGGCTTCCATCATCACAAGGTCTTCCTTCCTGGTTAATGGGCTCCGGTCCTTTGATTGGACGAGATGCTGTTCACGGCACAGGACTCTGAAGGAACGGCACAGGTATGTCATTCCTTTAGAGCGCATCCACCGGTGACATCACCGGCGGCTTTGCAAGTAAATATCTTTATTTACTGTACCCATAGGTAAGCCTTATTATAGGCTTACCTATAAGTAAAAATCAACCAAGGGAGTTTACTTCCACTTTAAAGTCTGATTCCCTCCAAGCAAAGGCGTGAATGGCACGTGGCTCTCTGTGCAGCTCTGCTGAATAGGTTGGTGCTATATAAATATATAGTTTACAGTATAGTATTTAATATAATAATAATAATAATATTAGTGTGCGACTGTGGTGGTATGTTAGAATGCAAGTCTCTCTGGTAAAGACTAATATGAAAGGTAAGAGTAATATACTGTATGTCAGAGCAATATAAATACAAAATAGTGTGCGACTGTGGTGAGCACATTAGAAAGTAAGCTGTTCTAATGCAGTCATAGACTGATGCAATATTCTCTATACTGCACAGCAGAATACGTTAGAACTATATACAAAAATGTATAATATTAATAGTGTGTGACTCAAACTGAATCTCTACCCTCTTCACGAAAACTCAAACTTTTGAAAAACCACATAAACACACTTAAGGTACGGTACTTGCCACATATCAATCCGTTCTTAAAAAAGTAGAATTACAGAAACTAATTGACTAATCCAATATATGACATAAAGATGTTTTTTTCAAACTCCTACACAAGCATGACAATACACGACAATAAACGTGGCACATAGCTAGCATGTTTGATTCACAATAAACATTTTCACACATATATCTCCACAATACAGACTACAAAAGGGAACCTTTAGATATTGCTTCTGTCTTCTAAATCTTTTCACTGCCTCACTGCAGGCCCTGATGGGTTTGCTGGTGCTCTTTCTAAATAACTTAAGGAGAACCTCTATTTGATTCTTGAAAATGCCTCTAATACTATTACCACAATGTGCCCCTTCCCCAAACATGCTCAAAAAACTTATATTCGATTGTTTTGAAAAGGTAAAAACATCTTACAGTGCTCCAGTCATTGCCTGATCTAATTGATTAAAGTAATTAGAATTGATCACCTTGTAAAACAACCCATTCGGTTTAAAATAGAATGAAAGGCAAACATTTTTTGCATAAATATAAAAAAAAAAAAACATAAATACCTTTTTTTCCCCCTTTTTTATAAGTGATCACATTCCCTCTGTTCTCAGCTGCATAAGAGCTGGGGGAGGAGAAGCAGCAGCACACTAAGCTTCCCAGTGAATGGCTGTGCAGCAGGGGCGTGTCAGGACGGGTCTGATCATTGGAGGAGATCTGATCACACTGAGTTCCCAGCACAGCTAGAGAACTTACCACAGTGTGCTCTCCTGATTGGTGTGGTCAGTTTTTAATAGGAAAGTAGAGGGACTGGCAGGAACACCAGAGATTTCACATAAAGGAAGCAATACAAAGAGAACAGGATATTTTCTCATACAAGTACATGGTACAGCAGGGCACATTTCAGCAATATGAAACGTTGGGGTAACAAACGCTTTGACATTAATCTTAACGAGATATTAAACCCAAAACCAAAAATATAATATATTGCAGCGTACCAATTATTAGATATGGTAGCAGCATCCGTTTTCCTTTTGAGCTTTTTTCCCTCTGTTTTCCCCTGGTGATCCATCCAGTAACACACCTCATGTATTACAGTGCCCCCACTTTGAATGAAGGAACACGGGGGGCACATTTGGACAGCAGCATTGCCAGTCTGGGGGGAGGGGAGAGTTAGACGGATTAGCATATTTAAATACACTAACACATTAACACCAAACTCCAGCTCATACTTAATGAGCTGTTACAGCAGTTTTTTTTTCCATTTGGTTAAAATGTTTAACATAAATACAGTAAGGGAAAAAAGTATTTGATCCTCTGCTGATTTTGAATGTTTGCCCACTGACAAAGAAATGATAAGTCCATAGTTTTAATGGTATGTCTATTTTAACAGTGAAAGACAGAACAACAACAAAAATATCCAGAAAAACACATTAAAAAAAAGTTAGAAATTGATTTACATTTATAAATAAATATTTGACCCCTTCGCAAAACATGACTTAGTACTTGATGGCAAAACCCTTGTGGGCAGTCACAGAGGTCAGACGTTTCTTGTAGTTGGCCACCAGGTTTGCACACATCTCAGGAGGGATTTTGTCCTCTTTGCAGATCCTCTCCAAGTCACTAAGGTTTCAAGGCTGACTTTTGCTAACTTGAACCTTCAGCTCCTCTCCACATACTTTCTATGGGATTAAGGTCTGGAGAATGGATAGGCCACTCCAGGATCTTACTATGCTTCTTCTTGAGCCACTGCTTTGTTGCCTTGGCCGTGTGTTTTGGGGCACTGTCATGCTGGAATACCCATCCACAACCCATTTTCAATGCCCTAGCTGAGGGAAGGAGGTTCTCACCCAACATTTGACAGTACATGGCCCTGTCCGTCTTCCCTTTAAAATGCGGTAAAGTTGTCCTGTCCCCCTTAGCAGAAAAACACCCCCCAAAGCATAATGTTTCCACCTCCATGTTTGACGGTGGGGATGGTGTTCTTGGGGTCATAGGCAGCATTCCTTCTCCTCCAAACATGGTGAGTCGAGTTGATGCCAAAGAGCTCGATTATGGTCTCATCTGACCACAACACTTTCACCCAGTTCTCCTCTGAATCATTCAGATGTTCATTAGCAAACTTCAGACGGGCGTGTACATGTGCTTTCTTGAGCAGGGGGACCTTGCGGGTGCTGCAGGTTTCAGTTCTTCACGGCGTAGTTACCAATTGTTTTCTTGGCGACTATGATCCCAGCTGCCTTGAGATCATTGACAAGATTCTCCTGTGTAGTTCTGAGCTGATTCCTCACCGTTCTCATGATCATTGAAACTCCACGAGGTGAGATCTTGCATAGAGCCCCAGACCGAGGGAGATTGACAGTTTTCTTGTGTTTCTTCCATTTTGTCCCCCTCTTACCAAGCTGCTTGGCGATGGTCTTGTAGCCCATTCCAGCCTTGTGTAGGTCTACAATTTTGTCCCTGACATCCATGGACAGCTCTTTGGTCTCAGCCTTGGTGGAGAGATTGGAATCTGATTGACTGATTGCTTCTGTGGACAGGTGTCTTTTACACAGGTAACAAGCTGAGATTAGGAGCACTCCCTTTAAGAGAGTGCTTCTAATCTCAGCTCATTACCTGTATAGAAGACACATGGGAGCCAGAAATCTTGCCGATTTATAGGGGATGTAATACTTATTTCACTCATTAAAATGCAAATCAATTTCTAACTTTTTTGAAATGCGTTTTTCTGGATATTTTTGTTGTTATTCTGTCTCTCATTGTTAAAATAAACCTACTATTAAAATTATAGACTGATCATTTCTTTGTCAGTGGGCAAACATACAATATCAGCAGGGGATCAAATACTTTTTTCCCTTACAATACGCAGCCTGGGATACGGTTCAATGACACTATTTCATTTGAAAACCGTACAGTATATGTTTTTATATGTTTGTGCCATACTTGTGAACCAAGTCTATTTCACAACACCCTATAACATTACCACTTGGGAGAAATAATGGAATAATCAGCTCTCCAAGGAAAACTTCCCAAAATGATTTGTTCTGACACACAAGTTTAGTATTGCCAGTAGGGTTTCACCGATACCAGTTTTTTAAGACTGAGTACCAATACTTGTACTCACTGATACCAATTACTGATACCTATTTTTACATTAAAAAAAAAATAAAACATTTATTTACATTTTTTTTTAACACTGTACCTACTTTTATTTTGATCAATATTACTGCTATTACAAGGGGTGAACAAAATGGTTGCAACACACAGCACACTTGAGACGGCACTGTCGACAGACTCGGCATGGTAATAATTTGGCGCCCTCCACTCTACGCCACAGCTGGCGGGCCCTCTTTCATGGCTGGGCCCTCAAACCACAGCCAAACTGACCAAGATAAGCGGCGAAGGGGTTATTGTTTAGGGTGGAGAGGCGGCGAGGGGGGTTATAGTTTACGGTGGAGAGGGGGGTTATTGTTTAGGGTGGAGAGGTGGGGGTTATTGTTAAGGGTGGAAAGGTGGGGAGGGGGGTAATTGTTTAGGGTGGAGAGGTGGGTAATTGTTTAGGGTGGGGAAGGGGGTTATGGTTTAGGGTGGAGAGGTGGGGAGGGGGGTTGTTGTTTAGGGTGGAGAGGTGGGGTTATTGTTTAGGATGGGGAGGGGGTTGTTTGTATATGCAGGAAGGGAGGGGGGAGGGGAAGGGGGTATTTGGGAACCCCACAGCTGCCAATCACTGCCCTGCACTACAACACCCAGCAGAACTGCCCTCCAAGAAGTTCTGCAGCAGCTGAGACACTTAGGCAATGTCATCAGAGGTGGGGGAAAGCAAAGTCTGGCTCAGTGCCGGACATACTACTCACCAGGCAGATCAGTCACCCTGCAGCCGCCCGCAGAGGAGCCCAAGGAGGAGAAGCACATGCCCCAAGGACACAACAAACGGAGCTAAGGGGAGGGACACGGCCAGCACTGAAGGGGGTGGGGCCATCACAGAATGGGCGGGGCCACTGTGGGGAAGGGAAATCCCACTGACAGCTGAAACGTTATCGGTTGTCAAGTACGTGGCAACCCTGCTACTTAACAAACGATAATTGCATGCATAGTCTAAAGCCTTGTACACACGATCAACCACTGGACAAATTTTCGACGTTTTTTTGTTTTGCTAGTCTCAAATCGAAAGTGAAGAGGGAAAAATCAGAAAATTTTCAGATGACAGAATTCAACATCAGAACTGACGTAATGTGTTGAATTGTTTTGTTGTGTTCTTTCATTTCTGAGCATGCCTAGTCTTGCTCTTCAGATTTTTTTTTGGCAGAAAACCGTATTAATGAAAAGAAAATTGGACGTTGTGGTCACATCAGACAAAAATTTTGGAGCCTGCACATCCAGTTTTTGTCTGGTGAAAATTCGTAATCGGCTGTCAAAAGCCTAACAATCAGAAAATCGGCAGATCGTTCATCGGACGAAATTTAACTTCAGATTATGACGGTGTGTACGGACGGGCCTTAAGAGAGAAGCTCTAAGATCCTAAAACAGTGGTATTTGTGACCATACATAATACAAAAGATAGTCCCCTCAGACCAGTGTTGGCATTGTGGGAGAGCAAGAGGGATCATACTTCACATATAATGGACATGTTTCTTGATTCTAACCTTCTGGATGAGGTTCCTAAGCCCCCCTCACTAGTGATTTAAGACATGCATACATCCTATACCTGGGCACCCATATCCACTCTGCCCTATGCTGTTTCCCTATGCCTGTCTTCTTTATATCACTTTTTCATCCATCCTATAGAACAACTGGCAACCATATGACCCCCATCTAATGCCACTGCTCTTTTAATTCCCTGATTGACACAAATCTATTTCATTTATGCTCTGTTCATATCTAGGCAATTCTATTTTACAAGTGTTTTTCGGGTGTTTTTGCGGAGTTTCTGTACTGGCGTTTTGAAGTTGACAAGTCACCAATCAAAAGCAGTAAAACGCTTGTAATCTGCCAAAAAAAAAAAAAGCTCATGTACTTATTTGAGCGACGGATGTTTTGCTTAAGGCAATAGAACACTCAGATGTGAACAGGGGCCATTGAAATTATTGTGATTCATCTTGTTGTGCGTTTTTGCAGCTGAGGCTTAGAGCAGAAAATCGCCCAAAATCGCCTAGATGTGAATGGAGCCTTAAAGATGTTAGGCCATACTGTAGAAAGCCCTAGGAAGTTCTAGGAGATCGCTAACATGTTTATTAAAGCGGACTCCCACCCGAAAGTGCAACTTTAGCTCATTTGTTTCGTTTCCCCTTCCGGTGCCACAATTGAAAACTTTCGGGGGGGGGGAGGGGTGTTCCCACTTCCAGGAGCCACAGCTGCGGATATTGACGTCACCGCTCAGCTGCCTCCTCTTCCTCTTGTCGCCGGGCCAGTAGGAGAGAGGAGTGGAGCTTCGCGCATACGCAGTATTGTTCCCGGCATGAAGCAATGGTGGCAGCACCCAACATCAGCTGTTGTGCCGACATCGCTGGACTGCAGGACAGGTAAGTGTTCTATTATTAAAAGCCAGCAACTGCAGTATGTGTAGCTGCTGGTTTTTAATCTTTGCAGCGGTGGGCGGACCTCCACTTTAATAACTAATGTATGTGACCTCATAATGTTCTATATCCGCAGCTGTTTGTCCTCTGATTACAGTCTGTACTTGTTAATCAAAAACGTACTATTTAATAAACAAAGTATGAAAAGATGTATAGTTTGAAATGACTGTGGCATAGCATGGGGGGTAGATCTCATGGTACAGCTAACTTCCTGTCTAGCAATGCCTTTTAAAAAGACTACCAACTCAGCTGCCATATCAGCTACCATATCAAAGGAATTATTTTTACACTGTTGCGCTACTCATTCAGCTACACATCACTGGCACATGCGCTCTGAAGGAATGGCCACCCTGGCCGTTTCTTCAGAGCCCTGTGCTGTGAACAGCAGCTCCCTGGCACATGCGGGGGAGTGACGTCATCGCGGCTCCAGCCAGTCACAGAGTTGGAGTCCACGAACCCAGAAGCAAGAGGGGTGAAGATAAGAGTGTCTGCGGCACTTGAAGAGCTTTGTTTTAAGGCAAGTTTAACATACAACATGCATACTAGCACATTATGACATTACCTTGCAGGTACAAAAAAAATGTCCAGCGGTTTACAACCAGTTTAAGTGAAGGTCTACTTTAAGATGTTGGGTGGTGGGGAGCTGAAGCCATGATTCCCAATCACCCTGGGTCCATGCCTAAGCTCTTCCGTGCCTCAGGGAGGCAGCATTGAAGGTCCCAATGAGCACAGTGGCCTCCATTATCCCTAAATGGAAGAAGTTTGGAACCACCAGGACTCTTCCTAGAGCGGGCCGCCCGGCCAAACTGAGTGATCGGGGGAGAAGGGCCTTAGTCAGGGAGGTGACCAAGAACCCGATGGTCACTCTGACATAGCTCCAGCATTTCTCTGTGGATGGAGAGAGGAGAACCTTCAAGGAGAACAACCATCTCTGCAGCACTCCACCAATCAGGCCAGTATGGTAGTGACCAGACAGAAGCCACTTCTCAGTAAAAGGCACATTACAGCCTACCTGGAGTTTGCCAAAAGGCACCTGAAGGACTCTCAGGCCATGAGAAACAAACTTCTCTGGTCTGATGAAACAAAGATTGAACTCTTTGGCCTGAATGGCAAGCGTCATGTCTGGAGGAAACCAGGCACCGCTCATCACCTTGCCAATACCATCCCTACAGTGAAGCATGGTGGTGGCAACATCATGTTGCGGGGATGTTTTTCAGCGGCAGGAACTGGGAGACTATAGCATGATATGGCACATATGTGGAGTCTGAGAGACTGCACACCCCAGATAATAAATCTAAAAAAAAAAAAGAAAGAAGTTCCCCGTGGAGTTTTAAAGCAGCAATTGAGAGTCTCAAAAATTTGTTGTAAAAACTGAATACTTTTATTATCAAAGGGCAATTAGACAATAGGAGTAGCTCAAGGAGTAGCTACGGACAACTCTGTGAATGTCCTTGAGTGGCCCAGCCAGAGCTCAGACTTGAACCAGATTGAACATCTCTGGAGAGATCTGAAAATGGCTGTACACTGACACTCCCCATCCAACCTGGTGGAGCTTGAGAGGTCCTGCAAAGAAGAATGGGAGAAATTGCCCAATAATAGGTGTGCCAAGCTTGTAGCATCATACTCAAAAAGACTTGAGGCTGTAATAGGTGCCAAAGGTGCTTGTTGTTTTTTTTAATAAATTTTAAAAGATTTCAAACTTCTTTCACATTATCATTATGGGGTATTTGTAGAATTTTGAGGAAAATAGTTAATTTAATCAATTTTGGAATAAGGCTGTAACATAAACTGTGTAAAAAGTGAAGCACTGTGAATATTTTCCGGATACACTGTAACATGCGTCAAGGTGATACAGGCATCACTACAATTTAAACAGCAATCCCCTGCCCACAAGCTGCTGTTTCCAGTGTTCTAGAGGAGCGTGTAGCTTGCAGAGATGCCAGTAAGTAATCAGATTAGCTCCATGTATTGATTCATGGGGAGGCTGCGTTTGACTGACGGCGCAAGCTGGGAGGTTACCATGGAGACAGGGTAAGTGGGAACCCAGCCAAACTTATCTGCATGCGGGAGGTTAGCCTGTTTTTTCATAGGCTTATTGTTTTACAAGAGGCATTGTATATCTTTACCAGCAATGAGGTCCCGGAGTAAATGCAGCAAGTTACATTTCTGCTCTCAAGATCTACAATAATCAGCTGCCTAAATATCAATTTAATGCAGAGTCAAAGCAGAACTCTGTCCAGACAGCTCTATACTGTTTAACAGACAAAATATTTGTAATTCTGCCCAACCAGCTTTTTGATCCACGTGCTTCTGCTAAACTATCTGCACAGTGTTTGTATAGTCTCCCTGTGCCTGAGTTAGTTTGCTCTGGGTACTCCGGTTTCCTCCCACACTCCTAATACACACTGGTAGGTTAACTACCATATTTTTGGCTCCATAAGATGCACCTGACCAAACAACGCACCTAGGTTTTAGAGGAGAAAGGAAAACAAGAAAAAAATTATTCTGAACCAAACGGTGTACTAAAATATTTATTAATATACTACTCTAGGGTGGGTGGTGGACACACAACAATACCACCCCCCCCCCACCCCCATCAAATCAGCTCGGCTACACTATACCTGGGTGGTGGTGGTGGGCACAGCAACCTCCTCCCCTTCCCAGATCAGCTCAGGGTGGCAAGGCAGACACAAACACCCCTTCAGCCTCTTCTATCACAACAGCTCAGGTGACTGGG
Source organism: Lithobates clamitans (assembly GCA_037952925.1). Classification (NCBI taxonomy): domain Eukaryota; kingdom Metazoa; phylum Chordata; class Amphibia; order Anura; family Ranidae; genus Lithobates; species Lithobates clamitans. The sequence goes on from JBBGZY010001144.1 coordinate 901,802, forward strand.
CAGTGGATACCATGCCAGCCTACTCCTCCAACCCCCTTATCACCAGCTTACCTCAGGCAGCAGAGGACACTGCCATTACAATATACACCACCTCTGGCTGGCTGGCTCTCAGCCTCAGATACAAGCGGGGCGGGTGGCAGGTAGGAAGGTCCGGAGAACTGGGGACATAGTTTGCAGCAGCAGCTGCCGGTGGGAGGAGCAGGAAGTGAGACTAGACCAGGCCACGGTGCCGCGGGCGTTCTGGCAAAAAAAAAAAGAAAACAAAACAAAAAAAAACAGCCAGGATTCTTGCTGCTCTCGGGACGGTGTTACCTCTGGCGGCGCACCCCCCCATAGTGACGCCACTGACACCCCACCCATGTTTTGGCACCTGGGGCGGACCGCCTCCCCCTGCTCCCCCTTGATATGTCTCTGCCAGGATGCGCCTTGCATCCTGTCCTCTCTCCTCCACAGAGTTTAGCACCGGTATTCCAACACGGCAGTGACGACCAAGGGCAGGGGGGGGGGGGGGCTGGTCAGTTTTTGCTTCTTAAGACGCAGGGACATTTTCCTCCATTAGGGTTTGCACACCAAACAACAATTTGGGGTTTCTAGCACCAAGTGGTCCTGAGATACGGGGCCCCAAAGTCAGGTCAGAAAATTAAATTTTTTGCTGCAGAAAAGTGCTTGACTCGAGTATAAGTCGAGGGGGGCACTTTCAGCACAAAAAAATGTGCTGAAAAATTCGACTTATACTCGAGTATATACGGTATATGCATAAATTGACGGTGCTATATATGTACCTGTAACAAATAAAAAAATAAACAGGACACCCTGGTTGGTAACTCAGCTATTCACTTTTGCAAATTCCTGTGCTACCAGCTTCCTTGCTGGAGAAAATTCAGCAGTGTCATGACACTATAGCTGGCCATACATAAAGCATTTTTTTTTAGATTTACCTTCAACTATGTAGTGCAAAGGCCTGCCTGATTGCATACAAATTTAAAGGGTTTAGGTTTGTCCATATTATATGGTTTTGGTAAATCTAAAGAACAATTTTACAAGGAAATGGTATGGACAGCCTATGGGCTTGATTTACTAAAACTGGAGCATGCAAAATCTGGTGCAACTGTGCATGGAAATTAATCAGCTTCCAGGTTTTATTGTCAAAGCTTAATTGAACAAGTTTGACCACTTGCCCACTGGGCACTTAAACCCCCTTCCTATCCAGACCAATTTTCAGCTTTTAGTGCTCTTGCACTTTTCCTTGTTTCGGTTATAAAATTTAGCAAATTTGTTATTTTTCTCTTTATAAATTTTAGCCAAAATTTATACTGCTACATATCTTTGGTAAAAATAATCAAAACCAGTGTATATTATTTGGGCTTTGTGAAAGTTATAGAATCTACAAGCTATGGTGCCAATCCCTGAAAATTGATCACACCTGATGTACTGACGGCCTATCTCATTTCTTGAGACACTAACAAGCCAGGAAAGTACAAATACCTCCTAAATGACCACTTTTTTGGAAAGTAGACATTCCAAGGTATTTAGTAAGACTAGGCATACACTATACAATTTTCTAATTCAATTTCCTACAGATTTACCTTCAACTATGTAGTACAAGAGTCTGCCTGATTGCATACACATTGAAAGTGCTTAGATCTGACCTCATATTATATGGTTTTGAAAAATCTAAAGGAAAATTGAATAAGAAAATTGTATAATGTATGGCCAGCTTAAGAGGCATTATGTTGTGGAAATTTTTTGAAGATGTATTTTAATATGTATTGTCATAGTGTCTCCCAGTGTTAGTTCTCCCGCAACCCGCTCTAAAGAGCTGACTGGGGCAGACTGACGCTGGTTGAGATCCGTTAGGCAGTGGAAAACTTCCTGTTTGTAGAGAGGTGTTTGCGGAGTGGGGATATGTCCACCAGCGAAGGGCCCCTGTGCAATGCACAGAACGATCGTCTGGGGGGATGTGTTCGCTCTGCAAATACATTTTTGGTTTAGCGGATGTGCGCTCGTGTCACCCCTGTATGCCTGATCAACATATTTGAGGTACCATGAAATACACCTGCAGATAAGCTCCCATCAGCAGGAACGGTAGTCATTGTTTTGTATTGTTGTTGTATAAATTCATTTTTCCTGTGTTGACATTTACATCCTGTGTTGTTACATCCTTATTTGCTCATATCCTGTGAGGCCACATACTGTGTTGTCATATCCTTATTTGGTCATATCCTGTGAGGTCACATCCTGTGTAGGAGGCAGAAACGCCCCAAAAAATTACCCCATTTTGCAAAGAAAACACCCCAACGTATAATCTACGAGGCATAATGAGTCTTTTGAACATGTGATTTTTTTTTCCACAAGTTTTTGGAAAATGTGGAAAGAAAATAAAACACATTTTTTTTTTTTTTTACACAAATTTGTCCATGTATAAGATATTTCTAACACATAGCATGTACATAGCAAAAATTACACCCCAAAATACATTCTGCTACTCCTGAGTATGGCAATACCACGTGTGAGACTTTTACACAGCCAGGCCACATACAGAGGCCCAACATGCAGGGAGCACCATCAGGTGTTTTAGGAGCATAAATGACACATCTAATTTGACGACCTATTACACTTTTGTGAGACACTCATGGGCACTGTAGTCGCATGGATGTGGCACGGATGAGTACTGATGTGGCACGCATGAGCACTGATGTGGCACGCATGAGCACTGATGCGGCATGAATGTGGCATGGATTTTGCACGGATGATCACTGATGTTGCACGTATGAGCACTAAGGTGACACGGATGAGGCATGGATAAGCCATGGATGAGGCATGAATGAGCCATGGATGGGCACAGATGAGCCATGGATGAGCATGGCTGGGTATGGATGAGCATGGATGGAGCATGAATGAGGAAGGATGGATGGATGAGCACAGATCAGCGCTGTGGGCACTTCAGATCCAGCCCACAGCGCTGCTGCACCCGGCTCCTTCCTCTCCTCTCCTTGCACACTGTACCGATCCGTGCAAGGAGAAGGGAGGAGAAGCAGATATACTCTGGTTTGTTGTCAACTGATCGCTCCGTCATTGGACAGGGCAATCACGTTGTAAAGGGCCGCTGTCATTGTCCCTTTACCCCGACCGCACTGTAGCCGTCATTCGGCTATGGCCTGGTTGGTAACTGGTTAAGTTAGAAGCTACCATGCACAGCTGCACCAGATTTTGCACTTTCCAGTTTTAGTAAATCAACCCCCTGGATTTTTTTTTTGACTGCAGTTCTGGCACCCCCAGTAATAAATGTATGTAATGGCTGGGGGTGCCAGGGGTATGCTGGCTGCTAGGGGATCTATTGTTGCTGGGAGGGATCTACTGCTGAGGGAGGCCAGGGGTATGCTTGGGAAATCTGCTGTTGCTGGTAGGAGTCTATTTTTTGTGGCGTGGATCTATTGTTGCTGAAAATTTGCAATTGCCATGTGATTTGTAATTGCGGGCTGAATTGCGGCTATTCTGCCCGTTATTCCAAATCGTCAAGTGTGAATGGGGTCTGAAAGCAGGGGTACTGGGAGATGGGTAGGGGATGGAATCAAGGGGCAGTGCTCAGTGGTGGGTAGGGGCAGAGACAAGGGGTGACTTGTAAGGTGGAGTACCTACTGTATACCTATTCTCTGAGGGAAAAAAGCCCTAGTTATAGACAAGACAATTCTGTCAGATAATTTCAGGCCTACTTGACTTACCTTTCTAAAATCGGGCTCTGTAAACAAGCTTGGTTTTGAACAAACAATGTAGCTGCTGACTTTTAATAAGGACATTTACCCTTCCAGGAAGCCCGCGATGTCTCCCCCCGAGGCCGATCTGTCAATCAGATCGGGTGCAGGCGTCGCCATTCTAACTAGGGGAAACCAGCAGTGGAGCCTTGTGGCTTCAGTGTCCGTTTACAACTGCGCATGCGCGGGTCGCACAGCGCCTTGTGAATCATCAGCTGTCTTCTGGGACACACACAGCTCCCAGAAGACAGCGAGGGGGCTCGCCGCACAAAAGCATATGACGTCCTGCGCCACGGACCGGATGGATCAGAAGTACAGGCTGTACTTCATAAAAAGGTATTATAGAAAAAAAACATTTTTTAAATATCCAAGAACGAGGGTTGGAGAGGTGGTCTTTCGTTTAAGACCACCTCTCAAAAGTGGGTGGAACTCCGCTTTAAGCCTAGAATAAAGCTGGATACACACTATACAATTTTCTGTAGATTTTTTCGTATAGATTTACCAAAACCATATAATATGAGGTCAAACCTTAAAGTGGAGTTCCACCCAAAAGTGGAACTTCCACTCATCAGATTCCTCCCCCCCTCCGGTGACACAGTTGGCACCTTTCAGGGGGGAGGGGGGTACAGATACCTGTATATTACAGGTATCTGTACCCACTTCCGGCGTAGATAGCCGCAGAATCTGCGGGTATTTACGCCACTTCCTGCACCCTCCCCGCTGCCTGCTGGGAAACACACGGCTCCCAGAGGCAGCAGGGACCATTGGTATTGCGCTGCGCGACTCGCGCATGCGCAGTAGGGAACCGGGAAGTGAAGCCGCACGGCTTTACTTCCTGATTCCCTTACCGAAGATGGAGGCGGCAGCACCCGAGGACGGAGAGACGCTTCGGCCTCGGGTGCCGACATCGCGGGCGCCCTGGACAGGTAAGTGTCCATGTTTTAAAAGTCAGCAGCTGCAGTATTTGTAGCTGCTGACTTTTAAAAAAAATTTTCTCGGTGTTGCTCCGCTTTAAGAGTTTCAATTTGTATGCAATCAGGCAAGCCCTTGCACTACATGGACCGCTTGTCCATTTTCATCCGATCCCACCCATCAGGCGGATGGAAAATAGGGTTTCCATCCGTCTGAATTTAGCGGATCCAATGTCAGCGGACATGTCACTGCTGACATTCGTCGCTCCATTGACCTGCATGGAGCATCCATTCAGGTCCGCCTAAAAAACTGACAGACGGACCTGAACAGTCCCGCCCGTGTGAATGGGGTCTTAAGGTTTGACCTCATATTATATGGTTTTGGTAAATCTGAAGACAAGAATCTGAAGAAAATCTAATAGTGTGTATGGGGGTCTTACCTATAGGTACTGTAAATATCTCCTAAACAAGCGCTGTTTAGGAGATATATTCACTGTATACTGAGCCGATTATGTCATTGGCGCATGCGTTTCTGCAGAAGCCTGTGCTGTGACCGGTGGGTCCCACGCAGTGATGTCACACAGTTTTGGCCACTCACACAGCTGGAGTCCGCGACTCCAGAAGGAAGACGGGCAAAGATGGATTGGGCTTCCAGGGGAGTGGCGTGGGCTTTGCTTGCAGGCAGGTGTCACATAACGTGCTAGTATGCGATGCATACTAGCACATTATGCCTTTTACTTTGCAGGGGAAAAAAAAAAACCTGAATTTACTTCCTCTTTATAATGATGGTTCAATGCTACCGTCTACATTCTTGTTTGCTACGTTTTCACTGCCAATTTCACACAATAAAACAGATGAATCAGTGAACTGTTAATTCTATCCAGTAAATGCCACATCTCTGCTAAAGGCAGAAAACTTACTTGCGTCAAAATACAGTGTCAGCTTTCCTAAGCATCAGTTTTGCTGCACACCTTCATAACATGCATCACTAGGCCCTGCTATTACCGTGTATGAAAAAAATGAAAGATTTCGAGTTAGTACCCTTGTATCACAGACTGTGAGCTGTGAAATTTGGCTGCGATGGCGAGGTGCCCATGTTTTGCTGTGTCTAATCTGCTCAGATGGCTCCGTCCCACAGTATACACATGGTAGTTGCAGCAAATTTCCCCCTAATTACTGTATATGTTTATCCTCAGGAGGGAAATATTGATACTACACCGGGCCCATAACCAATATGGTCGCAAGATTTAAAGGCCACAGATACATAGCAGTTTCTTAGTATTGTCTGCTTGCAATTTTCTAAGCTTTCAGTGAAATACAGCTAGGGCTAAACCTAATTATTGGCCTGCATGCAATGCTTTTTTCTCTCCCGATGGCTGCTATGAGCTACACTACTGACCAAAGTATACTATTGCAATTAGATTATTATTCTCTGCTAGAGCCTATTTGCTGTAAGTCATTTTTAGTGCCTACTTCATGCAGTAAAACACATGCATTTTACTGCATTAAATGCATTTATAATAGAAATAATTGTCTTTATTTTGTGGCTTTTCTTTTGTTTACATCTATGTGCTACAATTTAGTGTGCTTTAAAAAAAAAAACTGTAATAGGGCCCATTCACACCTATGCGTGTGTGTATTACCACATATGCTGCATCAAGCCTAAAGCCTGATGTGGAAATATTGAGCTTCATATTTATATCAAGGGGTTTCAAGGGAACCATTGTGAGGACTTTCTAATTAAATTACAATGCCCCATTTCAATGTATGTGCCCAGCTTACAAGACTTCTTTTATTTTCCTGTTTCTTAAAAGCTGTTTGATGTCTTCAATAGGCAGGTGATAACTAAGTTGTCCATGGTTTGTAGAGAGCCATATCATGGGTCTTTGACATGCTAATGTCGGAACTGGTTATGCTAGGATCAAAGAGGGTTACTTAGCTAACAACCATACACATGGTAGACAGAGAGGCACCGAAGAGAGTCTAATGCTTATGTGAGATGCATGATGGCCAACTAGGATTGCATTTCAGTCAATCAGAATTCAATGCCACTTCTGAACCAATGTGTAGTCCAGGGGTGTGATTGGTAGGGATGGGTAGAGAGGGAACATAAAAATCAAAGTGCCCATGGATGCGGTCTCTCTCTCTCTCTTAGGCTCACAGTCTAGACGAAGCATGGTCACGTAAGGACCGTCTATGTAATGTATCCGTATTATCTTATTTCTCTTTTCTTTTCTGTAACTTTAACTGTCCTATGATTTGTCTTAATATATTGATAGCATTTGTAGTTTCATTATAGCAATATTCCTATTTGTATTACTTTGTATCATTGGTAACATCTTTGTTTTAAGGTTGTCTCCTCTACGTTATATTTAGTAATATCGGATTAATACAAGTTTCTTTTCTGTACAATAGTAAGTTTAAATTCGATTGTTATCCTTTTTATCTATCCTTTAGTTATCATTTGTTACTGATTTCATTGGTTATAGCTGCAATCGCATTGGTTGGTTCTTATATAAACAAAAAGGTTTTAATCATTTATTTTATGTATGTATTTATTTTTCTCCTTCGTTAAAATTCGCTGATGAGGCTGCACCGATAGGCACAGATAAGACGACACTGATAAGATGGCACTGATGGGCACTGATGGGTGGCACTGATAAGCACTGGTAAGTGGTATTGATAGGCAGCACTGGTGATGAGGCACTGATTGGTGACATTTATAGGTGGCACTGATAAGTTACACTGTGGGCACTGATAGGTGGCGATGGTGGGCACTGGTAGGTGGCACTGGTGGGGACTGGTAGGTGGCACAGGAGCCTCTGCAGAGGCTCTCCACGATCGGGACGGATGTCCCTCTCACAGCTGGCGGTGATCTGCTTTTTTTTCTCCTCACGCTGGTAAAAATAGCCGATCACCGGCTCTGTTTACATCACATGATCAGCTGTCATTGGCTGACAGCTGATCACGTGGTAAGGGGGTCGGGATCGACCCCCTACTCCAATTTGTGATCAGCCGAGTCTCATAGACTCGCTGATCACGGGGTGCGCAGGCCGCTCGAGCACGTCCATGGACGCCCTCCTGGCAAATTAGGTCTGCGCTGTAGCAGTCTTTCGGCTATAGCGCACACGGGAGGTGGTTAACCACTTCCCGTCCGGCCTATAGCAAAATGCCGGGCGGTGGTTCAGTTATCCTGACTGGACATAGATACAAATAGTATAGCGCTTATATGGAAAACGTGATTAAACACAAATGTCAGACACGAGGGTACTGAACCCCAATGATCAAGAATGAAAAAAAAAAATATATAAAAAAAAACAAACTGACTAGTGAAAAAGTTCCAGTGAAAGGTGACTCAAAATAGGTCAAATTTGCATATAAAAGAGTCCAAAGACTTCATGTGGAAATCACAATGGTGAGCAGGGTGTATATTTGAAGTGAGAGGTACCACCACCAAACACTAGGAGGCTTACCGAGGCGTTTGAACCTACAAGAGCGTTTGCTCTGTGGGTCAAACGGGCTTGTGTTGTATAAACAACTAATAGGGCTGGACACTGGAATCCTAGGATGGCTTCAACAGCGACATATGGCTCTCCTCAGTTCCTGTATACAGGGGGTCCCCGGGTTACAAACAAGTTAGGGACTGTAGGTTTGTTCTTAAGTTGAATCTGTTTGTAAGTCGGAACAGCTACATTTTTTAAGTGTAGCTTCAGCCAAAAAAACAATTTTTAAGCTTTTTGGATAGCACAGGGAAGGGTTATCACCCCTGTAACAATTGTTTTGCTGTGTGTGCTCCTCTTCAGAAGATTTCACCTCACTTTCTGTCCCAATGACAATTGGATTTTGAAAATTTTGGGTTGTTGTGGAAACAAGCCTTGGCGATAAAGCATCAGTGGAGGTACCTTTTCCCCATAATAGCTCTTACAGGAGTGAATTTCCCTTCCTAGGGGTAGATTTCCTCTCACTTCCTGTTGTCTCCCTCCGTTTGTAAGTAGGAGTCGTTTGTAAGTTGGATGTTTGTAACTAGGGGACCCCCTGTAGATGTATCTCATAGGAAGTGGTAACCAGATATACGTGGATGCAGTGGATGGATTTAGAGTGAGGAGAACAGAAAGGGCAACATAGCGTAATTCTGTTTGGATGTACAGTAAAATTTAATGAAGTATGAAAACTTACATTTAGCAGGTTAAAACAGCGCTTTTTCTAAAAACAAATGGCGGCAGTGGAGTCCTTCCCGACGTGTTTCATCTCCTTGGACATCGTCTGGGGGGTCACTCCACTGCAGCCCTCCAAGTACTGTATTTATAGATAATGTGTCCCCATACATGAGAGCCAAATCCTCAATGTGTTTCCCATGGTAGCAATATTACTTACGGTATCAGAAAAAATGGCAGACCGACGTGCGTTCCACGCCTCGGTATGGGCCATATAAGCTATATTGAAAGTGAATTAGCCTCGCTAATTTATTCATGGCCAAATGGGAGGAGGATGTCGTCTATGCCCACAAGACCCCCTCTTTGATCTAGTGGGCACGCTACATTGACGACATCCTCCTTTATGGAATGGCAGTGCTGAATCATTGAAATCTTTCTTTGAACATTTAAATAACAATGATAGAGGCATATCCCTGTCTTATGTTACAAGTACCGATAAGATTAACTTCTTCGACCTTGAAATCAAAATCAAGAATAGACTGTTTGAATTTATTTCAAACCAACTGATAGAAACGGATTTATCCCAACGGACAGTTGCCACCATTGATTGTGGCTTAATTCGGTTCCACGCAGTCAATTTCTTAGACTGCATAAAATTTGTACCGATATTGAGACCTTCAAAGTACAGGCCAACATATTAAAGACTGGTTCCTCGACAAAAATTACAATCCCAATGATGTTGACCGTGAATTTCAACACGCATTGGAAGTGAATAGGGAGTCCTTACTAGAAGTCAAACCCAAACAAGATTTTGATAACAATACTTACCTCATTCTCCACTAAACAGACAAGTTAAAGCAATTTTTGCCAAACATTGGGACATCCTTAAGAGTGACCACATTCTTAATACCTCTTTGCCTGACCAGGCTAAGGTCATTTTTAGAGGAGCTCCTACTCTGCAAAGCAAAATAGCCCCCAACATCATCAATCCCCATATTCGCCAATCTCTTTTCCATGAATTGAGTGTTTTTCTCTCGTGCAGAAGATGCATTGTATGCCAACATAACTATGGTGTAGGGCGTAAGACTGTTGACTTCATATCCTCTGTCACGAATAAAAAATATTCCATTTAATAAGTTCTGTACGTGCACCACCAGTTATATTGTTTACCTGATTACCTGCCATTGCGGGAAACAATATGTGGGCCGTACCATTCGTTCCTTCTCAGTCAGGGTCATCGAGCACATCGCTCTAATCAAAAGTGGTGACACCAAGCACACTGTCCCTAGAAATTACCATAATTGTAATTTTAAGGGGACACAGTTTATGGTGATTAACAGGTATATCCCCCCTTGGAGGGGTGGTGCTAGAACCAGAGGTGTTTCCGAATTGCAGTCATATTCCCCATATGGCCTCAACGTTGAACTTGACGTCAACTCTTTTATCAACAAAGCTTAGGAAATACAGTTTACTTAGTTTGTTCTATATACAGTGGGAATGGAAAGTATTCAGACCCCCTTAAATTTTTCGCTCTTTGTTAGATTGCAGCCATTTGCTAAAACCAGGTTCATTTTTTTTCCTCATTAATGTACACACAGCACCCCATATTGACAGAAAAACACAGAATTGTTGATATTTTTGCAAATTTATTAAAAAAGAAAAACTGAAATATCACATGGTCCTAAGTATTCAGACCCTTTGCTGTGACACTTATATATATATATAACTAGGGGTGCAAAGGATCGTCATCGATCCGTGATCCAATCCGCGGAGGTTGATCCGTACGGGACACCTCTGTGGCCTCGGCCATAGGAAAGGCCGCGGCTTTGGCCTAGCTCCGGAGCGGTGGCCATCTTGGTACACCCGGCGGCTGTTTAGCACATCGAATGATGGACCGATCACTTGTAACAAACCGGCGTCATGTCATGACGCCGGTTCCTCTTTCTCCCCTCTATGCACTGATCTGTACAGTGGAGGGGAGAGATCGGACGGCAGCAGTGCCAATACTCTGCAATGCCCTGCCAATACTCTGCAATGCCCTGCCGCAATGCCCTGCCAATACCCTGCTGCAATGCCCTGCCAATGCCCTGCCAATACCCTGCCAATAGGGAGATTGTGGATATTACTGTGGGGGAGATTTTTTTTTTTGTTGATCCGAAAATGATCCGAACCATTACTCCTGATCCGAGGAACGATCCGAAACGTGAGTTTTTTGATCCGTTGCACCCCTATATATAACTCAGGTGCTGTCCATTTCTTCTGATCATCCTTGAGATGGTTCTACACCTTCATTTGAGTCCAGCTGTGTTTGATTATACTGATTGGATTTGATTAGGAAAGCCACACGCCTGTCTATATAAGACCTTACAGCTCACAGTCATGAGGTCAAAGGAACTGCCTGGAGAGCTCAGAGACAGAATTGTAGCAAGGCACAGATCTGGCCAAGGATACAAAAAAATTTTGCTGCACTTAGGGTTCCTAAGAGCACAGTGGCCTCCATAATCCTTGAATGGAAGACGTTTGGGACGACCAGAACCCTTCCTAGAGCTGGCCGTCCAGCCAAACTGAGCTATCGGGGGAAAAGAGCCTTGGTGAGAGAGGTAAAGAAGAACACAAAGATCACTGTGGCTGAGCTCCAGAGATGCAGTCGGGAGAAAGTTGTAGAAAGTCAACCATCACTGCAGCCCTCCACCAGTCGGGGCTTTATGGCAGAGTAGCCTCTCCTCAGTGCAAGACACATGAAAGCCCGCATGGAGTTTGCTAAAAAAACACCTGAAGGACTCCAAGACGGTGAGAAATAAGATTCTCTGGTCTGATGAGACCAAGATAGAACTTTTTGGCCTTGGTTCTAAGCAGTTTGTGTGGAGAAAACCAGGCACTGCTCATCACCTGTCCAATACAGTCCCAACAGTGAAGCATGGTGGTGGCAGCATCATGCTGTGGGGGTGTTTTTCAGCTGCAGGGACAGGACGACTGGTTGCAATCGAGGGAAAGAGCTCTGGAGAAGCTGGGTCATAACTATCCAGAAGCGGCACAGATTGCGCACCAGAAACCCTGCCCCCACTGTGGAGAAGGTCATTTCTCAGAAGAGACTCTACATTATCAAGCAGCCACGTAGATTTTAGCGCAAACGTATGAAGTGGCTTGATGCCCTACAGTAACCTTTTTGTATAAGGGAAAAAATTATTTTGTATAGTTTCAAAATAAAGGTATGATAGGGCAGCACAGTGGTGTAGTGGATAGCACTCTCACCTAGCAGTAAAAAGGGTCGCTGGTTCAAATCCCAACCACGACACTACCTGCCTGGAGTTTGCATGTTCTCCCTGTGCCTGCGTGGGTTTCCTCCGGGTACTCCGGTTTCCTCCCACACTCCAAAGACATGCTGGTAGGTTAATTGGCTTCTGTTCAAAAATTGGCCCTAGCATGTGAATGTGAGTTGGGGACCTTGGATTGTGGGCTCCTTGAGGGTAGGGACACATGTGGGTGTATGATGTATGTGTGGAGTGCTGCGTGAATTGGCAGCGCTATATGGGTACCTTAAATAAATAGGTATGATTTTAGACACGCACCCACACTCACTCAGGTTGAACTGGATGGACTGGTGTCTTTATTCAACCTTACTAACTATGTATATGTGAAAGATGAATGCGGCCAAGTACAGGGATATCCTGGACGAAAACCTTCATCAGAGTGCTCAGGATCTCAGACTGGGCGGACCTGGGCGTTTACCTTCCAACAAGACAATGAACCTAAGCACACAGCTAAAATAACGAAGGAGTGGCTTCACAACAACTCTGTGACTGTTCTTGAATGGCCCAGCCAGAGCCCTGACTTAAACCCAATTGAGCATGTCTGGAGAGACCTAAAAATGGCTGTCCACCAACGTTTACCATCCAACCTGACAGAACTGAGAGGATCTGCAAGGAGCAATTGCAGAGAATCCCTAAATCCAGGTGTGAAAAACTTGTTGCATCTTTCCCAAAAAAAGACTCACTGCTGTTTTAGATCAAAAGGGTACTTCTAATAAATACTGAGCAAAGGGTCTGAATACTTAGGACCATGTGATATTTCAGTTTTTCTTTTTTAATAAATCTGCAAAAATGTCAACAATTCTGTGTTTTTCTGTCAATATGGGGTGCTGTGTGTACATTAATGAGGAAAAAAATGAACTTAAATAATTTTAGCAAATGGCTGCAATATAACAAAGAGTGACAAATGTAAGGGGGTCTAAATACTTTCTGTCCCCACTGTATGCACATTCTGTTTATTTTGATATTTTTCTCTTTTTTTCTGTTCATATTTATTATATTGTTTTTTAGTTATTTGTACATGCCCTCTCATGAGACTCCATTTGTATACAAAATATTGTCCGTCCGTCCCCCCCATTTTTGGAAAAAAAAAAAAATTTACTCAAGTGGTAACAGAATTCTCATCACTGCCACTTATTTAGCATCCCTTTGGACGCACATATTTTTTATTTATGAATATTTTTTCCCCTGTGGTCCACCTACACATGTTCTTCATCTACAATCTTTAGTGTTGCTTTTCGAATATTTACAAGAGATGATGCCCTTAAATGTATATGGGCTTCTCCCTCTTTTTCTTTAGAGGAAAGTTAAACCCGTTTTTTGTTTTCATATTTTTATGTGATTCTGTCTTATTAAGCGGTTATTTTTTATCTTTTTTATATATGCTTTCCAGCTTTCCTCTATTTATTTTTCATTACAACCGCTTTTTATAGTTTCTAATGCCGCGTACACACGGTCGGACTTTTCGTCTACAAAAGTCCAACGGACGCTGACGGACTAAAGCTGGCTGGTAATCCGATCGTGTGTGGGCTGCTTCGGACTTTCAACGTACTTTTTTAGCCTCAAATCCGACGTACTTTAGATTTGAAACATGCTTCAAATCTTTACGTCGTAACTACGACGGACCCCGAAGTCCGCTCGTCTGTATGCTAGTCCTACGGACAAAAAAACGACGCATGCTCATAAGCAAAAACTAAACGGAAGCACTCGGTCTAGTAAAACTAGTGTTCGTATTGTAGGTAGCACATTCATCACGCTGCAAAATCTGTGATCGTTGAATGCAGCGCATTTTATTTCTTCTTTACGAATGCTCTAAAGAACGAAGGTGTTTTGCTGTTCATAATCAGAGTTCTCCCAAACTGATTTCTGAATTCTTTTTCTCTTTGATCTCATGAATGATATAGTATGCTTTTTATAAACAATGTTTCCATACTAATAATACTTTTTCCCTTTTATTTTTTTTTTTTTTTAGGTTTGTAAAGTTACCACAAAGAACCCATTATTCTTTTTTTTTTTTTTTCTAGTGATTATTTTTTAATTTTTAGATAAAGTTAACCCAAAGCACCGTTTTTGTTTATGTATATATTTTTTTTTCAAGACTTACCACTTGAACATTCTTAACATTAGTAATGTATTTTTGGTGTGTTTTTTTAAAACTCAATGAGATTGTTGTCCCTTGTTAATTTAACATTGTGTGTAAAATCAATGATTTAAAAGAAAACACATAAAAGTCTTTTGCTAAACTCAAAAAAGATCCATTTATTCATGGTCAAAATAAAATAAAGAGGAAGTCAACGCTGGAAAAAGTCGGTGTACAAGAAAATTGGGATCTTGAGGAGTCCATATAAGAGGGAGCACAATCTGGTCCAAGAATCCCAGAGATCAACAGCACCAGCAGATGATCTAGATGTCCCCAGACTGTGGTACTACAACAGCCTGCGTCTTCTGTCAGACCAGACTGAACCCAGGTCATCACTTTCTTCTCTTCCCTGCAGCCTTTCCTCCACGCTGCCCTGCAGCCTTCCCTGCAGCCTTCCCTGCAGCCTTCCCTGTAGCCTTCCCTGTAGCCTTCTTTTGAGGCTGTGGCTCTGGTGTTTCAGTTGTGGCAGGAGGAGGAGGAGGAGGAGGAGGAGGAGGAGGAGGGGGGGGGGCTGCCTCATGTAGTTGGGTGTTTTTGGTTAGCGTGCCCTGCAGCCCCTTATGGATTGTTTCCCCAAATAGGCGCTCACAAATGAGGCGCTGCTCCCAATCCATCTGAAGAAGCCTGCTGGCTAAGTAGCAGCCATAGGCTTCTTCCGCTTCGGGGGGGCTTGTTAAAAAACGGGTGGCCTGTTGCATGAGGCGCAGGGACGCGTCCTGTGTGACCATCCCCTTCCTGGCCCTTTTTTTGGGAAGGTGGAGGGGAGGCACTTGGGATTGGGTGAGGCTCCTACTGGGCCCAGCCACCTCACTTGGCCCAGCCACCTCACTTGGCCCAGCCACCTCACTTGGCCCAGCCACCTCACTTGGCCCAGCCACCTCACTGGGAGCAGCCACCTCCTGCCTGACACTGGGCCCAGCCTCCTCCAGGATGATGGTGAATCCGGCCTCCTCCAGGCTGTCCATGGGCCCGGTCTCCTCCTGCCTGCCACTTTCCCCACATTCCTCCTGGATGGACTCATCCTGTGTATAAAAAAAGGACAATAGTTTTAGTTTCTTTTTTTGGGTTCATCAATGACACACAGTTTGCTTCTCATGACTAGCAAATTCAATGTGAATACATCTCTTTAATAAAAGAGTCTAATCAGACACCCTAATTATTTCAAGCAGGTGCCAAACATATTTAGTCACTACTATCATTTGATATGTATACACAATTTGGAGTGCTAAATTATTTGAGACAATTATAACATCCAGTTAACATCATTAATATTAGTACAGTAAATCTTTGTTAAAATAATTTACCTGACTCCAGATGGTCATATCCGGTTCATCCAGGATGGAAGACCCAGCTTGCTCCTCATCAGCCTCTGCTGGGGTGGAGGGAAGGGTGGAGGGAAGGGTGGAGGGAAGGGTTGAAAGTGATGCCCTGGCT